>VXBR01001474.1:220465-264387 GCA_013400215.1 Cisticola juncidis
TTTTTTCCAGGACGAAACTGCTTGTGCTGAGCAGAGGGTCTGGATACCAGACAGTTTGGATGGGGGTGAATGGACAATGCTCTGTTTCATTTTTTGCTCCTCACATTTTCCCTCCAGCAAATGCCATCATCGTTTGTAAAAAGAAATTTTTGCTTTTGCTGAAGAGCTACTTTCACACTCTAAAAAAAAAAAAAATTAAAAATTCTGCTCATCAATTTCTGTTTAATGATTTAGATTAATCTGTTTTTCATGTTTCTTCCTCTCATTTACCTCCAGTCTTTGTGCCTTAGCTCAGTCTTTGCATCTGGGTAGAGAAATATTGACAGAATGATCCGATTTCTCATGCTGGAAAAGAAAATTCCACTAAAACTGATACATCTCTGACTTGGTCTCAAATTTAGGGTGGAAAACCAGATGCTTAATGCTAAAAATTTCTGAAAAAAAAAGACTAACTTGACTAAATAAATGACAAGAATATTTTTTAAAAAGCTAATTATTTTCTTCAAAACAGATGTACAGAGATCTTCCACCTCTAAATGAAAGTGTTTCTTTTTCTGTTCATTTCCTTACTGAATTTTTGTGACATGTGAAAGACTTTTTAAAAGGGCAGATCCTAAAGTAATTTCTAAAAAGAAATCTTATATTTATAATCGCTGAAGGTTGTTTTCCTTTGTTTTGGTGTGATGCAGAATCATTTTCTTAGACCAAAGAATTTCCCCATTGGATGGTCCAGGGCCTGAACTCTCCCAGAGCTCAAGAAGAGAAAAATGAAAAGTTTTGCCTGGCAGTTGGGTCCCATTTTTCCCATGCCACAACTCACTCTAGGACAGTTTTTGGGGAAGCAGGTGGTGAGATCTGCAAGTGACATGGATTAGGTGATGTGGTTGCAATCTGCCACAAAACTAAACTGGCCTGAATATTTCTCACTTCCTATTCCTGCTGAAGTCACTCCCATCCTTTCTCCACCCCAGACCATGCTCATGGCAATAGGAGGAGATAAATCTATCTCCTGGCAGAGACAGGTGAGGTTATGAATGTTTAAGGACCACTTGTGGAAAAGAAAAATACACATCATTCCCTCTGAGGGACGACAACTACACTGATCCACAGTCATGTACAGCTAAAAGGAAGGAACACTCTTCATGTTAATATTGATGGCCCATTTCTATTTCAATTTTTCTTTAAAAAATAATAAAAAGGAGAGAAATAAAAGACATTTTTGAAGTGAAGAAAATACGACTCATTCCCTTAATTATATCAGAAATTAAGTTTGCTTTTTCTTCATGGTGGCTGAAAGAAATAGTTTTGGAAAATGCTGTAAAGTAAGACAATCTGGAGGGTAATAAACTTATATTTCTAGAAAAAGATATATGAAAAGACAAATTTATCCCATTTTTATGATATGTGTGTCTCATTAGGGCTAAAAAAATTCTTTGGAAGCTGAAAAGGGCTGAAAAGGGCTGAGGAATACCGTGTCTCACTGGAGGAGGACTGAAGGTTTTCAAGTGTTTGTTTGCCAGGAGAAATGGGCGAGCACAAAGCTGGCTACAGGTGGATCCCATTAACCCTGGAATAACACATGTCAACAAGCAGCAATTCTGGGAATTTTTAAATATCTACCCAGTCTCTCAGCTGCATTTTTTCATCCTGCCCTGAGTTTGTGTGCTGTGGTTTTATCTCCTGGACAGTGTAAGCTAAGGAGAGAGATTCTCTCTATATCCCAGTGTCACATCCTCTTCCACCACAATATTCCCAATTCTTTTTCAAGCTCATACTGAGTGAAACAAAATTTAAAAAGTTAAAACATTAAGTTAAATTTTCCTCTTAACAGAGGAGTCAAGAGGAACACATGACTGCATTGTCCTCTGGAATATCCATCTCCAGGGATCACCTACAGCCTTTTATCTGTGTTTTCTTGGCTGTTTCTTTTCCCAATGAGTGAGTGCAAACACCCCACCAACCCCACCAATGCTATTGAATTTTTGTGTGCTCGAGGGGCACTTTCTCTGATGAGATCCAGTTGTGTCCATTTTGGTGCTGCCAAGCCCTTGGCAATCTGTTTAGATTAATGAAAGGTGCTCCTTGTAACCAAATCCCCTTTCCTGGGGGTAACCCGCTCTCCCCCTCCAGAACCATCCCCAGGAACACGCCAGGCTGAAAGATAGACAGTTCTTAAATAACTTCATCCTTGCTGCTCAGATTGATATCTATGAACAGATGTTAATTATGAGGAAAGCAAGAGTTGAAATGCAGATGGTATAGAAAATGTCTGTGCACATTCAATCTGTGTTGATTTTATAACACCCAAACACTGTTCCCATTGAAACACTGGGTCTCTAGGAAAACGTTGCAAGGTTTTAAACAGAACACCCCTACCCCCTTGTGGCATAATGGCATTTCTGGAATGGAAATAAACCTGCATGAAAATTGCTTCCACTGGTCCTCTAAAGCACCTTAATCAGCTGAGGATGCAACCCTGGAGAGCTTCTCCCTTCCCTGCTTACACTGAGCTCTGCAGATCTCAGCCCAAATATTTATTCAGTGTCCTACAGAGGGAAGTTAAACCCTTTGCTAAAAAATCAAAATAGACCAAAGCTAAAAGCTGGTGATTTTTTTGGCTTATGTGCCCTCATTTATTTTCCTTTCTGTTGAGCTTTAAATGTCAGTCCCCACTGCTGAACCAGCTCAGCTTTTGCCCATTATTTGCAGGGTTTTGTGGTTTGTCATGTTTCCAGGGCATGGCATGTGGTGGAAAGTTGGTTCAGGATGAATTCAGATGCTGATATTTCCACACACAGCAAGGTCACAGTGAGTAGCAAAAGTCATCCCAGACAGATTTCAGCACAGATGCCCAAACTGGCCAGATTAGGCCACTCCTTCCTTATGGCCATGGAGGGGTCACTTTATCTGCTTGGAAGTGAACCATCATTATTATTCCCTACTAGTTACCTTAACAGGATAAACAGTGTGCAGTAGAGACTCTATTAAACATGTATCTCAAAATCTGATCAAAAATTTTCATTCTCTTGGCTATATTGGATGCAGAAACTCATGTAAGGAATGCTTTTTTTAGTTTAGAATCAGTTAGAGACATTTTTATTTTGTCCACAACAAAGGGTTGAGCATATCCATAGTCAAGGTTGAGCTTTCAACAGTGACAACTACTTCAGGACACCTTCATGCCATGTTTCTGAATTTAAGGAGGTCAATTTTGGCTTTCAGAGCTGTGTAAAACCATATTTCTTCAGGTACTGAGTAAGCCATGGATTGGCCCTTTGAACTTTTGGACAAATCACCCAAAACTTTCTAACTGTGAGCATTCAAAAGCTTCTCTACAATATTTCCTTAACAGAGGATTTGTGGTATATAATATTTTTTCTTTTTTTTTATTTTTTAAATTTTTATTTAAGCATCACGTAACATGCAGTTGGTACTGCTGAGGATTTAGGACTAATCAAAAAACAACTACACATTGGTATTAACAGATTTTGAGTTTGGTGTCCTCCAAAAGCTTCCTGTCCAAAGAATCATGAGTGCTCAGACTTACTTTATACATGAATTAGTTATTTGGCCTTTCCACTTGCAAATAAAAGATTTATGGTGTCATTTTAATACGGGCTACACTAAAGGTTCAGAAAACAGAAGGGAAATAAAATGGACCTGGAACCTACTTTGCTATTAAGGATTGTGAAATCTGCTCCTCATTTAAGGATTTAAAATGATCTCATGTTTTTGAGGCCTGACTCCTCAGAATGCTTGAACTTCCAGATATTGCAGTTTATTTGCCCTCCTGAAGGCTTTCTTTCAAGAAAGATGAGCTTTGATTTTGCACTAGGGTGCTTTTTTTTTTCCTTTCTCTATAAATTACCCAAAGAAGATCCGAGTCTTTCTTACCAAAAAAAAAAAAAAAAAAAAAAAAAAAAAAAAAAAAAAAAAAAAAAAAAAAAAAAAAAAAATAAAAAAAAAAAAAAAAAAAAAAAAAAAAAAAAAAAAAAAAAAAAAAAAAAAAAAAAAAAAAAAAAAAAAAAAAAAATTCTGAAAACTGAATTACAGAAAACCTGAAAATTTTCTGCTTATGTTGTTATTGATGTTTAGACAGGTAAATGCTTTTTTGTCTCTCCAAATGTGGATCAAAAAGCTGATCACAGATAATATTGATCTGGTGATTAGACATATTTTATTAGGCATTTCTGATTTAATTCAGAAGTGAATTATTGAAAAACAAGCAAACTGTTTCTTTAACTTATGGTCATATCCCCAAGCTGTTTCCCCCTCATTGTCTTAGCACCTCCAAAGGTGGAATCACCCTAAACTCTATTGTACCTATGGAAGGATTTACTGGGTGGCTTCAGGTACCCAAATCCCTACAAAAATCCCTTCAGTGAGTACACACTAACCCACAAGCCCTGTTTGCTAAGACGCCTGGCCTTGCCCACCTGACTCCTGAGATTTTTCAGCTTGTTACTCTTTTTAAAACACATTTCACCCCATTCAGGTGACTTCCTCTGTCTGGTGTCCACTGCTCAACTAAAACAGCTGCCTCAGCCACGTGCTTGGAGCTGAGATGGGAAACCTCATTTCCTAAGAAAGTAAGGGAATGGTTAAAGGGAACAACCTAGAGTCAGCTTTGTTGTTCTTTGAATCCTCATGAAGCGGCAGCATAACAGACAAAGCCAATTCTTTAGTTCATTTTTAGGAAGGGAAAAGGGTTAACTTCATGCAGTAATTTATCTGGATCTGGTTAACACATCCCTGTTTCAGGCATTGAGCTGCACTATTGCACAGCTGCTTCAGAGGTGACTGAATTGAGCTGATGGATGACTTGATATTTTAATATATTGGGTTAAAAAGCTTCCCATTTCTTTTAGCATGAAATATGAGAAGGTAAAGTGGCAGATTTTTCTCTGCTGCCTTATTCAGTAAACTGGTTCAGCAGCAAGGATGTAGGTAAATCAAATATTTCTAACATTGTTTGAGAACATGTCTCCCATTGATTTCAAAAACATCTCTAGGGATAGTTTCTTAAATTAAACTCAACAATACCATGCATCAGTTAAGATCTATTAGATCCAGGAGATGATAACACTTATTAAAATGATGAGCTTCATGCTTGCACTGTTTATAAAGTTTAAACATAATTTTTCCAATTAACCTGCCCTCCTTCTTAGCAGCACTGAAGCATTTAATAATGAAGATAATGAATGAGCAGTTCCTTTGAAGTAGTCACAGGAATGTTCCTATCAGTTATTCTGACATGTAAATAGCACCTCCTGTTCTTCTTCACTCTCTGTGTGACCTATAGCTTTGTCTCCTGCAGTGGTGAAAAAGCCATGAGAAGAGAAACAAAAAGATTTCAGCTTGCTCCTGCCTCTTTATTTTCTGGTAAGGCTCTACCAAGCAATAGGACAAGACGAAATTGCCTCAAGTTGCACCAGAGGAGGTTTTAATTGGATATTAGGAACAATTTTTTCACCAAAAGGATGGTCAGGCATTGGAAAAATCTGCCTAGGGCAGTGGTGAAGTCACTGTTCCTGGAGGGATTTAAAAGCCATGTGGATGTGGCACCTGGGGACACAGTTTGATGGTGGCCATGGCAGCTTTGAGAGAACAGTTGAACTGGATGACTTTAGGGGGTTTTCCAACCTAAATAACTCTGTGATGACAGGGTATGGCGGCAGGGACAGGGAGGTGGGACACGGTCAAGATCAAATAGAGAAAGATGTGGAGAAGCTAGTAAGATCTATGGAAGAGGAATAGTTCATGAAAGACAAGGAGGAAGGAAGAAGAAGCTATAGAGATAGCAGCAATGCAGTTTCCTTTGGGAAAGATGGCATTTCTCATGCTGGCTGACCACAGTTCCTTCTCTCTCCTTCTCCAAAAGGCCCAGTTTAGGCCACAGCTGGATAACAGGTACAGAGAAGCCAGACTTTACTATCACTCAGTGTATCACAATTACCTCTTTGCAGAATCAGAGCTGTATCTTCAAGCAAAGTAATATACAAAAAGTTTCTCATCTAATCAGTCATGGTGCTAAGGATGGCAACAAACAAAGATGAATCCGAAGGGGAGAAAAGACTTCATGACCTAAAATCAAGTCTTTCTTCAGCTGGACTAGATGAGCATTGTAGGTCTTCTCTTCTCTTCTCTTCTCTTCTCTTCTCTTCTCTTCTCTTCTCTCCTCTTCTCTCCGAACCTCTCCTCTTCTCTCCTCTTCTCTCGTCTCGTCTCCTCTCCTCTCCTCGAATCTCCTCGAATCTCCTCGAATCTCCTCTCCTCGAATCTCCTCTTCTCAAATATGTGATTACATCATTAATAATATTGTGCGGGTTTTTTATAGAAAAATATATGTGTGTTTTCCTTTTTAAAATATATATCAGTAAAGGAAAAAACAAACAAACAAACCAAAACAAGGCAGGATGGATGTGTCCAGAGAAGGCAAAGAAGGAGGGGCTGAGCAAAGCAGAGGAAAGCAAAGGAGCAGAAATAGAACCACACTGACAACAGGAAGCAAAGTTTGGGGTTTAGGAAGGCTGGGTTGTCCAGCAAGACACTTAACATGTTTTAAAAAGAACAAGGCTTTGTTATTTGCCAACACCCAGAAATGTGCCTCACAGGTCACTCATATACACTCAAGTTAAAAGATTTCAGACTGGAAGAGATGGGAAAAAAGGAGACTACAGCTAATAAGGAGCAGGAGACTGACACATGGAAGGAGGCAACAAGAGCACGACTGCCTCAGTTTTACAGAAAAGGCTTTGAAGGACTAACATCATAGAGGAGAGAAGGGAATATGAAGGCAAAATGGGAGAAAAACTATTTAAACAAACAGGCAAAGCTGGCAAACAAGCAAACAGTCATCTCAGCCTGAAAATTAAGTTCCCAGCCACCAAAGAAATGAAACTCTGGAATAACATTTCATGAAGACCACTACTAGGCCACAGCTAACATTTGGATGAAGATGGGACCTGATAAAGATATAAAGGCACCATATGATTTGTTTGCCTGTGTTACAAAGCAAGCAAGATTCTGATCCAAACTACCCATTCCAAATCTATGTTCCTTTTATTTACACTTCTTCTGTCCTGACAGACAGAACAGCAGCTTGTGAATACATATAATTTTATCAAAAGGAACCAAAAGCATCAGTCAAAGGAGCTAAATGCATGAGGCAAAGCTGCCCTGAGGTGGTTTTAACTTGAGCAACTAACTTTTGAAGGGCCCAGCTCTTCTCTTGTGGTTGTGGAATTCTTGCTGACATCCTTAGAAGGCCCACATATGGACAGATTGCTGAATATGAAGTGGAAATTGGCAGAATGGATCAGAGAGGAGAAAATAGCCCTCAGCGAATTGCTTTGCATCTTGCTGACCTTGGCAAATGTACAGCTATTTTCCCCAAGTAAGATAAGATGCTTTTTAACCATCTTCTCCAGCAAGTGAGGCACAAAGATGGGAAGATGTCTTCAGAGACTTCCTAAGTCCTCATTGCTAGCACATATTTGTAGAACATTTTTTATTTAAGACAAAACAGAAAGCAAAATAAAAATAGATTCCATTCTTGACTCTGGGTGGCCTTGGGTAAGATATTCAGTGATTTAAATACTAGAAAGGATAAACAGGGCCAGTTCTCTGCTAGCCCTGCTGATCATCAGCTGGGAAGAACTGGTGGTGAACATGGCCAGAGATGGAATGGGGACAGCAGTGATTCAGTAAGGCTGCAGGATCTGGAAGAAGGCTGGGGAAGGTGGTCCCAGAGCCAGATTTCTGGATTTCTGAAGAAGAAACCATGTCAGTAAAAGTTCTATGCAGACTCCCCTGCAAGCAGCCAGAGAAGAGCAAGCTGCTATGTGGAGCTGCCATAATTTTAAAGAAAATTCACCAAATGGCTCTGAAATAAATGTTCTGTGTGTGCAGGAAGAGCAAGAACTTCACCAGGGCTGCTTGGCTAATCAAGGATCTTCTTGATGAGCTAAAATACTAGAAGGGAACACTCACAAAGCAAAAATAAGGAAGAGAAACTAAGGAGAGCATCAAAGCTTTGTTTGTGTTCTTAAGGATGAAAGGAAAATACCAAAGCCCAGCTGGCACTAAGACAGAGAAGAATTATAGAAGAGAGGAGGGAATCCACAGGTGTGCCAGTGGCAGAAGAAAGCTCAGGGAAAATGCAAGTCCACTGCTGGATGCAGGAGAAAATCTGCTTCATTATCAGCAGAGTGGAAAAGGCTGAAGTGCAAAAGGCCTTCACAGTACCAATTTTCAGAAGTCCAGACTGCTCCAGACCTCTGGGTGTGTTGGCACAGCTTGGCAGGGAGAGGGGCAGCCAGGGGTGAGGAAGGCACCACTCAGGGGAACTCAATTAACTCCTCATGATCAGGTAGAATGCATTTGAGGATATTAAAATGTCAACTGATGTGACTGGGTGAGGCCTCTGTTATTCATGAACAATTATGGCTACTAAGAGGAGGTGCTGCTGACTGGAAAAGACTGATTTTTTTTCCAATCCTCAAGAAAGATACTAAGGAGAAGCCCAAGAGCTACGAGCCAGTCAGGGCAGTCTGCAGGTGAATATGAGCTCCTCTCCCTGGTATGCAGTGCCATGAGGCCCGGGAAGGATCCATTGCTGCACCAGGGGAGGTTTAGACTGGACACTGGAAAACACACCTTTCCCAAGAGAGAGGTCAAACACTGGAACAGGCTTCCTAAAGAGGTGGTTGATACCTCTAACCTGTCAACATGTGGACAAGGGCATTAATAATATGCTTTAATTTTTGGTCAGCCCTGGTATGGTCAGGATGGATGGACTGGATGATTATTGCAGGTTCCTTCCTACTTAAATATTCTATTCTATTCTATTCTATTCTATTCTATTCTATTCTATTCTATTCTATTCTATTCTATTCTATTCTATTCTATTCTATTCTATTCTATTCTATTCTATTCTATTCTATTCTATTCTATTCTATTCCATTCCATTCCATTCTATTCTGTTCCATTCCATTCCATTCCATTCCATTCCATTCCATTCCATTCCATTCCATTCCATTCTCTTTTATTCATCTGCTGAAGTAACTTCTGGGACATTGTGTCTAGTGTGGGGCTCCTGTTCAAGTTGTACACAAACAAATTAAATTATAAAGGGTTTAGAGAAATTGACAGACAAGGAGACTTTGCAGAGGCAGCTCTTATTTAGAATGGTTAAAAGGAGTCTTGAGAGCAATCTAAACCCGACCCATACTGACTTGACAAGTAGCTTGACAAAAAAACCAAAAACAGACTAAAACATTTCTCCATTGTCTATAGATACATCAGTCAAGACCATGGATTGCAGCTTGGAAGGTTCAGACTGGATGTCAGGAAAAGGTTTTCGTTATTATTACTGGAATTGGGGGCTGTAGACCTCCTAGAAGTTCCATCCTCAGAAGATTTTAAGACTTGCTGGACAAAACTCTGGCTGAACGTGGTCCAGTGGTTGTGATAGTTGGTTCAGGTGGACCTCCAGACACCTCTTCCACCTTCTTCTCTGTGATCCTGGGAAGCCTCAGTCCCACGGTTTCCATATCTCCAAAATGGTGATAAAGATTTTGACCCCATTTAGAAAACAGTTAAATTGAGACTGAAAAAACAAGTGGAAGACCTTAATATTAAATTAACTAACTACATGTATCAATATAGCTAAATTCAATGCTACCTTTCAATTCAATATATACCTTCTTAATTTTTATTTTAAATATAAACCATGTTTTCAGTGAAAATGTTTCAGGAGGGCACTTGGAGACTCAGACTTTGAAGATGCAGAACATGGTATTTTGGCAATTTCAGCAATTTCAACCACAGCAAATTTTAAATAGGATCTTTTTTCCAAAATTTCAAAATGGAAGCAACGTAAAGAGGTCAATCCTAGATTTCCTTTCCAGTCAGTAAGGAAAGAGATTCTACCAGAGTGTGATTCATCTGACCTATTTTAGGCGCCTACTCTAGGCTGAGATGAATCCCTTCTAGTGCCAATTGCTTTGCAATGACTGTAAAAGGAGTCAAGGGTAACCAACTCCTGTGGAGAAGCCTGCATTTAAATGCTCATATCTTGCCAGATAGAAGCATTTTAACTCAACAATAATATATATTTTCAGTTAGGTTAATGCATTCAGCAAAGTAGTACTGAATTTTATGGGACATGATTCCTGATATTTGCATTGAAATCCCCTGAATTCTGGACATTGTGAGGTTCCAAAAGCATTAAAGCATGAAACCACCAAGATTTGGAAATGTCTCAGGTAATCACCATTCACACTTAATGCTACCAACTGAAGTAAAACAGGAATTTAGTACAGCCATTTTGACCTTACTTTAGCAAAGAATTGGTTTCCAGAGGTCCTTTCCAAGTAGAGTATGCATTATTTCATTATTCTGTGATTAACCTTTCTGAATTTGGTTTGCTTTTTTGGTTTTGCTTTTACAAGTCATTCAAGCCTCCACAATATCTCAATGCAATGACTCATTCTATGTGATTAGGCTTTATGCAAAGCAAACAAAAACCTTAAAAATAAATCTAAAAAAAGAAGTGAAACCTTCTCTTTCTTTTAAATCTTATTTTTGATTAATTGATTGGACTTTTTCTCTTTCTACTGACTATTGCCCTGTGTCAAAAATGGCGAGAGTCATACAGAATACATCAATATTTCTGGAACTGACTGTTACCAGGAAAGTTAATTTGGAATAGTTTTTTTAACCAAAAAATATATGTTTTTTTTAAGCTTATGTTACATTATATTCATAAAAAAGGACAAAATCTGAAGAAACACAATAACAATAATAACAATAAAGTAAGAAAAGATAATTCCCCAAATCTGATTTGAATCAACCTGAAGCAGTTTATTTCAGTTTCACATTTTTACAGGATACCCCATGGTTTTAATGGATATTTCCAAATGAAACATGGAACTTTGCTTTACAGGCTTTAGAAGCAGAAGGAGCTGGCANAACGGAGGAGACAAACCCCTAATGAAGCTGTGATTACACCGAGCAGGGTCTCCGGGAGGAGCAGAGAGCGGCAGAGCAGGGAGCCGCGCCGCAGCTACCGAGAAACCAAATTAACGCTAATTATAGCGGGGGCTGGCTGCGGAGCGAGCAGTGCGGCTTCACCCGGGGAAGGAGGCGAGGTTTCACTAGGTGGCACAGTTCTGACACGGTCACACATCATTACCCAGCGCTAATGTCACCTCGCGGGGCCGGCGGAGCCAGGGGCTCCCCGAGCATCTCCGCGATCTGTGAGCGGGAGCCGCATCCCGGCTCCCGACGGGCGCCGCATCCAAGCTGGGCTCTGTCAGCTTTTCCTGCCCTGAAACTCCCAGCGAGGGGCTGAGTGTCTGGCAGAAATGGGGCTTGAATCCCCCAGCTGGGGATACACGGGGAAAAGGGGTGGAGGGCTCGGAAAATGCTTGCTGACTTTGAGGGTCCTCGGTCATCATCTTAAAATCACAGAGTGGTTGGGTTGGAAGATTAAAGANCTCAACAATTTTTGGAAATGAAAACTTTGTCGAAGGAAAAATATTCTTATAAGAAGGAATTTGTACTGTATAATGAGGGGGGAAATATGTCCAGAAATTGCCAGTCAGCAATAGTTTTAAGACACAAAAAAAAGCAGCACACGTCATTAATAACTTGCTTCCTACCAAATTTTCCAGTTTAGATTAATTCTGTTATGCAGAAAATATATTTTATAAAATATATTAAAAAAAANTGCGGCTTCACCCGGGGAAGGAGGCGAGGTTTCACTAGGTGGCACAGTTCTGACACGGTCACACATCATTACCCAGCGCTAATGTCACCTCGCGGGGCCGGCGGAGCCAGGGGCTCCCCGAGCATCTCCGCGATCTGTGAGCGGGAGCCGCATCCCGGCTCCCGACGGGCGCCGCATCCAAGCTGGGCTCTGTCAGCTTTTCCTGCCCTGAAACTCCCAGCGAGGGGCTGAGTGTCTGGCAGAAATGGGGCTTGAATCCCCCAGCTGGGGATACACGGGGAAAAGGGGTGGAGGGCTCGGAAAATGCTTGCTGACTTTGAGGGTCCTCGGTCATCATCTTAAAATCACAGAGTGGTTGGGTTGGAAGATTAAAGATCATCCCATTCCAACCCTCTGCCATAGGCAGGGACACCTTCTACTAGATCAGGCTGCTCCAAGGTCCATCCAACCTGGCCTTGGGCACTTCTAATGGTCAGCTGGGGTAAGGTGGCTGTTAGGATCAAAGAATCATTTAGGTTGGAAAAGATCTTTAAGGTCAGTGAGGGAAACCATCCCCCAGCACTGCCAAGCCCATCGCTGACCCAAGTCCCCACGTGCCACATCTACACAGATTTTAAATCCCTCCAGGAATATTGACTCCACAACTGACCTGGGCAGCCTCCTCCAACACTTAACAATTCTCTCAGTGGAGGAATTATTCCTAAAGTTCAATCTTTCCTGGCACAACCTGAGGCCATTTTCCCCCTGTTCTGTTACTTGTTTCTTGGGAGAAGATTGCCATGAAATGCATGCTTGACGGGAGAAACATCAGTGGGTAAAGCAGGGACAAAAAGAAGCAGTTTTGGCCCAGTCAGGAAATAAAAGACAGTTCAGAACAGAACCATGGGAACACCATGGAATCACAAAATCACAGAATCATAGAATCCCTGCAGCTGTTGGACAATGAAAACCTGTAAACATCAATTTCTTTAGGTAGCAGTAACCAGCCAAAGTATGCACCTGTTCCATCCACTGATTCTCAAACTCAATTGTCAACTTTTACACCTCAATCATCTCATTGCAACTAGTGGGGTGTGATTACCAACTCTATTTGACCTGATCTGTCAATCTACTGGTCAGTCTTTACGTAAAGGGATGGTATTTTAACATTTCATCAAAGGCTGACGAATGATTAAGAGCAGGAATAAGGGTGCTTTGGATATAAAGGCTTCTGAATTATAAATGGCCATAAGTGCAGTAGTAGAGGATATTAGAGAGGGTGGTGTGCCCAGTATTTACCCACTGGGCATGGCAAAAATGGGTTCATCTTTATTAAAGATGACCTATTCATTGGCTATGACCCTTTACAAAAGATTTGTACTTTCAACATGAAGGTATTTCTGTGTAAATATGTAGAATTAAGTTCTAGAAACCTCTTACAAAACAAAGTACTGACAGGTGTGGACAACAATTTTTATTCCCAGCAGCAAGGAAACCATTGTAGAGCTTTGGCTCTCAGTCAAGACTGCCAGCAACAGGAGAAACTTTTTTTTTTTTTTCCAAGCTGTATTTTTATTAAATAACTTTTCAGGAGATTACAGGTAGGTTTTAAGGGGCTGGTGCTTCCAAGCTGCCAACTTACATTAAAAGTTCCTCACAAACTAATGTTTTGCCCAGGGCTGTTATCCAATTAACAGGAATTTACACAGAAGGTTTGCTATGCAATGACTCTGCTCGAGGCCATTACATGATATCCTACGACCTCTAGACCTAAGGGTATGAATGCATAAAACTTTTAGGTTTTGATTCCAAATGTATCACCATGAGTGGCCAGTTTAGGGTTTTATATTCCCTGTACACACAGTAGAGATGGTCAGATGCCTCCAAAAGGCAGTCCTGAAGGAACATGTGCTGGTGCCAGTGGAGTTAACAGCAGGTTAAGTTGTGTTCTTCTCTAAAGGCCATTTCAGGAGTGCATGTTAGAAATCACCAACCTTTGTACTCAATGTAGAGACATTAATGAGCAAGTTTGGGCTGGGCTTGTGGTAAGGAGAACCCTCTGGTCAGCTTCAGATTAACATTACTGCAATCACATCTCCTGTGAACGTGCTGCAATCTGCACAGCCCAAAATAATCTCTCTAGAGAATAAAATTCACTTATCTTATTGAAACTGGGCCAAAGAATGGCCAAAAAGCAGTGCATTGTGGATGAAGTTCATCTGCCTGCAGCTGAGGTTGTCACAGACAGAACTCTGCATATCATCTGTGGAGAGGCATAATATTTCTGGGGTATGGTCATCTGCAGAAAAAAGGGTCATCTACAGAAAAAAGGGGTCATCTGCAGAAAAAGGGGTCATCTGTAGAAGAAAGAGTCATCTGAAGAAGAAAGGTCTGAGAAGCAGCCACCTGTTTATAAAGGCAGTCTGGACAATGAGCTCAAAAGCAGAAGTCTTCTCTAAAGGTAGATGGGATGACATTTATAGAGAAACACAGAGAGTTATGATAAAGCTCAATCATGTTCTCTTAGACAGTCCCAAGAAAGCAAATTATTTGTGGGGCAGAACTAAAAGATACTCCCCTCCAGCTCAGTGCTCTGACTGTGCTCCCATGGGTGTGTTGGGGCTGCCAGGCTCAATTCACTCACGTGGCCTCAAGCACCTCCACAGGTTTGTATCTCCAGTGCTGCTAATTCACAGTTTGACACCTAATGGGGAATATCTGGGTGTTTATTTAGCTCTGGGAGATGCATAATCACTTGATCAAATCACGATCAAGCTCAGGAACTAAGCTTGGAAAGAGAAATCTCAAAATTAATCCCCATCCTAAATCTCAGGAAGATTTTTTTAATGAGGATTCATTATTAAGATTTAAACGTGTGCTTTGTATACATGACACTTGCCACGAACTACATGTGCTTGCTGTCTGTGCTTGCTCACGTGTGCAGGTATGCATCTATGTATCTATTGAATGCTTAAAATGAATTCATATAGATAAACAAATAAATAAATACAAATTTGAAGTCAGAACATCTTTTTGAGCAATACTGATGCAGCTCCAAACATAACAGGGTTTCAGGTCATTAGCGCCTACATGTGATCACAGCAAAAACATTTAAATACCAGCAGTGGCTGAGTTTTCAGAGAGCTGAGCAGTGCTCAGATCAGAAGCTGCTTTTATTTAAACATTCAAAGTAATTTTTATTTTTATCTTTTATACCCGCACAAGGATTTGTTTTAATTCAGCTCTCTCATGTAGCTGCCTGCCTCTTCACGTTGTTCCCTACCTGTCTTCAAGATGTTGTGTTTTGGGTTTTTTTTTGGTTTTTATTTTTTTTTCTCTTCTCTTAATCAAAATTAGAAAGAGATTGTGTGTGCCTGTTAAAAGAAAAAGAGGGGCTTGGCTAAAAATAGTTCCCCAAGACAGGATATATTACAGCAAACTGCTTTTGCCTCTGGATGTTAGTGGAGTTTCCTTTGTTGTCTTCTTTGATTGTTTCATTTATATGGCAGGTTAGACAACAGCAGACTCCTGTTATTGCCTTTTCTCAGCGGTGAATTTTCTTTTATTTATTTATTTTTAGGGCTGGGAGCCCCTGAGGACAGTCACTCCCTAACCACAGCTGGTGACAGGAGGAGGGCTTTCCGTGCGTTCGATACTTGGAGCTGAGAGCTGACTGGTGAGAAGATTAACAGCAAGGCTATTAAGTGGGATACAGCCTCCATTTTTAAATTGCCTAGGCCTTTAATAAAAGAAGGAGAGAGAGGGAAAGGCAGACAGAGAGAAGTCTTAATAGTATAACATCTTCTGTATGCTCACAATCCATTTTGCCAGATGCTAAATTACTTTCCTTCCCTTCCCCCCACCCCACTTTCCCTGCGTCTGGTGTCTGATGCTGTCTCACTGCTGGGAAAGAGTCCTGGAATCCAATTGCAGAGGTGCTCTGGTAAAAGGGAAGATTAGTGACCCAGGATTCTGTGGGAGAGTGTCCATGTGACTCCAAATTTCTCAGTCCCTGGGCTGTTTTAGATTTTTTTTTTTTTCCAGGAAGATTTGCACCTGCTTTCTGGCCTCCCAATACTCTTCTGGCTGTCAGGAAGTGAGGATGAGCAGGTCTCTAAGACAGAGGGGAAGAATTTGACACCAAACCTTTTCAGGGCCATCAAATTGATTACTCAGGAATATATAGAAGTTAGAATAATTGTCAATTAACATTTATTTCCAGTTAATCACAGAATCACAGAATACCAGAATGAAATCGATCCCAAGGAACATTTGGTCCAAACTTTCTTAGCCCTCATCTTTTCCATGTGAATCCTTGTCAAAAGAGAGCCTCCACCTCCTTTGTAGTGGCTTTTACATACAGGAACATGGTGATAAGTTCTTCCCTAAGCCATCTTTCCTCAAGGCTGAACAAATCCAGTTCTCTCAGCCTTTCCTCATATGGAAAAATTCCCAATTCTTTCTTTGTGTCACTTCTCTGAACCCTTTCCAGCCTGACCATACTCTTCTCCACAGTGGGGACCAGAATTAAACACAGTATTTTAGGTTTGGCCTGAAAAGCACTGAGAACAGTGGGATAATGCCTTCCTCATCTCTGCTGGTGGTGTCCTTGTTGATGCAGCCCAGGAGCTCTTGGCTCTCTGTGCTTCAGCAACACATTGTTCACCCCTTGGATCTTGCTGTCCACCAGGACTCCCAGGTCTTTCCACAAAACTGTTCCCAGATGAGTGAATTCCAGCCTGTGCTGCACTCTGGGATTATGTTTTCCCAGGTGGGAGGTCCTTACACTTTTTGAGCTTCATAGTGTTCTTGTAACCAACACTTGCAGAACTTCCTAATGCTCTTGTTAGCCTACACTTGCAGCCTGTCCAAGTCTTCCTGCAGGGCAGCTTTTCCTTCCAAAGTGTCCATTTCCCCACTCCGTTTGGAATCATCAGGAAACCCCTGGGTACCCTCAATCCCATCACCCAGATCATTTGTGGAGACATCAAACAGTGCAGGGAACAACACTGTACCCTGGAGGGCTCCACCTGGGTCAGACTACAGCTGGGTGGATTTGGATTCCAACCCAAACCATTCAGTGATTCTGTGATCTCCAAAACTTCTCAAAGTTTATGAAGTGGCCTCCCAAGGATCTCAGCCACCTCTCCAAACACCCTCAGGTGAATATTGTCAGGGCCCATCGATTTGTAAGGGTTTAGCTCCTCTAATAAATGTTGACATAGTCACTGGCACCAATCCTGAGCATTTATTTAACCATCTACAGAGCGGAGGCACCAAAAGAAATTTAAAAATGATTCCAAAATTGCAACTTCCACAGACTAAGGTGTCCCACCCCCTCACTCTCTGTCCAACTTCTTTCTTATCTTTTCTTACATGTTGTGTAAAATTTTCAGTGAGGGATATTCCACAGCTTTCCCAGACACTCCTTTCCAACATTTCATGGTTCTTAAGTTCAGAAAGGCTTTGAGTCAACTTTTATGGGGAAAAAGAGGGGTCAGCTCTTAACCCAGCTCTTGCAAAAATTTAATGCACAATTTCTTTGCAATGGGATGATGAATAATTTTTTTTTTTTTAAATTACAAAGCTGTTTTGTTTTTTTTTTTTTACATAAAATCTCTGTTTTTGAAAGGAGCACACAGATTTTTCTTGGTTTTACTCCATTTCAGAATGTTCCCACCCTGAACATCTGAATGAAAATTGCATTTATTTTGTGTTCCTCATATGTTTTGTTTTGATGAGTATTGGGAAATGGAAAAAGAGACTCCTATACTTATTTATGTACCAACATTTGCCCACAGAAAGAAATCCTGATCGTACAGCCGGGATTTCTGAAGTGGAAATTTCAAAGGGGGTTGTTCCAACAGAAACCATTCCTCCTTTTCTGCTGGCTTTACTACAAACCAATGTGCAGTCACACCCCCACCCTGCAAGTACTGACACATTTGCCTGGTTTCAAAAAGGATGGAGATCATGTTTCTTGAAAGAGGTGACTCTCAGGCACAAAATAAAACACATTCAAAAGTCTGAACAGGATCAAAAACTTGAGCAGTTATATCCTGGCATCCCTTAGGACCAAATTTGATCATCTTCACTTCCATTTACTAAGTGCTTTTCTCAGCAAGAAACATTACAGGTATTCCAGTCAAGTCTAGTCTCATCATAGTGTATTTGAAAGCCTTCCAGTATTCTTCAGTGCATATGAATAACATCAATCAATTTTTGTTCTCTCGAAACTCCTCTGCTGGAAGAAGCATGAGTTTAGGGAGTGTTTTGTTTTGTAGTTCATCAAAAATATTGTGCACGTGCACATGCAGGCACCTGCAGGTCTGGGCTGCAGAACACAAAGCAGAGCCCTGCACTGCTGATCTCAGTGGGAAATAAAGTGAGGTTTAGGGTGACCTTGGGTATCTTTGGGAGTCTAATCCAGATTTTGAGGACTGCACCCCTAAAGCTCAGCTTCACTGGTTAAATACAATATTTAAGAGAGGAAAAAAAAGGAAAGATTTTATGTAACAGAGTGTCTGTGTGATAATGGAAAAAAAAATCTGTCTTTGGGTTCACAACTATGCTGTGATATTTTTATGCTGCTGGACCATCATTTTGCTGAAAGGAAGAAAGAATACGGAGCCTCGTGGAAGATTTTGTAAATCACCACCACAAAACCCAAAATTTTCCTTTGAAGTATTATCACAAATGGGCTGATTTAGGGATACTTTGGTGACCTTAGTATTTCCTAGCTTGGGCGTCTCATTTTTCAGCCTGTGTGATTCCTTATGTCTCTTTGGGTTTTTTGTTTGTTTTTTGTTTGTTTGTTTGTTTTGTTTGGTTTTGTTGGTGTTTTTTTGTTTGGTTGGTTGGTTTTGGTTTTTTTTTTTTTTTTGGGGTTTTTTTTTTGTGATAAGATGGGCTGACATTCAGTGCTGATGTGAGTGTGTCTAGGGTCTCTTTAGAAGAGAAGAGAAGAGAGCAAAGCAGTATTCAATTTTTAACAAGCCTGTTTTCTCCTGTGTTTGATTCAACATTTTAAGCAGGAAGAATCAAAACATCTCTACTCAGCTGCTCCTACTGGCAGTAGCGACCAACATGAAGCATTCCTTCCCAGTATCCCATCTATCCCTGCCCTCTCGCAGTGGGAAACCATTCCCTGTGTCCTATCCCTCCATCCCTTGTCCCCAGTCCCTCTCCAGCTCTCCTGGAGCCCCTTCACGCTCTGCAAGGGGCTCTGAGCTCTCCCTGGATCCTTCTCTTCTCCAGGTGAGCACCCCCAGCTTTCCCAGCCTGGCTCCAGAGGGGCTCTAGTCCTTGGAGCATTTTCCAGTATCCTGGAACCCTGTGGTCAATCTGCAACTGAAAAAAGGAAAAATCTCTGTGTGTCATGAGCTGCAGCAGAAAACAACACAGCCACAAGCAGCTCACTCTAACCTGGGATAGCCCTGCGAGAGTGACTTAATGAAACCTTGTGAAATATGAAAGGGGAAGGAGACCCCTTCCTCCTTGCAGGTGCGAAGTCTGTCTGACAGAGAAAGAAAGACTGACTCAGGCCTCTGAGGAAATTTCTAGGGTGTGGTGGGATTTTTTTCCAGTAGATGTTGGATTACGACCCCTCAGCACCATCCTGTATTCCATGCCTGAAGTTACAACCTGGATTAAAACAGCACTACAACTTCACACCTTTAAAGCACTTTGTACTGTAAGTGTAAATTCTACCAACATCACAGCTCTGAAAAAAACAAAGGGAGAGAGGAAAAGGAGTCTCCTGACAAAGTCACTTCTCTGAGGGCTGAGGAGAAGCTGATGGAGCCCAGCCTGCTTTAAATGACAAAAGTTGGGGGAGCTATCAGCCAGAAACACACTCCTTGTGCTGCCAGCCAGGTTCAAGCCTCTTCCCCTCCCTCATCACAGAGCCTTTGTCCTCTCGCCAGAAGCCTGCCCGCAGGCAACATCCAGCTTTCTAATAAAGCAGCTCCTTTGTCAATGACAGCAATGATTATCTCCTACAGCTGCCCGTGGTGTTGCATTTTGTAACACAATTTGGCCGCCTTTGGCCCCAGTTAGTTCTATTTAACGTACTGCAGGGGGTTCACTGTTTGATCTCTAATTGATATAATTGACTGGGAATAATCAGGGCAGCTTTATAGATTTTTATTGATAGCTAATTTTCCTTCATCCATTGTTTAATTTGATAAGACTATAACCTAATTTATTGCCACTCTGATAGGGATCCATTACCCTTTTGACAAATGCTTCTGGGGCCCACTTGTCAGCAACTGATTTGAAAGAGCTGTTAAGCCTACAGAGCCCATCATTAGTTAATGGCAGTTTAGAAAGCTAATGGCATTATAAATTAAGATCAATAAGTACATGGAAATTACAGTTGTTCAGCAAGACACCACTGTATTATTAAACAAACATAATCCTGTACCTTTGGTTAATGCACACACGGGGAGCTTCCGAGCGAGTTTCAGAGCCGAATAAAGCCAGGTGATTAGCAAAGGAAGAACCCTTCTCTGGTGCTGGAATTGCCAGATTAATTCCTAAAGGATCTTTGCAAGAAAAGAAAGAAGCCAGCACTGCTTTATTTTGCTGTATAAGCAACCCGAGGCTCCAAAACACCCTCGCACAAAACAATACCCCTCTCGCTTCCTCGGGTTTTGATCTGCTCCAACAACACTTTCAAATGCATAATACAAAATCAGCAAAGGAGAGGTTCCTGGATTTATCCCAGGGATAAAGAAAAGCAAACACAGCATCTCTTGATACTTTTACATATCTTCCTCTTAATACCTCACAAGGCTTGATTGGCGTTGAGTGGTGTTTGATCACTTTGGGCCAAAGTGAGGATGGGAATGTTGAGATTTTTTCCATCAAGGCACCGTGATCTAATTGATACAGCAAAGAACAGGATGTCAAAAAGCCTGGAGTCAGTTTTGGCTTCACCACTTAACATGTACAGAATGCTGGACTTAATCTCCTGTCTGATTTTGCAAGCTCACTGCCTCCCTGATGCCCTGACTGATTGTTTGGACTTGAGGAGTAAGGCTGCTCCTTCTGGGTGGCTAAACGGGGTGTTTGGGATTTAGGTCCAAGGCTGCTCCTTCTGAGCTCAGTACAGATAAACTTCAGTCTCAGCCATGTTTTAACAGGACTGAGTGGTCTCATGGACTCTGGCTACAGACTAGAATGGAAAACTGAGGTTGTCACATGCCTGAAAATCTCTCCTGACCTCTGAGAGAGCCTGATGTTTTCAACACAGGGATACCTGGTCCTGTCTTGCAGCAGATCCCCCCTGGAATCCAATTCTAGGTGACTCTAATTACCATCACAGAGTGTTCAGCTTACTTGGCACAAGCTTTGCTTTGCTTAATATGCACAATGTGAACAATGTGTAGAAGGGCCTAGGACAATCCAATATCCCTACCTTTGGAATAGGAATTCTCTGTTCACTGGTTGGGACAGACATCTGAGGGTGTCCTGCAGCTTCTGCCATCCAATTTTAATCTCCAGCTACATCTCTGGCAGGGCTCTCAGGTACTTAAAGTTAGATGGGATGAGTGTGATCACATTTGTGGTGTCAACTCAGCTATAACATCTCCAAATGGAGAACTGGGGCTGGACCAGCAGCTACCCCAGCATTTGAGTCAGCAGGAGCCAAAGTTTTCCAAGAGATTGGGAAAGCACATCAGTGCTGCTCAACCCAGGCCTGGATGTGCCTGGATTCCACTTTGAATCCAAGGCTAGTTTGGAGACTGGTTAGATGACCCTGATGCCTGCCAGTCTTTGATCCACCAACACTGGATTGGTCTCGTGAGCTCCTATTTGAATTCCTGACCCACTGTGGCACTAACTGGATGTTTGGGGTCTTTTATGAGCCTGAAATCTCCTTTAATGTTATTTCAATTCCTATGAAAATCTGGAGGCCTGGCTGGAACAAACCTCTAATTTGCTTCAGAGTAGGAGAGGATGGAATAATGTCCCTTGCTGCACCACAACCCTTGCCCTGATCACTACACCCACTTTTGTCATCCCAACCCATTCAGCCTTGATAGGTAGGTAAATCTCAGTGGTCTGGATAAAAACTCCCAATATATTGAAGTCCTGACTGTGTAATTTCATTTTTAAGAAGACTGAGATAAGACAAACTCCTAAACTTGTCAACAGCTTGTCCATATTGACAGTAAATTTGGCTGATTTACAGATAGTCAGCTTACTGGGTAGAAATACTATTGGGAATTTTAGTTGGTTCCTTAATGAAATAATGGCTTTTCAGTCAGAAGTTATTTACAGTGGCTGCACTCCTCACAACAGGAAAAAAATACTATGATTTTGTTTGTCCTGAGCTCATTTTGCACAAGTTAATGTTGTGTTATGCCAAAGTGCTGACACAGAATTAAAATTTATTTCCTAAAATGAGGTTCAGCTGACATTACTAAGGAATCTCAAAATTCAAAGTAAACTTTAGAAAACTTTTTGAGTCAGAAGGGAAACATGGATATTGTCCCTGTTAGTTTATAGTCTGGGCATGCAGGATTTGATTTGTAGACTGAATCAATTCAGGCTGAAGTCCTAACACTGAATGCTGTAGCCATTTCAAGGGTATTTCACTTTGGTTCGATTTATTCTTTTTCTCATTTATAGGTGGAAAATATCAGGAACACTTCTAGAGATTACCTTCTGATTTGAAAATAAACCTGTTTGTGCATGCAGAGGCTAAATGAACCAGGGAATTTTGGTGAACTGAAGTACATTAAGTGGAGATAATCAAGAGAGTCATAGCAAAAGGGCACTCCAATTTCCAATATACATATATATAGTTATATATACTGATACATATTATTGTTTTAGGCACTCCCAGATAGTAATCTACTTCTAAATTTCCCTCTTGAAAAGTTTTATTTCTTCCCACTGGCTACAGGAAAAAATTAAGATCAGGCTTAACCATGTAAATATTTGACACCTCTATTATAGCAGATAAATAACCTTATTTATCTGGTAGAAATGGTGAAAACAAATCCTCTTCAGGGTTTTCTTCAGCCAAAGAGTGTTAAAACACATGTAGTGAAATCTAGATGTGCCCTTGATGCTAAACACACAAGGCAGAAATGGAATGGGTAAGAAAAGGAGAAAATCAAGTCCATCACTCAGTGTGAATGAAACCATAAAAAAGATGGGACTTCAGAACTGGCAGCTGCTTTTCAAACACTCTCTTCCCATTCCAATGCTACAAATTGGTACATATATTACAAATAAATATGTAGAATATATATATATATGGAAAAATAAACAAATTGTAATTTGATACAGGTCCAGAGAATCTAAAAAAATTAAACATGATGATCCAGTCACTGATCTTAAAAGTTGTTCACTATAAAACTGACTTTTGATAGGTGGGTTTGTTCCAGGTGGATCTCATGAGCACCAACAGGTGACTTTTCAATGCTGACTCTTAGAAATATAGAATTATTAATGCTGGAAAAGACTTCTAGGATTATCAGGTCCAACCATTAACCCAGCACTGCCAGGTCCATCCCTAAACAATGACACAAGTGCCACATTTACACGTGCAACTAGTGCAGAGCCATGACCTTGTTGTGACCTTCCAGGAACTAACAGGAGAAACTTTTAGCAGGATATGTTGTGCAAGGACAAGGGGTGATGGTTTTAAGCTAAACCAGAGTTGATTCAGTCTAGATATGAAGAAAAATTCATTGAGGGTGCTGAAACATTGGCACAGGATGCCCAGAGAGGTGGTGGATGCTCTATCCCTGGAAACATTAGTCAGGTTGTAAGGAGTTCTAGGAACTTGGTCCAGTGGAAGATGTCCCTACCCATGCCAGGGGGTGGACTAGATGACCCTTAAATGTCCCTTCCAACCCAAACCATTAAATGATTCTTCAGTACTTGCTTCTCCCAATCAGTGTCACAGCAGTAAAATGCAACACCAGGAAACCTCCACCCTCTGATGCTTCTCCAAGGCAATAAACTGGCCCCAAGACAGTAAAAATATGATTGTCAATTTATCCCCTAATGAAACAGTGCCAAGGCAAGAGCCACAGGGTGAGGTAGGGGATGGTGGTGGAGGGAAGAACTAAACTGTCTGCTCACTTGAAATAAAGCAGGCGAGATTACGAGACTTGTGTACAATTCTCCACGGTCCCTAAAGTCTCTTGCAAAAAGGTAGAAATGAACTAATTTATTAGTAAAATCACATCAGGGGCAGTAATTTCATGTTAGTGAATTTACATGTAATAACATTAGATTTCCAGCCCTCCATATCAGCACACTGTGGCCCTCTTGGATGATGAATGAGCTGCCTAAAGAAAGATGATAGTTTGATTGTTTTCACAGTGAACGGATCAGCATTTTAATTTCTTGCCTCTGTGTTTATTGCTTATTTGGCCCCTTGCTCAGCTTGTAAAAACTTGGCTAAATGGAAATGAATAAATGTAATTACTGCGGGTGACAGTGGTAATCTGTGTGGGGTTTTCATATTGCCTTTGCCAACGTTAATCTAATCACTAGAGAATATGTGTCACTGCACAAATACACTGACAGAAAGCAGAGTCCTCTGTCAGTGCCAAGGATGTGGAGGCTGGAAGGAGTCCCTGCTGCTGGGACAAGGCTTTAATACTCTGACCTATAGATGATGCATATCTGCATATCATCACTTTTATATACCCTGCATCCTGCTCAGGAGGAACAGCAGCAGTAGAAATCAATTCTGGAATTGAGAGCATGTTTTTCCCAAGTATTTTTTGCTGTTTGGATCTCTCCAAGAGGCTTGACAGAGTCTCTGTGTGTTATGGTCTTGTCACAGATGATATTTGCCTCTTCTTCTCTGCCTAGAAGCTCTGCTGTGTATATCCTAGGTATGGGTGGAAAAGGCTTTAAAAAGCCATGACTCAAGGACTGGGACACAATATTTTTCATAGTAAGTGGTAAAAAAAATATACATAACAGTTCTGTTGCCTAAGGTTTTGTTGGGCAGTGGCCTGAGGAAACAGATGTGGTACCTGGCAGAGTGTAAGGCTGTGAATTTTTGTGGGTATCATCTCCATGGTATTATCAGGCAACAAGAATTCACAGGGATTAATTGATTTTTCAGATATTGAACAAGTGAGATTCAGCTCTAGGTCCAAACATCTACATTTAAATACATATCCACCTGCATAGGTGTATGGATATGAGCTGTGTGTTGGGGCTTCCATTCTGGTCAATGGAAATCCCAGTGGAATTCCACAAAGGTCATTGTGGTTACTTATATAATGCCATTTTAAATATCTGAGAAATCTCGTCATGGGCCCAGAAGACACAACATGGGACTTAAGGGGCACCTCTAACCTCCTCAGGAGACAGCTGGCATTCTGCAAGGACAACCTCAACCTACACTTAGGCAACAGAGACCAGAGGGTCATTCAATCCCCCAGAGTATATTTTGGGATAAGATGAACTGCTGTCTCAACTTCATATAGGTCTTATTGGACTACAGTGAGTCAGTAAGTTTGTAATTGTCTTTTTATGAGGCTATTTGTGCTGTCTCAGACCAGCATCCACCTGCTAGTCCCAAAGTGTGAGTGAAAGTGAGAAAACTCCTGGGCTGAGAAAAAGACAGTCAGAAGGAAAGACTTTGCTCATAAGCAAAGAAAAACAAGGAATTCTTTCACACTTCCCATCAACAGGGAGATGCTCAGCTATTTCCAGGAAAGCTGGGCTCCATCACTAAAACTTTTACTTGGAAGGACAAACACTGTAATTCTGATCATCCCCCACCCTCCTTCCTTCTTCACCCAGACTTTATTTGAGAGCATGGCCCCAGCCTGGTCTGGAATATTGGGTCAGTCGGGGTCAGCTGTCCCAGCTGTGTCCCTTCCCAAATTCTTTTGCACACCCTGACTGCTCACTGGTGCAGCAGTCTGAGGAGCAGCGTGGACCCTGTTGAAGGTTCTGCTCGGCAGTTTTAGTTACTGAGCAATGCTTAGGTCACAAACCCAAAACACAGCCCCATACCAGCTACCAGGTCATTTATGACAATTTTTAGCACTCTGTGTGTCCAGCACAGTGGATTGAAGGAAGCTGGCTTGCATGGGAAGCAGGAAAATCCAACCTGTTCATGGGTTTTTGCAGTGTGACAGCTAAAAGATTTATGGGGTTGAACAGAAAATAGTGTTAGTCATGTGACTGCAACCTCAAAACATCAGGAAACAACAGGAAGTTTCATGCTGTGCATAATTCCTCTCTGTCCTATCATCATAAACACTGATGATGTCCTTAATGTTGTCCAAAAATTGTATGAATTCCGGGCTTGCACCCAGGGAAATAATAATCAGAAGAGTAATGAAAAGAAATGGAGAATGCTGGCAATTATTGCAATTGTAATTCCAAACCCAAGGGTGATTTGGCGAAGCAGTTCTGCAAGTTAATGATACATGATCTTAATAACTTCATCTCTTGCTTAACTCAAGTGAGATTGATCACATTACATAACACAACACCCTGAAAAAATTTGTTCATAGGAACAGCATCTGTGATTGGTTCTTCCCTTGGTGTGAAAGGACAGGGAGCAAGAATTAGTGTAACAGATCTTGGACATTCTAAATATCTATGACTGGCTCTTCCGTGTCCTATTGCCCAAATTGCACACGTGTACACAAAGCACATGCAAGATAAGACTCCAATTTAAATTTACAGAAGGCCACATCTGTACTAGTAAATAAAACTTTTCCAGGACACTCTCTGCTCTGGAGCCATTTGGTATTTTCTGGATGTGACTCTGTAATTAAACTCTCCTAGACCTTCAGAATAACGTGATCACACCCAAACTGACCACTGGGAATCACTGGATCTCAGAATGTTTGGGTTGGAAGGGTCCTTAAAGACCATCTAGTTCAAACACACATACCATGGGCAGGGAAATGGTTCATGGCCAATGCTAGCTCCTAAAACATATCCAGAAACTGGCTAAGAAGGGCTCAGTTCCCCTGCCTAAGCTATTCTGGGAGCAGCCACAGCTCCACCATGGTGATGACAATTGCAGATGCACTGAGATAGGTGCACAAGATGATTTCTTTACTGCCTGATAGGAGGAATCAGCAACAGTTCTTGGCTGTCTAGGAATAGTTTTAGCCATGAGATTACCTCCTTGTACTAAAGTTCAGCCAGGAATAGCTTTTGTCTTTACCTTTTCTCTGTCACCTCTGACATCTGCAACTGTGCATTTCTTAACCACCCTCCTTAAAAACAGACATTAATGGCTTTAAGCTGGAAGAGGGTAAAATTTAATTGGATATTAGGAGGAAATTCTTCCCTGTGAGGGTGGTGAGGCCCTGGCACAGTGTCCAGAGAAGCTGTGGCTGCTCCATCCCTGGAAGTGTCCAAGGCCAGGCTGGATGGGGCTTGGAGCAGCCTGGGATAGTGGAAGGTGTCCCTGCCCATGGTAGAGGGGTTGAATGAAATGATCCTTAAAGTCTTTTCCAGCCCAAACATCCTGTGATTCTATGATTTGTACACTTATGTTACCTATCCTTTTTGTTTTTTGTAGGCCAGCACTGCTTGGATGAAGCTCCTGGTACATCAGCATCTTCAATGCCACAACTTTGGACATTTCTGAGTGTGTTCCTCAGACTTCCCAGTTCAGTTCTGCACTTCCCAGTCCTTTAAGGATGACAGCCATGGTTGGCAGAGACAGATGTTCACATCTTTGTCAGATTTGCAGCTCTGCTCAGAATCCTTCCACAAAACCCCTAGAGGTTATGCTGCTACTTAACGTCTTCCTCAACCATTTCACTGCACCTCTTGTCCTCACTTGAGGTTGTTTGACTTACTTAGTGTCTTTTGTGCTTTCTTCTGGCTCTTCTATCCACAGTTTATGCACCAGTTTAACTAAATCAGTTTAGAAACCAATTTAGTTAAATCAGTACTAACCCTTTGGGTAGAACCAGATGGAGAATACCTTTACTTGATTTATTGTGATATTTTAGTTGATTTGCCCTATTTTCTTCTTGATATGTATCAGCAACACCCCACCATCAACAGGAACGTCTTCTCCCACATCTACAAAGTGGGAAATTTGTCCATGAGAAAACAGGTCTGTTTATGTTCCCAAGGTATTTGAATATGAGCACAAGTTTTCTTTTTTGCTGCCTTCTCTGATTAAAATAGTCCATATTTTTTTAAGTATAATGATTCATATGAAGAGGTGAGAGGAGCAGGAGGCTCCAGAGAACTGTAATGGCAGAGAAAGCCAACACTGCAAATGCAGTGCATGCCACAAGTGACTTGGAAGCTGTAATTATTCTTCTAACAAAAAAGGTTTGAAATTTTATTCCATTCCACACTGTCACCATTCCTAAACCATTCCACAAACGAGGCTGGGAGGAAAGCCTAGGACTGAAGATGCAGCAGGGCTATGAAGTCCTTCCAGCAAATTCCTCCTGAGCAGAGGCTGAGAGAAGCTGAAGGGGAAGGAATCCACTTCACTGCCCATGTCCCATCTGTGGGCAGAGATCCTTGTGCCCCATGTTCTACCTGCCATGGACACTAAATTATTGTGTATGGAGAGACAGCCAATAATTCCAAAATAATTGACAGTGGGAATTTAAATTCCAATCATCTGCACATCAATCTGAAAGAACCTAAACTTTGTTTTTTCACCCGATGTTAAACTGAATGAAGCAAAACTGAATTAAAGCCACTTTAATTCTGAATGAGAGAGTCCACACGGTGTTTTAATTTAGTTGAACTAATCCACTTCTAAAATTAATTCAGATTAATTTTCCTCAGTATCCCTGAGCAGATCTGCAAAGCTGCCTGAGGGAGTTGGGAGCAATTTCCCTGTACATGGAAATTGAACAAAATAGGCTTCAGTCCAATGGCAACTCCACAATAGTGCCTTGTTCCAGCACTGTTGTTCCAGAATTAAATAAAGAATCATTCCAGATTATCTGTTGTGCTCTACATCCTCATCCTGACTTCCCCCACAGTAATTTCCTTAATCCCAACGACATGCAAATTGAACTGTGAGGTATCCAAATCCCCCATCAGATTCTCCTCCATAAAATTAAATGACAACATGGCAGAGCAATTTAGGTTCTAGCTATTTTTATGGGAAAAAATTTCCTCTAAAATGCAAATAAACATACCTTCACCCTACTCAGAACAGCTTTGAATTTCAGTGGATCTGAGGTGAAATTGGAATCCTGAAAACCAGCCAGAGTCAAAGTGAAACTCTGTAGTGTAGTTTATGTTGAACTAAATATAGTGAGACAAGTAAGTGTTAAAAACAAAGAAACAAAAAGGAAATCAGACTGACTTTTAAGAGTCGTAATATTCTGGTTTTTATTAGTACAAGAAAGAGTTTGGATGTATTCTCTAAAGCAGTACACTGACAGAATCATTTTCTTTGTATATAAAACTTCAATTAAGTCAGTGTTTTAATTTCAATTTCATTTCTTCCTGATTTCTTATGATTTCTTAAATATTTCTTTTTCCTTTTATTTTTTTGTGCTTTTTAGAAAAAATAATAGGAAATTTGCATTTTTACATCTCAGTCATATAGCAAAAAAAGATTTCTTACCTTTATTTTTCTCTGGAAATTCTCTTTTTGAGACAACAAAGCCATTTAAACTTTTGTGGATAAACAGACTATGGCCCATAAGAAACCTGAAGCCCGTGAAAAACAATGTTCAGCACTTTTGTACTAACACGGGGAGGCAACCTGTGAACTCCTGATAGAATTCTCACTTTGAGACAGCCACTTTTGGAAAATCAATAATCAGGCAGCAGAAGGACTTGCAGGCACAAAACAGAGCTTTTATTTTCAACACTGGGAAAGAGATTTTACTGCTGAACTACTTCACTGAAAAGAGTGACTTTAACTCATAGTCATCAATGATTCAGTTGCAAGTATTTAGTGTGTTTTCTTAATTTCTCCTTTCTCTTGGCATTGTTATTATTCTTTGTGCATTGTATAAAAGGGACGTGTTTTATGGAAGGTTTCAGATGCCTCTTGCAATCTGGATAAAAAAAAAAGCTGTGTTCCACTTGGATCATCTGGAGGGACAGTTGTGAGAGAGACAGTACAGAAGGGAGCTTGTTACAGCAAATAAACTGATATTGGAATGTAAATTCTTCTAATCTATTCATTATCTCTTTCTGAGACCGAGCTGTTAGAGCAGTGGGTGGAAAAATATCTCTTTTTGTTAAACGTCCTGTTGGTGGCAGCAGTTACAGTACATTTAATCCAGCAGCAAAAATAAGAACCTGTTCTGGCCAGGTAACACGAGAGTTTGCAGGCAGAGAGGTGATCTCAGGTGACAAACTCAAAAAACTGATGACTGTGGCTTCAGCAGTTCAGTTTGTACTAAAAACAGAAGAAGGAAAGAAGGGGGAAAGAATCAAAATAAAAAGCTGTCCCAGGATCACAGTGAAGCAAAATTTTGGGTGAGAGTAAGAGCTGGCAAAGTTGGGTAAATAAAAGTTAATTTGAGAGTTTGGTCCAAAGAAAGTGATGGACAGTGGAGATTCAGAGGGAGAAAGGGAGGGAGGCAAGGGTGAAAACAGGCATTGTTGAGTTTAGTGATCAAGAAGTAAATCCCATTCTTTTACCCGCCTTTCAGGCAGAAAAAAGAAAGAACTCCCAGAGAAAAAGTAAAAACCTTTCATCCATCCCATTATTCTTAAGAGATCAGATTTTAGAAGCAGAGTTTTTTATACTTTTCTGCTGATTTCAGATGTTTCTGGGTTTAGACCATCAGCTGGGGTCACTGTCAAGAGTGGCTGCCTTTTTTAGGATTTGTTGTGGACACCCACACTGGAATTGCAGCACCTTTAAATCAGATGGACATACAGTTATTGAAGCTGAAGTAGATCCTGAAAACAATAAAACAATGTAGAGATTGAGAAATAATTTGCTGTGTCTGTAGTGATAGGACAATGGACAGTGGTTCAAAACTGAAAAACAGTGGGTTTAGATTGGAGATGAAAAATAAATTAATTGATGAGGGTGGAGAGTCACTGGCACAGGTTTCCTAGAGCAGCTGTGGCTGCTCCATCCCTGGAAGTGTTCAAGGACAGGTTAGATGAGGCTTGGACTAATCTGATTTATGGAAGGTGTCCCTGGCCATGGCAGGGAGTTGGATCTTTAAAGTCCCTTCCAACCCAACCCATTCTATTATTTTATGGTCTATTATATCAGTCACTGCATGTCCTTCCTATTAATTTTGAGTCAGACACCTTACCATTGATGGTGGTGTTGATTTATTGGCCTCATTCGTTTCAAAAGGGGATGAGTAGTCCAGTTACAATTTTTACTTTCATCAGCATCTCCTCCCAGAGGCCTGGGATTTTCCTGTCCAAAGGGGAGACTGGAGGGTGTAAGGTTAAAGAAGGAGTTTGGAGGAACAAAAAGAGAATCTTGTACTAGAGGCACAATTACGAGGTAGTCTACACCATTTTGTGGATTAGGAGCAGATCCTGGTGATTTATTTGACTGCTGTCAAAACTTTCTGTGGATTAGATTTCTAATGCCAGTTTCTGCCTTGTAGGGGAAGAGTTTGTGCACTGGGGCTCTGGAAGGGAGAGTGGGAAGCTATTTTGTACCTGAAAGGTGCAAATCCTTTTGTACAGCCAACACTCAGATGTGCAATCTGACTTTTCTTAAGCAAACATTTGGGAGTGCAAAAAGTTCTCCACATTCCCAGGGAGCCCCCGAGCTCCCCTTTGCCCAGCAGAGCTGGATTGTCTCCCTCACAGGCAGCAGCGAAGTTCCTTGGAAGAAAATGAGAAGAAAACAAAACAGACAAACCTCAAAGTCCCCAAGGGAATGAACAGAAATAAACACAGCCAATGTGGAAATCAGTGTTGATTCCTGCCATCAGATTCTCACTCTGTTTGACCTCGGGAGCAGCACTGACATGTACCAGAGGGCAGGGAGTAGGAAAAAAATAGGTGGGACATGTGACATGTGCAGTGGGGACATCTGATGTATTTTAAAAAGCTCTGTGCCTTGAAGTTATGAATAGAAACCACCTCCTAATAGTAATACTAAACTATTATTTAGATAAGCAATAGGAGTGGAATATCTCCCAGTTGAAAAGCCTTTAGTAAACCAGGAGATTAAAGGACCATCTCCATTTTGTCATTTAGTGATTTTAACTATCCACTGTCAAATTTCCAGATATCTATGGCCCCAGATTGTAGATAATTTCCCAGCTTTGACAGAACTCACAAATGAAGGCTCAGATTAATGTCATCACTTTTTTTATGCCTTAAAATCAGCCATGTGATCTCAGCTAATTCCCAAAGAGGACAGGGGTGTCTCCAATAGGCGAATTGTGTCGCTTGTGATTCACATCTGTCCCAGGAGAGAAAAACTTGAGACCAGAAGCAGCTGTAGTTGTCTTTATCTGGTGGCTACCTGGTTGCAGAGCCTTATTCTTCCTTCCCCTCCCCAGTAAAGTCTTATTAATGCAGGATGTCCTCCCTTACATAATCCAGGTTGCTCTCTCCTCCTTCTCTAGCTCCATGCTGCATCTCCCACATTTGCTGGTGATGCAGTTGCCATTTGCACTTTTTGCTTTTCCAGGAGAGGAGTTTGTAATGCCTTCAGAGATGCAGATATCCCTTGTAACCACTGTAGAAAGAGAGCAAAGCACATCTTAATTTTGAAAGGTGTCATGTCCATATTTGCAAAGCAAAACACTTCAGATTTGAAGTTTACGTAAAAAAAAAAAAAAAAAAGGTGTTTCCAAAGGTCAGGAAAAAATATCTGGCCAGCTTGACCAAGACACATATGAAAGTTTCAAATGTCAAAGTGTGGGTCAAGGCACAGAGAAATTCTTGTGTCTTAAACAAGCAGCTAAATGGATGAACTGAGGAGAGGAGCATCATCTGTCCCATTAGCCGTCAGCTGCTGATCGCCCCGGGCCAAGGCAACATATTGGGGGACTTTGTTATATTTTCTTTTTCACTTGGCTAGTTCTGTTTGAGTCAGTGGTTCAGACTAATTACTAGAAAATAAATAATAAAATATGTAAGAGCCTCAGCAGGAGTGAATGTCTCTGCATGCAGAAAGAACCAACTCAGGTCTCAACAAACTCACCAGAGAGCCAGGAAATTTTGCAATAAGTGAACAAGAACAATGAAAATGTACTTAACTTTCTTCTGGTTTTTATTCACTTGATCAGTGTCTGGACATCCTTAGAGTTACCATCTTCAATCTCAAAGAAACAAGTGGTGTTTTTGTTGCCTTGGGCTCCATTCCTTGTTTTTCCCACAAGTGGCAGAGCAGTGCAGTGATGGTAGAAGAACTAAAGATATTCAGACATAAATGAGTGATGGTATTAAAATTGGCTCACTTTATTTTGTGCTAAAAATTAGGATGTCAGGCCAAATTTCTTCTCCAGCACCTTTTATGGTTAATGGAAAGAAACAGATTTTTTCTCACAGCAATTTTTCCAATCCATTTTTGATACATATTTTAAAAAGGGACCAGTTGTCCTGTCCAAGAACTTTTACTTTTCATTACAGATTTTAGAAGATCTCTAGAAGTGTGTAATGAGTAGGCAATAGAATAAACTCAAAAAAATACTGATGACTGAATTTTCTAGAAAAGATAGCAATGATGTAGAAAGTGTCACATTTGAGGACTTTGGGAAATTTTCACTGGGACATATTCATCATTTAATATGTGGAAAGTGAGCCTATATATATTCACAGGAGAGAATGGAACTTATTTGGGCCAAAATAGAAATTAAAAGTTTGGTAAATAATGGATAGATTAATGCTACTTTCACATTATGATGACTTTATATTCAGTTCCTGTTAGATTGTTGATTTCCTTTTTTGATGGACATTCAATATTGCTTAAATAATGCAAATAACACTTTTTTGTTGTGCTGCAGCTCTCTTGTCAGATTCACATGGCTTGCCCTGCTTAGATTTCTAACATGGAATAGGTAACTTATATTGCCAGAGACCTTGGTTCTAGAGATTAAATTATAAATTGAATAGTTGTGATGGCTCATTACCTGTCTGATACAAGACATAAATCCAATAAAGCCAAAGCTGTTTCCAAAGCTGTGGATCTCTCACAAACATAGGTAAACCAGGGGCTTGAGTCCACAGTCATCAGCAGGACTAAGAATAGTTAAGAAGGTGTTGATTTGGGTATCTTGACCAGGAACCACCTGATTATGAGACTCTGTTTCATACCAAGCTGCTCATCAGCAAGTGACTGATGTCATGTTCAGCAGGGAAAATTGAATGAAGGAAGGTTAGAAGATGTTTGAGGGAACTAATCAGATCACTGGATATTTGGCATTAAATGGCAAATTATCATAACAATGAAAGTTTCCTTTCCAGAACATATTTGTGAGGACGTCAACATTTTTTTAGTTTAATCACAGAATTACAGAGTCATTTAGGTTGGAATTGACCTCCAAGGCATTGAGTCCAACCTGTGACCAATCCCCACCTTGTCACCTGCCCAGAGCTCTGAGTGCCACAGCCAGACCTTCCTTGGGCACCTCCAGGGATGGGGACTCCACCACGTCCATGGGCAGCCTTTTCCAATCCCTAACAACTCTTTCCATGACAAAAATCTTCCTGATGCCAACCTGAACCTCCCCTGGGCCAGCTTGAGGCTATTTCCTCTTGTCCTGTCAATTGTTTCCTGGAAGAAAACTCTGACCCCCACCTTGTTGCAACGTCCTCTCATGACTGTGTTTAGCATCCAAACATTCCTGTGAATGAGGAAAATACTTTTATTTACTTCATTCATATTCAGAACAACATTCAGGAGACCAGTAGGCTAATTTACTTCTTTTTCCCATGATACTCATCCAATTAAAAGTGTATTTTTTTAATTTTCTTTTTCCGGAACTACAATTTAAGTGAACAAGTTTTTAAACACTCCTGCAGATCTCAACAAATTTCAGTGCATGGAAATGTAGGGACTAAAAAAAAAGTAAATTGAGTTTCTAATCTTGGAAAAAATATATGTATGGCCTTATACAGTGTATATTTGTGGTCAAGAGAGCTGAAAAGACAGAAAAATAAGTCTCTCTAGAACTGACACCTTATTCATCACTCAAAATTAAGAATGTTTGGTCAGTTTTCTTTGAATCAGAACTGGATTCTTACTCAAATGTAATTGATAGAAAGAGTGACATTAAGAGCTTCTAAAAATGTTTATAGAAATCTCATAATTCTTCAACAAATGCATATTTTCAATGCTCTTCTAAAGTCATTTTCATCTTGTTTCTCAACCTTATTTGATGATCCCAAATAAAATTAGATCATATTTGGAGGACTAGAGAATAGTAAATGTTGCTCTTACTTGAAGCTGCCTGGTAACAGAGAACAGAAGTTTATGATGTGATATTTTCATTAAAATAAACTTTCTGTGAAAATTTAAAATTTTAAGCTGTGTATTTATTTTCTATTGGAATAAGGCAAGAGCACATGTAAAAACAGCCACTGTGGGTGACACATAGGTAGACAGAAGCACAGAGAGATGAACTTAAACATTTAGATAATTTTTGAAAATGGGTGATACCATTTTTAACATCTTTTTAATCATCTCACTTGGGGTTTAGTTTTCAGCCAAATCCTTCAAATCTGGATTTATATGCATGAGAATTCAATGCAATGAAGATGAAGATGGCTGTGAAAGTTACCAGCCTTTGTAGCTGACGAGGATTTGATTAGCTAAAGCCACAACTCATCAAAGACCTTTCAGCTCATGGAAGGTAGATTTAGTTTGGATATTCTTCTCTGGAAGGGAGGTGAGGCCCTGGCACAGGGTGCTCAGAGAAGCTGTGGCTGCCCCTGGATCCCTGGCAGTGTCCAAGGCCAGGCTGGACAGGGCTCGGAGCAACCTGGGATAGTGGAAGGTGTCCCTGCCAATGGCAGGAGGTTGGAACAAGATCTTCAAGGTCTCTTCCAACCCAAACCATTCTATGATTCTTTGAATGAAAATACAACCAAACAAATCAAAAAGATCAGATTTGCAAAGCTTTTGATTCATATTTCATCCATGTTTTATAGCAGAGACTAAGTGCAGACAGAGATGGAGCAAAGAGACAATGAGAGGTTTGACTGTTAAGGCTGTATTTCTACCAATAAACTAAAGCTGACTGGTATCCTATGTAGTCACCCAAAATCCCAGTTACAGTCACTCTGAAAATGCTGTCAGGGAGCAACTGAGCCCAGGCCAGTGGCACATCACTCTCTGGAGAAGTTTATCCTTTCTCATGGTTTATGGAGGGAGCCTATGGCTACTCTGCATCTAAACAGGATCTGCAATCAAACTCCATGAATAAGGAGCATGATGTGCCAGCAAGCTGCAGTCTTTGAGGGCTTAGTCCTGCCACTGCCATCAAAATCAATTATATTACTGAATAAATCAATTAAATGCTGTTTAACCCCAACAGAAAGAGAGAAAAAGGTCCTTTGTGAGAAGGAGATTGGAATTAAGGGGTTTTTTTCCACAGGAAAATCATGGCTGGTCTCCAAGCTATTTTATAAGTCTGATTTGTTTTTCCTCACATGTTCTTCTGGTACATTCATCTGCTTATTTGTTTAAGGATTGTGGTGCTGGTGAGAGATGCTGGATTGATGCCTTGGGGAGAAAAAAGTCCTGAATTTGTCCCCAGGCGTGCTAGGGCAGTGCTCCACACCCACGTGGCTTCCCTCTGACCTGAAAGGACCACCTTTAAGGGGCAAAAAGTAGTTTAGTTTCCCGGGCCTTTTGAAACTTGCCCTTTCCTCAGGATCTACCAGCAAGGGACGTCGGGTCATTGGTGCTTATTTTTACAGACAAGGGCACACTGTCGAGTGTTTCAGTCCACATCAAAAGTTTCTCTGAAATTTTGTTGGCCTTGAAACCTCACAATAGCAGGATTTTAATTTTTTTAAAGGCAACTGCTGGCTAGGCTGGCAGTACTTTTTTCTCAGAGGCTTCTCTGACCCTATTTCAAATTGGGAAATGATAAAGGAAAATAGCAATAATAATAATAAAAACAACAATAATAAAAACAACAACAACAACAACAATAATAATAATAATAAAGAAATTATGGCAAGAATGTTAAAACTCACTCCACGGTTGTCTAGACCTCATTTCCTCATACAAGTGATTAAAAACCTCAGTAAAAAAATATTTTGTGCCTTGCTTTGCTCATGGCCAGGCTCCTTGTTTTTTATCTCTCAGCACATTTTATTGTCTTGAAGGTGGTTTGTTAAAGTTAGCACACACCTCTGGCTGTTCCTCTTCACTTTTGAAATTGAAAACCTCATGTAATATTCCTGACCATCAACAAGTCACTCTTCAGGCAAACATTTATATTTGACAACACCCCAATGCTCCCTACCAAGGCCTCAAAAAAGCTTCAGTGGGAGAGAAGGAGGAAGATGGAGAAACAGAACAAAAGAAAGTGAGAAAGGAAGATAATAAAACTTCCCAAACCATCTTTGAGAAATTTGGGGAAAACATTTTTTTAATTGAATTCATCGTTAGCTAAAGATAGTCGGAACACGGAACACTGTCAGTCCAAAGAACCTATGGGTGAAATCTTTTCTGAACATGGGTCCCAGGCTCTGCTTTGTAATTTGGCTCAATAAAGGGTTTTTATCCTGAGATCTGGAGAGTCCCCATTTCATCTGAAGGATAAACTCCCAATAGTGGGAAGTAGGAACAGAGTCCTGAACATTTTCTTTCTTGAGTGAAAACCACCTAAGCTCCACCAATGTGGATTACCCTCCTCTGGCATTTCTTCTTCAAAGAAGGGGAGGTTGCTTTGAAAACAATATCCCAAATCTCATGCTGGTTTATGAGATAAACACACTCACTATAGGTCTTTTTCAGCACTTTGGGTTGCTGAGGAACTCTTGGTTATAACCATGTGCTGGTTCCTGCTCCTTCTGTATGAACAAGTCTGAGGGTTTGGAAATGCAGAGCTCCATGGGTAACTCTGTTCCAAGTGTTATCTGCAATATCTCACTATAAAAACTGCAAAATCAGAGCTGCTGTGCCTTCCCCTCTTAATGTACTTCTTTATTGAGTCTGTCAGGAAGCGTCTCCCATTTTAATATTTGATAAATAAAAAGAGATAGGAGTGCTGCAAAGTACTTGAGTGGTAATTCATTAAAAAATTTAGGGCATCCTCCTCAAATTATCACCCTGTGCCCTCCCTTCATCTTTTCTCCTTTCACCTTTCCCATACAAAAAAACAAGCCAGGAAATTTGCTACAGGAAATTGCTGTTATTTCTGTTATCTTGCTGTCATGTCTTCCCCCTCCCTCCTTCCAATCAGGAGTGAAAAGCCAAAGGATGGCAAAGAGTAGATTTCCCTGGAAACCCAACATTTTGGGTGTTCCGCCATCGAGGCCGCATTTTTAACACCCACCCTTCCGAATGTGTTATCATTAAAACTTCATGGCTATAGTTTAATTTATTTATTTATCAGCAGCACCACCTCCCCTCAGCTCAGAGCTCCCTGCCTTTGCGATTTCAGCAGCGCCTGACCCCGTTTCAGTCAATTTTCCATATCCTGCCTGTCTCTCATCCGCCGAGGGAACACACTGATGCTGTGTTTATGTTAATTTTATGCTCTCTGAGTTGTGTCTGTTATTCAAAGCAGTTGAAGCAGTTATTGCCAGTAATCTTATTTCTGCACGAGCCCCCGGGGCAGAGCAAGCCTCGGAGCCGGTCCTGCAGACCGTGTCAGAGCCATCACAGCCTGCTGGTAAATGGCAGCTCTTTCCTGCAGAATCTGATATCAGTTACTTGGCAAACACAGTAATAAAATGAAACAAATCAGATTTTCAAGTAAATAAACCAGACTTCAATGGCAGCAACAATGGTCAGGACAACAGGATTTTAATAAGTGATGCTATACGGGGGGAAAATATTGGAGTGCAGCAGCCCTTCTTCTCCCTGCAATCCCCCTGATCCAACCCAAAATTATCTGCCTGAACCTTTCCAGAATGAAAGCACACAAAGGAATATCACCAGGGTGGAGTCTGCTTTCCCCATTGGTAAAAAGGGAATTTACTGATGGCATGTATGGAAATTCCCCTGCCAAAGCGCTCTGAGCTGCTCTGTTGGGTAACAGAAGAAGAAGATAAATTTTTATTCCTGATTTTCTGCTCCATAATATCCATGGGTGGTTTCATGAGACCAAGGGAAAGGTGTTGACCTTTTGTTTGGGAAAAACAAGAGTATTTCATGGCTTTGCCACCATTTTCTTGGGTGTGAGTAGTTTAAGGATGGGTTTTGCAGGGTCCATGACATTTTCAATAAGGCTTTATAGCAAACAAACTCACCCCTTTCCTTAGTGCCTTCCTAAAAGACAGATAACTAACAGATAGAAAAGGTGTTTTATTCTAAAACAGCAGTTAGACAAAAACTAATTCTGCATATTCAGATAGCCTTGCCTTGGAAAGTATTTAAATTTTTGTCATAAAGCCAATAGCTGGGGAAAAAAAAATTGAATTCTGGCCAATATTCAGTTGCCAAAAATGGAAGCCATTTTTCTCATAAGAACATTTCCTATAGAAAATTCCAATTTAAGAAACATTTTTCAACCAGAAGACATTTCAAATGGAACATTTTCATGTTTTTCTATTGCCATCAACAGCACTCAGCTTTTATTGTGCAGCTTAAGGCCATGTTTGCAGCATACTGGGCTCTTTAGAAACTTGCCCAGTTGCACTGAATTCTCTTCAGCAGCAGGAGCTCTCATATATACATTTATATATCTATATATACATAAATGAAACACAAAATTCTGGATTTAATATCTCTGTACTATAGTTTCTCATCTGTCAAAACTGATTAATAATGCTTGTATTTCATTACTCAAATAATTTTTCAGCTTTTCTGGAAGTGTCTGTCTTCTGTTCTCTACGCCACCTCAGTAGCAGAAGTTTTAATCTGATATCACTTTCTCCTCATATTTTGTAAATCTGACATAAGCGTTTGGAATTTTACTTTTTCTTTTGAAATCACATAAAACCAAATGAATCGTTCAGATCACCCCCACCTTCCTCCTGGAGCAATCTTGATGATATGTATGATGGTAAATTAAATATTCCCTGAATGATCACTGTCCCCAAAGTGAATTCATGATGTTCAGCCACATCCATTATAAGAGATCTTAGTCCCCTCTGTGAGGACCCTCAAAAATGCATGTTTGAAATTTTTCCTGTTCCAGGAGCTGTGACCTTTAAAAGTCTGCAAAATTTCCTCTATTTAACTTTATAGCACACTCATAGCATATGTTTCTTGATCTTCTCTGATCCATAATTTTTTGAGGATAATTTTTCTGTTTTCAGCTATGTTTGGGTCAAATTCTTGTGGAGGTAATAGGCTCTGCACATCCAAAGAAGAGCAATGGGGAAGGAGCTGGAGCACCAGGAGAGGCTGAAGGAGCTGGAAAGGGGCTCAGCCTGGAGAAAAGGAGGCTCAGGAGGGACCTTCTGGCTCTACACAACTCCTGACAGGAGGGGACAGCCAGGGGGGTCAGGCTCTGCTCCCAGGGAATAGGGACAGGAGAAGAGGGAACAGCCTTAAGTTCTACCTGGGGAGATTCAGCTTGGATTTGGGAAAAAAAAATACATATATATGTGTGGTTAACATATGCATAAATCTGGACTAAAATGAATTTAAAAGTGTTCATCAATGCTATTTCTTCTAAAGTATATAAAACTTATCATGACATTGATAAGAGCAGAATTGGGCCACTTAAACTTTTTACATCAATCTTTGACATCAGTCTCAAGGCAGGTGATGTCTGAAAAAAAGCAAATATATCTATGACTCTGCATCCCATATTACTTTTATTTTTTGGCCATTCGTATAATTCATGAAGAAATTTAGAAAAAGATACCTTCTGAACCTTCTTACATTTTTTTCATTAATTACATTTACATGTGTGAACATAAATATAAATGCAAATACAACATAGGCATGTAAAGATTTGACAATGTTTTTAAGTATCCATTGGAAGGAAACTACTTTTTAATATCAATGGCAAATTGCTAGATTTATGATCTCAAAAAAAATGGAGCTTTCTGTTTCTTTTCATATTTGCTTTGATTGTTTGGACATTTTAGGCTGGGAAAATGGGTATTTATTGTGCATCCTTCTCACAATTCTAGTTAAGGGTTCCTGTTGGGGATGGTGGTCACTGCCCACCTGACAGGCAATTCCAGTATGGAGGTTTGGAAACTTGGCACTAAAAATAAGCCACAGATCTTCAAACTTCAAGGAATCCTGGATTGGTTTGGGTTGAAATGGACCTTAAAGGCTGCTGAAATCCAGCCCCTGTGCCATGGGTAGGGTCATTTCCCACTAGACCCTTATCACATGGAAAATTCCTCCAAGAAGTGGGGTAGAGGATCACAATGAACTTAACTGAGCTGAAGCCAACTGCTGTCAGGATAGTCTTGGATCACCAGGCTATTCAGGATTCATATCTTCTCACTGAGACAATATTTAAAATTTTGGCTAATGAAGCTGCACCAGGAACAGAAAAGGAAGGGCCAATTTGTGTACAGAAGTTTAACACCCCTAAGTCCTTCTGAAGCTAAGGGAGAGAAATCAAGGTATTGAGGTCTGCATTGTAAAATACATGTCTAAGGTTGGTGGAATAAGCAACCCCTTGGAAATGTCCTCTACAGCATCCTCATGCTGCAGCCCCACCTTGGGATGAGAAAGAATGCAGTCACCTGTGTGCCTGATACTGATGCTAACCCAGATCTCCTTTTTTCTTGCAAGACAAAAATTGAATCTTGCCACTTCAAGGATAAATAGGCGAATTTTCCTATTACTTCTCAATTACTTGTTTCATCAAAGATATCACCTTGTTTCAAAGAGATGGTTTAAATTGCATATATTTTGCTCCTTTTTTTTTAGTTAGCTCTTTTTATTGTATTATTCATTTCCATGGCAGAAAGGAGGTTTTTAAATAATAGAATCACAGAATATTTTGAGTTGAAAGGGACCAACAAAGGTCATCCCGTCCTATTCCTGGCCTGCAGACACCCCAACAATCCCATCCTGTGCCTGAGAGAGTTGTCCAAATGCTCCTGGAGCTCTGGCAGCCTTGGGGTCATGACCATTCCTTGGGGAGCCAGTTCAGTGCCCAGCACCCTCTGTGTATCAGTTGTTTCACAGGAGAGAGAATAATATGCTACACAACACTGTGACAGGACAGACAGGTTCACTGTTTTCACAATTAGCCTCTGTAGAGCATTGTTTCCTCTAAATATCTAAAGATATTTAGAGCAGTTGTCTTTAAAGAACTTTCTCTTCCATCCCTTGTGGATGTCCCATTATAACTTAAGTTTTCACAGTTGGAATAAATAGCTGAACTCACCGCCAATAGAATCATTATTATAGTCAAACAAAGGGAAAAAAAAATTCCCAAGCCTGAAATTTTAACTCATCCTTTCATATGGAGTCTAGATTAACATTACTGGATTACTCCTAAGAACCTCAATTATTTCAATTGCACGGACATCAGCGAGAGTATTGTTTATTTCCTCCTGAATGAAATCAGACCAGAGCTTGGAGGAACCTGGTCTGGTGGAAGAAATCCCTGCCCATGGCAGGGAGCTGGAAATAGAGGATCTGTAAAGTCCCTTCCAACCCAAACCATTCTATGTTTGCATGATTCTAACGTGGGAGCTTTAAAAATCAGCTCCTCACCTTTAGATCCTAATAGCTGTGTGCCCTTCTCAGCAACAAGAAAAAGCAAAATGAAAAAGATAAACCACCCTGCTAATGTTAAAAAATGATAATAACTTTAAAAGAAACAGGGATTTTCTCTTTTATTGAACCCCATAAAAATACATCATTTTGCTCACTCTTTTCTTCTCCAAAGGGTTTGTCACTTGCCTTACATGGAACATTACTAGCCAGAGAATTATCAAATATTGTTTCCTTCCTGTTTCTTCTAATTTTGCTGGAGTGCAATGATCCAAGTAAATCAGAGCATTAAATTCCTAAAAAGAAAGCACATCCCTTATTTCCCTCAGATGAGGCAGAGTACACACATGTGCACACACATGTACACACATGCACATGTGCACACAGACACCTTATTTTAAGTCTCAAATATTGTGCTGAAACCTTTCTCCCTCACATGTAGGCTTGGGAAGAATTTAGTGCTAAATAAATGCTGCCTCAAACCAGGCAAGATAAAACATAAATCATTGCATTAAAAACCTCTAACAAGTCTATCTGCTTTTTGAAATGACTGGGAGATGAAAGAGAGGAGTCTCATTTAAGAAGGCCCAGCGGAACAGTTCTGCATTTATATAGCTGTTATCAAAAGCAATTCATTTGGAGATCAAATAGACTGACAGATAGGACAAGCAGGGGATCACTGCTGCCTTCAGGCAGCCAAAAGCAAGGATGGTTTCCCAGTACCATCACTAATACTGGGTCTAGTCAATGCTCATGTCTATTATGGCTGCAGTAAGAGCCAGCTGAATGTTAATATTCACTCCTCACACTCCAGTCCGATGCTGATTTGTAGCTGAGGGAGTAAATAGTCTACACCCCTTTCTCTGAGTTTTTTTACCTTCCCTTTCTGCTGTAGGAGCAGCTCCTTTTGTAATCATCGTGTGTCTGCTGCAGATTTAGTTCTTACAAAGGCAAGGCCACTGCAGACAAAAAGCAAAGAGCTGGACTTGGCAGTGTCCCACTAACAATGTGCCATGTGTGGACAGCACCTCTTTCCTGTGTGCTGGAGCCTTTCTGCTGCTCATTAGCAGAAAAATCACAATTCTCTTGGCTCCTTTCAAAATGACAAGAAAAGCCCTGCATCAGCCCTAGGTTTGCTGCAGCTTCCCCAATGCAGCAGTTCAGCACCTCATAAGGAAAACCTATTATTTCCTCCCCAAAAATGCCATCCTCACCAGTGGGGTAAGCATGAAGGCTTATGTTGATTTTAGCCTTCTGAAATATGTTTACAGTGTTAAATAAGTGAGGGTGAAGGAATTTTAAGTTTTTTGCCTGTTTTTTACCTGTTTTTACCTGATTTTTACCTTTTTTTTTTTTACATAGTTTAAGTTCAGGTAGCTCAGAAATGGTTTGTGATCACACAGTTTTGTGTGTATATATATATATATATATATATAATGTGGGGGGGTTTTGGGGGGTTTTTTTTTTTTTTTTTTTTTGGTTGGTTGGTTGGTTTTT
>VXBR01001474.1:282733-311945 GCA_013400215.1 Cisticola juncidis
TTTTTTTTTTTTTTTTTTTTTTAATATTCATATTCCAGAACTAATCCTCGTCAATGTCTTATGTGCTAGTGGACAAAGTAATTTTTTTTTTTTTTAATTTTTTAAAAATTTTACTCCATTTATCAGCACACATTGTAGGTCCTTAGCACAAATAATACCAGAAGATGAGTTATTGCCACTCCTGATGTTTCAAATTTGTCCCTTCAGTTTAACCCTTTACAGCCTCCGACATTCACCCTCATGGCTGCTCACACCTTTTGCTCAGATTCATTCTCTTCTGCATTTCCTGTCATTCACAAATTGGAATTATATTTGCCGAATCATAGAATATCTCAAACTGGAAAGGACTCATAAATGTTCATTGAGTACAACCCCTGCTTCTCACAAAAAACACCTAAAATTAAATCATATTTCAGAAAGATTGTCCAGACACTCCTTTACCATCCTGAACTCTGACAGCTCTGGTAATGATTTCATGCTTGTGCTCATTTTTTTCTGTTAATGAATGATGCTGTCCTTTAACTTGTACACCCATAAATTTAAATTTCAGGGTTGTACCTCTTCGAAATCCACCAGAAAGTTGTTACCAAAATTTCAGCAGTCAGACATATTATTCTGTTTAGCACTCTTCCTTCTTAAGCTGGCTTTAACTTCATGTAGTTGGCTGATTTAAGGTATAAATTACATACATCACCAGGTTCAATTTTCTTCTTTAGACACATAAACAAGACAATAAGGTCATGATCTCCTGTACCAAAGCTTCATGTTAGTTCTGGAGATTTATTGACTCTCTCATCTTCAAAGGTGCCATTTTCAATGGTGAAAATAAGATTTTTCAAGCAAGTTTGAGTCAGTGGAGAGGCTACAAGTTTTCTGGATAGAAGCAGTTTCAAGGATGAAGTACTGCCTTGAGATTCCTTATTTTTAAACATTAAATACAAACTCTTCAATATAATGAAAGCATATGATTCACAGGATTAAATACCAGCTAACAGAGCTCAGGCAGAAATTATATATGGGAAATAATTCTCAGGGATGTGTGGCAGTACTACCAGCCACTACCACTGAAATGGAAGATATTCAGTGCTTCCACTGGTGATTCGGAATTTAATCTGAAATTGGTTCTGATGAAATCTTGTAAAACAAGGGGAAAATGGCAAACTGGTAGAAAGGAAGGAGGAGGAGCTGATCTGAGCAAATTAGGAGCCAGAAGGGGAGACCCAATTTACAGACTGGGATAACACAGTGATTTCTAGCTGAAGATGTCCAAGGAGCTCAGAATAAGAATCAATCAGGTACCAATCTGAAAAGGTTCAGGGAAAGGACAGAAAACTGAAGCTTGGAAATGCAAGTTGTAGGAGGATACAAGCTCTCTGTTGAACCACCAGAATAAATTGCAAAAAGCAAAAAGAAAGAATAAGTTCCGCCACCTCCAGGTGTGTTCTGTTAAATGTGCCTTAGTCCATCAAAAGTTCTTCAAATCAAGAGAGAGATAATTACAAGATGATAAGGAGATTTTTCTTGTTAGACCAAGGTTACACATGGCAATGTCTTGATCCCCTCTCCCTGCTGTTCTGCATAACTCTGCACATTGGTTTCTCCCTCATCTTCATCCTCAGCTGCCCCTTTTGTACAATATCCACTTAATCCACTGGACTCTGCACTCTCAGAGCACCCACCAATGAGAAAATCTCTATTTTACAAGTCTTACTGTAGTGATTAATAAATAAAGGCTCTGAACATTTAATTGTGTTAGAAAAGTGGTATTTCTTATGAGAGGAAGAGCTACAAAGCAGAAACTAAACAAAAAGAGTGCAGCTTTGATTTCTTTTCTCTCTCTCCAAAACCAACAACACTTTAAATAGGGGGGAATCAAACATTAGACATTTCCAAGTCATATGTATTAAATTCACTTAAGATATTGTTATCCTTGTTTAGATTTGAACATATTGGGGAATCTTTTTGTCTTGCAACTATTCCTAAAAGACTCTAAGTGGCTGGATTGCCTTTTTCTGACAAAAAAAGAAAAAAAAATTCTTGCCATGAATTATTTACGTGACGGCTCCAATCAACGCTGTACCTGTCAGCCTCCCCAGCCAAAATGAAAGTTCACTATGTAAAGGTGCCAGGGGAGAGTGGCAGCCTCCCACTGCGAGTTTATAGACAGAACTAAGTCAGCACGCATTATGTGTCAGAGCAGACATCAGACAGAATCAGATCCTTTGATCTCAGACCTCCACAGGAAGCTTAGATCTCAGACAAATTAGATAAAAAATGAATTTATAGCAGATATGTGTCCTAAGGCACACAGCTGAATGCTGTGTTTTGGAAGAGTATGGCAAATATCAAAACACATAAACTGCAGAATTTCCTCTCTCCTTCTCTCTCTGCCTCTGCTTTTGTGATAGACACTAATTAAAAGGAGATAAAAACTCCAGCTCGCCTCTTCCTGCCTCTTATGTAATCCACAGGCTTTAGTAAGAAGGAGGAAAAAGAAATTCCCAAAACAGAGTAAATGGGGGGTTCAGCAGGGTTATCTGAATGCCCTCAGATCTGTGCTGTTGGCAGGTGAGATAAAAAAAATAAAGCCCTCCATACTGTAAGAAATGTAAGAACATTTCACACTTGCAGAAAGGGAAGCCGGTGCTTTGTGCTGCCAGCCACAGGCCCCCAGGGCTCTCTGCTTCTCTGTGACCTCAGAAGGAGCTGGGTTTGATCAGAAGATGATGAAAGGACAGGTCTGGAGAGGTGTGCAGGAAAGGGCTGTTTGTGGCAGGACCCTGGGGACTCGAGTAAGGCACGGGGTGGGTGGGTGGCAGTGGGGCTGCCTTGGGCTCTGGACTCACAGACACCCTGCAAATCAGCCCTGGGTGGGGTTTTTTACCTCCAGTATAACTCCTTCACAGCCTACAAACCTGCCCAGAGCTTCTGATCCCCTTTCAGCACCTGAGATTTGGGCAGGGAGGAGCCCTGCTCCTCCAGGCGTGTGGGGACACCAGGAGTGTTGGTCCCTGCCCTACTCCTAAAACCCTGGGGGAAATCGTGGACTCATTGAATCAGAGAATGTCCTGAACTGTGGGAAAGGACCCCAAAGGGTCACTGAAATCCAGGCCCTGTCCCTGCACCCCAAGGATCACAGCATGAGCATAAAGGGGGATTATGCTGCTGCCTTCAAGGTAGTTGAGAATTCACCCCATCTGTATCAAAGGAGATTAAATGACAAATAGCAAAAAATCAGGAAGGAGAAGAAGGAGGCAGTGAAGAGATAAACTTTTTGAGAATGAGCCATTGATCCCATATAAACCTAGAGAATCTTGGAATCACTGAAGCTGGAAAAAACCCTTTCAGATCATTGCATCCCACCACCAAAGCAGCACCACTCTATTCACCATTAAACCTTTCCCAGCTGCCACATCCCACACATTTTTTAAACACTTGCTGTGGTGTAGACTCTGTCACTTCCCAGGGAACACCTGAGCATGTTAAAAGACATGAATTGACTCTTTTGGTGTCCAGTCATTTATGAGTTGCAGTCTCACCTCCTGCTGCAGACACTCCACTTTTATTTGGTCTTTGATTGTAGCAAGGCTTGGTGGGAGCTGCAGGAGGCTGTGCTTGCTCACTGGGTCTCTTGGTGCCGTCCCGTGGCGGATGAGGCTGTTCAGTCCTCATTTCTGCAATAAAACACACATTCACATCACCCTCAGTGCATCCTCTGCTCAGCAGAAATTATTAATTCAAGCAAAAATCGAACATATTGTTGAATACGTAGTAGAATATTGATTGAATATATATAATCCCACCAAATGCCATGTCCACACACTTTTGAGCACTTCTAGGGAGGTGACTCCACCACTGCCCGGGGCAGCCTCTTCCAGTGCTTAACAATCCTTTCCAAGAAGAAATTTTTTGTAACATCTGTCTGAACTCAGATAATTTTATAGTCACAAAACTGTATAGCCTTGAAGTATCATAGAATCATAGAATATTCTGAGGTGGAAGGGACCCACACTGATCATTGAAGCCCAACTCTTGTCTCTGTGTAAACTACAAACTGTATCCTAATTATGAATGTCCCAGAGCTTTTTCTGAGTTCTGTTGTCTGAAACCCATTCTGAAAACTCTGGGGATTTGTTAAATAAAACAAGGAGTAGTCTGCAAGTATAAATTTTTGTGAATATTTCTAACTTACTGTGGCTTTTGCTCTTCCTGAACCAGCAGAATGGAAGGACAATGATGAATGCAGATGCTGCTGCCCCCAGGATGACAACGAGGACCATGCTGGCCCTGGCTCTCCTGGGCACAGAGAAGGTGGCAAATGGCTGGGACAGCACAGTGAACTTCACCCCTGGGATTTTAAAGAAATCAGTTTATTACAAAAGCAAGGACAGCAATTTCATAGCTAAAACACCACCCTATACCTTTTTAACAGAGATGCCACTGTTAAAGATAAATTCAGAGGCAAACCACAAACGCTTCTATCTTCAGACAGATCCAATATTAATGGACAATATTTATTTGGGACTGAATACCAGGACAACCCAAATGTGTAACAATATTTCTACAAGCCAAGTTTCAAGCTTTCAGTGCTTCCTGAAGCATACACAGCTTCTTTGCATTCAACAGTACTTAATATTTCTTCCATGAATTTGTCTAGCTGACACAAACCCCAGAAAATACATTCACAATGCATCTGCTTCTGAGGCCAGACAGATCAGGCCCCTAAAGAAAACTTGCACATTTTCTGCAAGCTGATTGTGATAAAAAATTCTTAATACTGATTTTTTTTTTTTAGAGGCTTTACCTGAATCGTATAAATAGAAGTTAGGGGAAACCCAGAAACATTCACCAGCATGAAGATTAAATCCATGATGCAGAAAACTCCCAGTGAACTTGTTAATATATTCCACCACGTTGATAATGAGCATTATAAATAAAAAATGTCAGTGTCCCTGCTGTTACACAGTAAATATTTAGTCTCTTGAAAGACAGAAGCTCTGGGTAATGTTCTGCACCCAGAGATTTTAAAGTTTTCTGTAAATGGCAGAATCAAGCCAGGCTCTGCCCACAATTTCTGTGTTCAAGAGCTCACTGGGTCTCAGATGTGAGTTGCAAGAACTGGAAGATGCTTTGTACCGACCTTTTGAAATAGAGAGAGGTTTTGATTCCCTAATTTTTTTTTTTGCAAAGCAAGTTTTGAATGAGGATGTGCTGGGCAAGGACAGGAGTTTAGGAGAACTGGCCCGGTACTCTCTGTAGACCACCTTGAAGGATGTGGATTAGCACATCAACCCAGTGTCTGTCTTGGTACCTGACTCATTATTGGTCCTAACCCCACAGTTCTAAACATCTTGATGTATGAATATTTCTTTTACTTGTGTGTTACCCTTAATAAACCTAAAAATCTTTTTTTTCATCAATTCATTAAAAAAAAAAAAAAAAAAAAAAAAAAAAAAAAAAAAAAAAAAAAAAAAAAAAAAAAAAAAAAAAAAAAAAAAAAAAAAAAAAAAAAAAAAAAAACAAAAAACAACACAACTCAGATGGAGGCTTGGAGACCAGGGTAAGTAGCTGTGAGTACTTTTAGCAGGAACTAATTAGATTTGTGTCAGTGTTGTCCACCTCAATGAAGCCAAGCTGCACGAGAACAAGGTGGGAATCATATTCCAATTAGGAGGTACAAACACACATGAACTTCAGCTGGGAGAGGAAATCTCTCAGGTATCAAGGACTCTACACAGACAGGTGTTTTAAGGTGTTTTGCACCACTCTAATAGTTTGTGAGTAGGATGCTGTTGGTTTAAATGGAAAGTGGATGTATCAAACCCATTGGGATCCCTACCAGAGGAGGGAATACTACTGTAAAACAAGGAGCAAGACAATGCAGGGGTGCTGTGAATATTCTGCTCTCCCCAGGAACTGCCACTAGAACATTTGGGATTATTGCATTCAGCATCAGCTGCACCTCCTGTGCTGTCTCCAAACAGGGAATTATGCCAGGGTAGGTGCATAGAGCAACAGGTTCATGAAGATGTATCATAAACATCTATTGTTTGATTGTTTAATTTCAGCTTGTTCATCTCAAATGACAAAAGTAAGTCTCTTCAGTAAGAATCTAGAGGTGTAAAAACCTTTATGCTGCCTCCAGCATGGTTCCCATTTACAAGGAGCAAAAGGGATTGTGTCTTTGGTGTGTACTTTTGCAATACACGTTAAAAGCGTGAAACAATCTGATTTACACAGGTGATACCTGCACACGTGCAAGTACACATTGGTACCTCTAAACATTCTCCATGGGGGAATGGCTTGAAGCTGAAAGAGGGCAGATTTAAATTAGATATAAATCACTGGCACAGGTTGCCCAGAGAAGCTGTGGCTGCCCCATCCCTGGAGTGTTGCAGGTCGGCCTGGATGGGGATTTGAGCATCCTGGTGCACTGAAGATGTCCCTTCCCAACACAGGGGAGTTAAAACTTGGTGATCTTGAAGGTCCCTTCCAATCCAAACCATTCTGTGATTTCATTATTAATTCTTATTAACTCTCTGACTGGCTAAATATTTCAGAAAAGAAATCTCTGTTTGATCTTTGTCAGAAAAAAGATTTGGGGATTTCCCTGAAATGGTTTTCTAAACATATTTCATTAATCTGTGCTTCCAGTCTAATGAATCAGATCTTGTGAGGTGTTGACTTTCCATGTTTTCTCACTGATGAGAAGGTAGTGGGAGATGCATGTGTTTGACAGATCAAAGTATACAAAAATCCTCCCCCACCTTGAAAGGCACACCTTTAAGTGCTCAAGGCACCCCAGTTTTCCCTTTGCCCATCCATGGGAAGAACTGGGTTTGGATAAGCCACCAACTAAATATTTGCACTTTTCTTTTTTTTTCTTNAATAAAATTTTTCCCTTTTTTTTTTTTTTTTTTTTTTTTTTTTTTTTTTTTTTTTTTTTCAGTTTTTTTCATTATGCACTTCCACTTGGCCACTTCACCAGTCATTTCTTGTTCCCTCCAGTATTTTCTGGATGAGGCAAGGACATGAGAGATAGATAGATAGACAGAGAGAGAGAGAGAGAAAGAGAGAGAGCGAGATGAGATAGAGAGATGAGATAGAGAGAGATATAGATAATATATCTATATTATCTATAGTGGTATTTATCTAGAGACATCCATCCATATATATCTATATGTATAGAAAGATGGATGGGTGGGTGGATGGATGGATGGATGGATGGATGTGAATGGATGGATGTGGATGGATGGATAGTTGGATGGATGGATGGATGGATGGATGTGGATGGATGGATAGATGGATGAATGGATGGATGGATGGTTGGATAGGTGGATGAATAGGTGGATGAATAGGTAGATGAATAGGTGGATGAATAGGTGGATGGGTGCAATATCATAATAGAGACTTTACACATGGTCCTACAACATCTGTATCTTGATATGTCCTTGGACTGCATGCCAGACCTGTTCCTGCTTCTCCATAAACTTGCCGCAGCACTCATCCTGAGACAAGAAACCAACACTTTGACCCCTCTATACTTTCAGAAACATATTTAGAGATAATTTCAGGCCCCCAAACAGTTGCAGAGGCATTTATCTTGTGCAGACACCTGGAGGATTTTCCAAGGCAAAGTTCATGGGGTGCCTTGTCCCCAGAGTCCCCCTCAGCTGGCATTTCCAGGAAGGCACAATCACACCTGCCTCCTCTTTACTGAGCTGCTCAGGGGACTCTGAAGGTGCCAACATCATCTCCATGAGCTCTCAGGAGAGCCCTGGCAGAGCCCAGTCCTGGAGTCACTCTCTGAATGTGCAGAACCACCTATAAAGGTGACCAGGTGCAGGCAAACAGGAAAAGGCACTATGAAAATAGCCAGGAGCACAGATGGAAAATGTGTGAGTATAAACAGGGAAAAAAAAAAAAAAAAAAGGAATGAGAGGTTGCAATTTATAGGAAAAAAAATTACTCTGGCAACTTAACTGATTTTAAGTATCTGATTTCTTGGGATACATGTTAGGGAATTGAGGGAGAAAGAGGCACCTTTTTCTGACAATACTTCTCTGTACTTATTCATTAGATTTGAGAGATCTTGCATGAATAGCACAGGAGTCACCCAGCTCTCCTGTTGCCTGGGGAATGCCAGCTGGGATGTGGAACAGAACTCAGGCCATTTAGAGGTTTGGCATCACTCCACCCATTCAAACCAACTTTAATCCCTTTTTTATAAATTCAGGCCACCTGAAGGGCTTTGGTTTTACCGAATCAAAAAATACACAGAACACAGGGTTTACCTGGAGGTGATGTGACAGTGAACACAAGTCTCCAGTTTGTTCCTGAGCTGGAGACAGCCAGATTGGAAAAGCTTGCACATCCCTCTATGACCTGCACTTGGGTGAGCCCTGGAGAGTCAGAAAAAATCATATTGCAATTAACAGCAACCAGGTAAGTGTCACTTAAGGACCTCAGGGGGTCTTCATGGCTTTAAGGGACTTCAGAAAGCCTAAATTCATTATCCACCTTAATCATAAACATTGTGTCTAACTCCAGAAAGTTCACACAGAAGTACTCAGAAAACAAATTCCTGAGGGATTGGAGGGCTTCAGCTTTTAAATGCTTATTCTTTGAGCTCATTGTGAAATGGCATTTTCTGTGTGTTATGGGGGTGTAATGTGAATGCAGCTGTTAAAGGGATCAAACAAAGGTAACAGGAGCTGTAGAGATGCTCTAGAAAGTTCCAAATGCCTGGTTTTTATTTTAACTCGTGTCTTGAGTGACTAAGTGCTTCACCAAGGTTAGGAGAGTGATAATGAGAGACTGTCCTAAGGGGATGGTCTCAAGGAGTCAGCCACTGTAATAAGGGACAAGCTGAATCTTCAATTCTTTTCTGATTTGTAGGTATCTCACCTTATCTTTGGGGCATATTCCCTCCTGTCCTATTGTTAAATCTCTTGGAATTTTTCTCCAGCTCTGTCAGACTCTTTGCAAGGTATTTAGGCATGGAAAATATCTGTGGTGACTGCCCTGAGACAGTACAGGAGACACTGTCAGCTGGAAACCTGGCAGGGAAAAACTCCACAGGGAGCATTAAAATGAAACCCAGGAAACAGAATTCCTCCTTCACATCACCTCTTGTGATCTATCAAGGAATTCATTCTGATCCAACATTTACCCTTGCCATGACTGCTATTGCTGTAGGCTCTTTTTAAAAGTTGTAATTTACTTTGCAACTGGATCCCCATTTTATATTGTGTGTGTCTTTGAGCATCAGCCAAGGCCTGGCCTTTGAGTGATGCTGGCCAGGTCTGGTCTGCATTCAGACTCTTGGGGTGAAAGGGGTGAAATCCTAAAGGCTGACAAATTTCCAAATGTTGGTTCAGGTGGGGGTGAGATGCCAGAACTTCCTCAGGATGCTGGACTTGCTCCAGTGATCACAAACACAGACTTTTGCCTGCTGAAAGACAACATGTCATAGCTATTTGCTTTATGAAGCAGGTGGTTTGGCTTTTCATGGCAGTTAAACAGCACAGGTGAAGGGACATAAAGCTGAATGTGGGCAGGACATTCCTATTCTGCCATTCTCATGTTCAGGGTATTGAACAACGTGGTGAAGTAGCAAACTCTGAACTATGGCCAGGAATTGCCCAAAACAAGGTCTCAGGCCAAACCATGGCACATATTAATTATTTAACAACATAAATTATAAAGTTTCTCTTCTCTATGACTCTGGTACTATTTAATTTGCTAATAACCAGCTAGTTTTGCCTCCATATATGAGGGGGTTTATTCTATTTCTGTACAGTATCTAACAAAGCAAATCACCAATTTCATTATGAGTCTCCAGGATCAGCTGTGATATATAAATAATTAGTGATTTATGCTGTGAATAGATTTGATGGAGATGTGGATATGTAGATTTCTTTTATTGCTCCAGCCTAATCCTGGTTCTTCCATCTATCACTCCTTATGATCCTCCTTATGAAAGTGTCTGCACAGACTACCAAGATTTTCTTGGCTCTCACGCTCACTGTAATATGAGTTTCAACAGAGGGCCTTGTCAGCTGTGTTCAAATACTTTATAATTCCCATTTCTAGTGTGTGATGAAGCCTGCAATACTGTACTGTACTTCTCAACAGAGACTAGCTCAGCTTTCGGGCACATATGCTTCAAAGCTCAGAATATTACAGATATATATGGGAGTCTTCCCAAAGATCTCTCAGGCAAGCTGGTATTTAACGTAGAAGCACAGCTAATTTGGAGCTAAACTGCCTTCCACGAGGCACTTTGGCTGCTGTCAGATGAAGCAGCCTCAGTGTGCTAGACGGGACCCATTTCCATTAAATGCTGCTTTCATGTGCTTCAAAAGATGAGTGCAATAAGGATGTTTGTCAAAGGAAAAACTGCAGCAAACTATTACACACAGAACATCTGTACTGTGCTGCTCTTCCTTTGCTGGAGTTTATTGACTATTAATTTGATGCATGTATCTTTTAAAGAATGTGATGTGTCTTTCTCTTCAGTGGCTTTTTTCTTTTTCTTTTCTTTTCTTTTCTTTTCTTTTCTTTTCTTTTCTTTTCTTTTCTTTTCTTTTCTTTTCTTTTCTTTTCTTTTCTTTTCTTTTCTTTTCTTTTCTTTTCTTTTCTTTTCTTTTCTTTTCTTTTCTTTTCTTTTCTTTTCTTTTCTGTATTTTTTCCTTTTTTTCTTTTTCCTTTTTTTCTTTTTCCTTCCTTCCTTCCTTCCTTCCTTCCTTCCTTCCTTCCTTCCTTCCTTCCTTCCTTCTTCAGTAATCTGTGGCTCATCTAAACCTAAGGAGTTTAGGCACATGCCCTGAAAAGTCATGAAAAGCAGCAGAATAGACCAAAGGATTTTTCTAACCTGTAATCCTGGAACTATCTTGGGGTAGGAAGAATTTCTAATTTACAGAAACAGGGACTGAAAGGGTGAGAAGCTGTGATCTACAGCATAAATGCTACTTATCTTCTCTAAATGTGAACTTTTCAACTCAAAAATAACTCAGAAATGGCTTCACTTCGAAGAAAATTCTTTCTCTGCAATAGGGAACCTAACTTTTCATTGTGCGTGCTTCTTCTATTTAAATATTTTATCAATTAAAATAATACATTTGTAATCATTATAATTTCCAACTTCTAATTCAATAGCATACAACCATCCACAAGTGTTTGGTTCAGCACTCTCCTTCAACAAGGTTCTGTATCTAAGAATGTTCACACAACCTTCAGGGAAATCCTCACGAATTTAGTTTTTCTCAAGTTTTCATGAGTCTTTAATGAGTTCATGCATTTTGCTAAATGAGGACCAGGAGGGAAACATTTAGATCTCCATGAAATAAACCTCTTTCATATTATAATATGTTAATGACAATCCATAAGCTGTTGTTTCTTTCTGTACTTGGCCTGATCCATAGCTGGGATAAAAAGTTTGTTGTGGACCCTAAAGAAGTTACCCCAGCTAACAAAAACTGAAAATCAAGTGTTAGGATTTCTAATTCTTCATTCATTTCTTTTTCGACCCCAGATATTTCTATTCAAGACAAACTATAGGATATACTTCCTTTAAGCTACCAGGGAACAAAAATACTTTGTAAAAACTTTTTTTCCTGTAGCATATGACTGGGCAGTTCACCAAACTCCTACTGCAACCTTCTGTTTCCAGTCCAAAGACTGATTTTCAACTGCAGTATTTCTGAGGGAGAAATTCTAAATTTATCACCACATTTTGCATAGCTGCTTTGCCATAACCCTTGCTTTAGGAAAACACATCCAAACCTTTCAGCACAGCCTCAGAGGAGTCCTTGAGATGAGCTGATACAACCCAGGGTTCTGCAGGAGCACCCAGTTTGTCAATTCTTTCACCCTGGGAGGAAGAACAGAAGGGAAGAATAAGGATCTTGTCTCTTAAGAAGAGCAAAGAAACCTTTGATGGTTTTAACAACTGTAATATTTTTTTTTCTATATATGCCCTGTCTGAGGGCAGTTTGCATTTATGTGTCCCATGTAACAAATGTCACAAAGTTCACCATAACTTTTCAAGATGAGGCCACATCATAGGATGGGTCAGGCTGGAAGGAACCACAGTGGCTCATCTGGTCCCTCCTCCCTGCTCCAGCCGGGCCATCCCAGAGCACAGGGCACAGGATTGTGTCCAGACAGTTCTGGAATATCTCCAGTGAGGAGACTCCACAGCCTCTCTGGACAATCTGTTCAATCTGTCACTGCACAGGGAAGTTCTTCCTCATGTCCAGGTGGAACCTGCTGGGATCAGCCCCTGCCCGTTCCTCTGGTGCCATTGCTGAGCCACCAGAGCAGAGTCTGGCTCCATACCAAAAATCTCAAATGCCAAAAATCTCAAATGTCAAAATAGTACAGAATTAATAGAATTCTCCATCCACAGCGAGGCAAGTTCTACCTTTCTGTCCAGGAAAATGACTTTTGGCTGTACAGGAAGCTGCTTCTCGATTTCTCCATCTGAGGGCTGCACCTGAACAGAGATGCTGTAGGGTCTCCTGTATAAACACGTTTCTGAATGTTGTCTGCTTCCATTTCTTTCACATGAAAAGGGATGGGAAAGAAAAATTAAAAAAGGAAAATCAGAAATTAAGTTCTAGATGTTATTTTCTGTTCCTATTTTCTACTAATTTACCTTATCATAACACTTTGATCCTTGGGTAAGAGCAGCATGTATGGAAATAGGAGAGAGTTCCAAACAGAAAGAAGCACCAAAGTATGAAAAAATCCTTTTGTTTCAGTCCCCATTTTACAGACGGAAAAGTGAGAAATGAACAAAGGAATTTATGTCCCTGGTATCATGTTGGAAGTATGTGGCAGAGACAGGGATTTTATGGATTTGTGAACCCAATGTCTAATCCACAAAGTCATCACTGCAGTGCACTGAGGGCAGTGGAGCCTGCAAATGTTCCCTGTCCAGCAGAAAAATTTTCACTGAAAACCTTTGAGCTCCTCTAAGAACAAAGTCTTGGTTCCTCTACACAAGCTCAGCACTTACAGGGCTTTACTGCATTTCTTTTTCCTGCCATCACCTTCCCAATTTGCAAAGTCTGTAGACAGAAGTAAAACACCCCCTTGAAAGACACTATTTTTTTCCAAGCCTGAAATTTAAATAAGAACATCCCAGGAGAACACTTTTGCATTTGAATAAAGAATCAACATTTTATTTTGAGCCTAGATCATTTCATTCCCTCTCCCAGTGCTTTGTGTCATTTAGTATCTCATATATATATATATATATATATATATATATAAAATGCTCTAATATGCAATTGCAAAGAAGTGGCTGGGGGTTTGGTATTGTCTTGAAATGAAAGAAGAAAAGCTATTCATTGATCTCTAGTGTTTGCTTAAAGGTGTTTACAAGCTCAAGATATGTGGAGCTTAAGTTTCCTTTGCTTTTAACTGTTTTTATTCTAGTTTGGGTGCTGGTTGTGGATGTTTTTCCAGAGTATTACTCTGTATTACAAATGAGAAACTGTTCATACTGAGCTGAAGGAAAATACTGGTCTGAACTATAGCTGCTGAAAAGATCAACTAAGGTTTAAAGATATGTACAGACTTGAAAGGTAGCTCAAGGATTGGAGCTTTAGTTCTTAATCTTAGTTCTTTATCTTGTGTTTTTTTCAGTGGGAAAGTCTCAAAGGTGGAGTTAGGTTTGAAATTCATGTCAAGGGCATCAATAAGGAGCTGTTGTCCACCTTCTTCCAAAAATGTGCATTCAACTGTGTGACCAAAACTTACTGCAGGAACAACTCAGCAAGTCATTGCTGTTTTCAAGCTAAAGAGCTGCAGCTTTCTGTGAGCTCCCTGACTCCAGCTGAGCACAGAGAGGTTTAGGTGAGTCTTGTTATAGTTTCTGTAAAGCCCAAATTTTTTTTCTCTCCTCAGCTTCCTTAAAACTGACAACAAATAAGAAAAATGCCCTGAATTCACACCCCAGGCTCTACATGCTAAAACTGCGCTCATCTAGAGGAAGGCTGCTGCAAAATGTGAACGTAGGAAGGAGTTATCACTCCCTGGGGTGAGTAGAATCATAGAATCAGAGTATCACAGAACCATAGAAACACAGAACCACAGAATCATAGAATCGTAAAATCATAGAATCATAAAATCATAGAATCGTAAAATCGTAGAATCACAGAATTCTAGAAAATTTGGATTAGAAGGGACCTTAAAGTGCATCATTTCCACCCCCTGCCATGGGCAGGGACACCTTCTACTATCCCAGGTTGCTCCAAACCCCACCCAGTCTATCTTGGGACACTTCCAGGGATGAGGCAACCACAGCTTCTCTGGGCAACCTGTGCAAGCCTCACAGTAAAAAAATTCTTCTTAACATCTAACCTAAATATCTTCTCTTAATTTAGAACTTTTCTCTTTATTCTTTCATTCTCTGGTAAAATAATGGTGAAGAAAACAGAAGAAAGCAAAACTAGACATGGATACTTAAAATGGAAGTGTAAAAATGAGTGTCTTTGGGTAATTTGAACTTGGTTAACACAGCATGGAATGTGGTGTTTATACCCCCCATGGTCCAGCCTGACTCGTGCTGTGAGGGAGCCCCTGCCTTAGGGCACAACCCTGCACACAGCAAGTTATAATCCTTAAAATTATGTCAGCATGGAGGAGGAGAAAGGAGCATCCTGGTGCTGCCCTGCTGATTCCTGCTGGAAGGAAAATAGGCCTTTCCTGGCACAGCTTTTTCCTAGGCAGGTGGAGGTAGATGAGGGCTCACAGCCCAGCCAGGACCAGAGCAAGCCCTGCCTTTGCCTCATCCCATGGGCATGAGGGATGTGCTGCTTGGCACTGCCCTGGAGCCTCGTGCCGGGCAGGAGCAGGCTGGTGTGCAATTCCTGCTGGCAGGGAGCAGCTCTGGTGCTCAGTGCCCTGCAGCTGCTCTAGATGTGGGCACAGCAGGCTGGGGATGACTCAGTCAGCAGGGACACCAGGCAATCCTGATCCTGTCACCATCAGTGCCTGCACGAGTCTGCTGAACAGCCTGAGCTCCACAGGAGAGCAAGGGCCTGTCCTTCAGCAGCAGGGAAGTTCCAGGGCATAGAAACTGGAGAGTCTGCTGCAGGTATTAAGGATTAATTGAGAAACTTGGTGGAGAGGTTTGGGGCAGAGGAAATGAAATATCCCTGAAATCAAGGAGGATTTGTCACTTTATTTACAATAGCAATAATAACTATAATCATAAAATATAAAATCATAGAATGATTTGTATTGGAAAGGGCCTTGAGGTTCATCTTGTTCCAAACCTCTGACAAGGGCCAGAGGACCTTCCATTATCCCAAATTACTCCATGACTGTCCAGCCTGACCTTGGACACTTCCAGGGATCCAGGGGCAGCCACAGCTTCTCTGGGCACCCTGTGCCAGGGCCTCGCCACCCTCACAGGGAGGAATTTCTTCCTGATATCTAATCTAATGTAATATAGTAATATTATTACTAATATAGTTATATCACCATAATAATGTCTACAACAATGATAATAGTGGGAGGAAGGAGAAGGAGAAGGAGAAGGAGAAGGAGAAGGAGAAGGAGAAGGAGAAGGAGAAGGAGAAGGAGAAGGAGAAGGAGAAGGAGAAGGAGAACTACTATTATCAATTGACTTCAAGGGGAAGGAGAACAGGATGAGAGTCTGTGTCAAGGGTCCATCAAAGTCAATGGATGAGTCTACTAGAAAATTAAATGATATCTAAAACAAGCTTTGACACTGACACCTGATCACCTCTACCATTAAACTATCAGTCCTTCTTAAGCTGTGGTTTAGGTCCAATGGCAAAGTCCAGAACAACTCCCAAATGGTCTGGGAGCTAATACAGAAAATATTTTCACTTGGAAGTTTGGATGAGGCCAAGCTGAAATATGTCAGCTGGCCTTGGTGCCAAAGAACAGCCCCAGGCATATTTAATTTCCTAATAGACTTTGAAATTAATTGAACAGTTGTCTGGTATGTCTGCAATGCTAGTGTTGTAAAATCAATATATCCTTAGAAGGAGAAGGAAGTTGGGAAGAATTTGGGAAAAAATATGACTAAATGAATCATGATCCAGACAAAGAGACATTTTTCTTTTTTGTTGAAAAGGTGGGGATTGCTGATGACTTCAAAGGGATTCAAGAAAGGGAGGTGCAATAAGGACAGGGCATAGGCAAGCTGAGGGCTCGTGGCATACAAAGTAAGTATGCAGAAAAATATAGACATGCAAAAAAATTGACTGGAAGGATTGTGAAGAATTCAGTTTTCGGGTGAGAATGGGTTCTGATGTCATGGGATGATGAAATAAGCCAGACCTCTTCTCTCTCAGGTGCACTACTGGAGCTCTGCCTGCCCCTGCAGATCTTGTCACTAATTAATACAGACAGGGAAGAGTGACATGAGCATCAGAAGACAATGAGGAGTCCAAGGTCATTCCTATTTTAAGCAAGAAAAAATATTTGAAGGATGACTTTTATTTCCACCAATTCCCATATTTTCCCATATAATAGAAAGAAATCAAAGAGAATCATGGAGCCCAGCTCCTGACCTGCACAGGACAGACACAAAAATCTCACCCTGTGCCTGAGAGCATTGTCCAGGCACTTCTTGAACTCTGCCAGGTTTGGTGCTGTGACCACCTCTCTGGGGAGCCTGGTCAGTGCCCAGTCACCCTCTAGGTAAAGACAATTTTCCTCACATACAACCTGGGCACCCCATGACACTATTTCATGTCATTCCCTCGGGTCCTGTCACTGTCACCACTGAGCACAGACCAGCGTGGGCCCTCTTCTTCCCCTCACAAGGAAGTTGTAACTGCAATGAAGTCTTTCCTTGGTCCCCTCCAAGCTGAGCAAACCAAGTGACCTCAGCCTCTCCTCCTATGACTTCCCCTCTGGGCCTTTCTTTCATTAGACCTGATGAAGGGTCTAGATGTGGGATCACCAGAAGCCTTTAGAAGGAGATGGACAGATCAGATGCATCAGATAGGAGAGAAACAACCTCCAGATTAATTAGTGCCTTCCATTAATAGCTGTAGATCAGTGGAAATGCCCCTATTTACAAAGCCAGTGGCGAGGAGCTAAGCCAGGCCTCCTCCATAACACACTCCCCAAGTTTACTGTCAGAGAAATGTCTTTTATTAAATGTAAACAGCATCCCGCCGGAGGTCAGAGCTTTGCCGTGCTGCGTATCCCAAGGTAATACCACTTTAAGCTCCACATAAACTCTTAAACAGTTTCTATCCTAAAACCAGACCGTAGGTGGTACAGTTTTTTACGATATGTTATAATAGTGCAATAAATCTGTTAGCTTAAAATCGAATCTCCGTGGCCTTTTAGAGAAATCATCATTAAATGCAAGGCCCTGTTAATGATGCCATCCCAGTGAAATTGTTTAATCTGCTAGGGGGGTGGAAGGTCACCAAATGAATTTTTTATAATACATCAACTTGACACGCAATAGGGAAAACTGTAATAGATAAAAGCAAAGGAAAAGGGCACTGTCTTCTTCTGATAGGTCAATAGCAGCCAAGAGAGTCACTCATCCACTTTTCCTTCACTACCGTGCTCCTTTTCCATTTAATATGGACACCCAATTAATACCTCAGCGCCATAGACAACCTCATTTTAGGTGAATTATAGCAATTTCTTCCCCCTTCTCCGAAATGAAAGTGATCACAATACATCATAGCATCGCGCAAATTAACGTTAATTGATTCGAGTTACCAAGCATTGATGGGCCACTTCTATAATCTGGTCCTTATTGGGAGCTGGAAGGGATGGAGGGAAGATTAGATTGCATCCCCCGTTGCTTTGACGACGGCGGTCACCTGATGGCTTGTTAGACAGTTGTAGGCTTCTATTGCCGGCCCCAGTGGGGTCGTCAGTAAACTGGAGTGATGTCCAAACATCATTACACGCTGCTCCGATATTAAAGCAAAGGGATTAGCACCTTATTGCAGGCAACCTGGATTTGTCATTGTGCTGTCGTTATCCAATTTCCAGATGATAATGTGACTGTGGCCTGCGGGCACGAGGTCCTACAGCCAAACCAAGGTGCCTGTGTATGTATACATATATATATATATTTTTTTTAAATACATATATACACATACACATATATACACATGCACACTACCCCACAAACACCCAGCACCCCAAGCCATTTAACTCTTTGCTCACCAGATTCCTGCTAACAAAGCCTGTGGAAGAATTTTTCCCCCCTTTCCCATCAGAGGAGGCCAAGAGCGCGGTGTGACAGCAGAGCAGGCTGGCCTGGGAGCTGACACGGCCGTCACTCACCCGAATGTCACAGCAGACAAGCTCTGCTGATAGAGGTGACACCACTCACACATTAAATAAGGTGGAGTGGGGACAGGATTGGTCCCTTGGAGACGTGGCCAGCAGCTCCTCTCTGCCATTGCCTGTGTGGTGTAAATCATCCCTTGTGTCGCAGCTCCCGTTGGTCGTTAGGAGGGAAAATAAATCTGTGTGTGACACCAGCAAGGAAGGTTTTGTTTGACAGTACCAGTGCTGGGATCAGGCCTCTTTACAGCACTTAAGCATGACAGGGACACTGCTGGATCTCCTGCACGTATCTGAACAACGTTAACCTCTGAGGGAACACTGGAATAGGGAATAGCTTCTCTTGAGCTGATCCTCTTCATTTTTAACTGAGGTGTATTAACACAAACCCTTCAGTTTCAAAGATCAAGACTGGTCTGGGGGATATGAGGCAATTTATTCCTCTTTCTTCCCATAGAGACATGCAAAGTTCTGTGCTCCTTTTCCCAAATCTCTCTTACTCTCTCCATGTTCCTCTTTCTCTGCTTTCCCCTGCTCTCTTTTTACCTTCTCTGCCTCCTCCTTTCCTGCAGAGCAGCCAGTTGAGTTTTGGAAGGCCATTTTCGGAGCCAGCAACCAGAGTTATGTGGGGGGCAGGACTTCTAATTGCCTGAATCTTGTGATTCACAGCTGTCACTTTTGAGTGGGAATGCAAATTGTTGGATGTGTTTATCACGTACACTAGATACTAACCGAAATTTAGTTTAAAACTTCAGGCTTAGAGGTGAAATGTGTCCTTATGATAGACCCTCTAACCCCTACACTACCATAAGGGTTCCTGCCCAGAAGAGCTGTGGTGAAAAACTTTTATTATATTTATCTATTATTATTGGAGAGGCAATGTGAAGATCTATGAAAGGTGGTTTTGAGATCTGTTTGAGAATTTGCAAGGGAAATACTGTCTTCACACAAGGCTCATATAAAAGGGTCTGCTTTTGGTATTTTCTCCTTCAAAACCAAACAATCTTATGGATAAACATGATATTTTGTGCTTATTTGGAATAACCTGAATGAAAAACATTTCCACTTAAGCTGTAATTCAATTACTCTGTTGACCACGGTGTGAGAGTCGGGGCCCGAGGGTCCCTGGTTTTGCCTCACGACCTTCGTCAAGGTCCTTTGTCAAGGAAGGGGCTGTGTGCAAGGGGGCTCGAGCCTAACCCGCGGAATGTGTGTACCAACCACAGAACTGCAGGTGTGCCCACCGGACCGGAGCCGGTTCCTATGGGAACTTCTATGAAGACAATGGATGGTTGGACATGCTGTGCTTACCAGTGACCAGGCCCAGACCTGCTTGTCCCAGACCTGCCTGATCGGAACGGCTGCACCTGGTTCCCAGAGCAACAGGGCCTCACAATGACTTTTGGGTGNCACGATTCCTGCTTGGATCGTGACACACGGACTCAGGTCAAAAGATGCCTCCTTAGTTTTCATTCCTTGATTTATATATGAAGAAAAGAAAAAAAGCGCTAAAATAGTAGATCTACAGATATTGTGGCCCAACATCTACATAATAAAAGATCTTTTGTAACATTATCATCCCTGGTGTGACTGGGCCTTCCTTATATTGACAATTCAGCTTTGATGTCCAATTTCAGTTCTACCAGAAGCAAAAAATTAGTAACAGACTAAAACTTCAGTATTGATCAGAGAGATAAATATTCTATTGACACAGAATCCCTTCACATAAACTCTTTTGACATCCATTGTCTCTACCTTCACTGTGGGAAGATGTTTATGAGTCTCTGCATTCCCAGTGACCACCCACCTCTTCTGGCCCATCCCACACCTACTAAGTTTCCCACTAGGAAAAGAATTATGAACTGACAATAAAAATTTCATCCTGATGCCAAAAGTACAACTTGATCAGGCAGTTTTATATGACATAATACTTTTTGTTCAAGTTTTATCACCCACTTTTTGCACATGACATTCCTTTTCCCATTGCTTCCATAAGGAACCCATTACAGAATCCCACTCCTCTGATGGAAAACCCTCTAGGTTGTCCATGTGGACTTTCTCATCATTTTCTAGACTGTAAAAGAGATGTTGGCCACCTTAACTCTCCCCAAGCTATTAAATAAATAAATAAATAAATAAAATTTGTAATATAATTTTGGCCATGTGAGGAAAAAATCATGAAAATAATATTAAATGGAAATGTGCCATGTTCTCTTTCCAGTTCTATTGCAAGGCTCTTCCAGTTTACTATCTGAGGAGGAACCTAATTATATTTTTAAATACAAATTTACCTCTCATTGCCTTATACTCTTTTGTTCCTGTGCTGTCATTATGCATTACTATTGAGAGATTCCTCTCTAGTATTTACTCTTGCAATGTATTTTCATAAATAGAATATCTTCCATATTTGTTTTACCAAATTAAGCAAACTTTTTCTAAATGGTTTTATGATTCTATTCCTTACTTCTTAAAATAAGCTGTTTCCACAATCATCTTGAATGTCCCTCCTTTTACCTACTTGAACTGAATTTTTCTTTTCTGCAGAGGCAAATTCTACATAATATGCCCTCTGGTGCCCCTGTGAATATCTAACCTAAAATTAAATAAGTTTAAATTAAAGGAGATTTTAAGCTTAGTTTAAGCTTCTGAGTATCATAATTTCCACACCTTCCCTTGAGGAGTGTAGCAGATAAAATTTTAAAATAACTTCAAGTGCTACAGCTGCTAAGTCTGCAGCTCTTGACATGGAGATTTTTAGCATCCTGCCCTTGCCTGCTCACTGGAGGAAAAACTTGCATACTTATGCAGGAAAGAAGTTGTCATGTCTTTTTCTATATAAAAACCTGTGCAATTCCACACAGCTGCCTGCCAGAACCCTGCACAAAGGTTACCAAATCCAAGCACTTTGGGGTTAGGAGGAATCAAAATTCATCTAGTTTGAATTCCAGCCCTGCTGCCTCTGTATGTGCCATGTGACACAGAGAATTAGTTGTAATATCTCATTTAGTGCTCTGCATGGGAATTGCTGTTGGAATGAGCCATTCTTTGATAATTTGCTTCCCTTTTATTCCTTGCTGTGAGCCTCAAATTCCCTGCACAAGCCCCATTTTTCACATGCTACCTCAGACATAATTCTCAACAAAAGAAATATTTCAGTTTGTATCAGGTTAAAGGTCGATCAAGAAGGAGAAAAGCACCCTGCTGTAGTGTGGAGATAGGGATTAAATGCCTTCGGTACTGTCCAGAATTATATTCCTGATTTTGTATAAAGGCAGCTGCACAAACACACACAATACATTCATCATTGTGCTTCTTGTTCTTTCATATTTATATTGAAATTAGGAAGATTTTGCCAAACAGGGATTTCTATCTGTAAATACATCATGGTATCTATTATGCACAGGCATTTCATGGGAAGATAAACTTTGTGATAGACGTCTCTGACTCTCCAGCTGTGCAAGACTACAGCAGTCTCAGCAATCACCTCTGTCTTCTCTTGACAAATTAATGAGCCGTGCTTGAAGTGACCCCAACAAAGGAGTTAAATTAAAATCATGTATAAAAGCACTTCAAATCATAACAGACAAGCCATATTTTTAAAGGCTTGGCAGTGTGATATGCAGACCTACTGACTAATACCTTAGCACAGCAGGGTTTCCAGGGCTCCCTTCACCCTCACTGTCCTGGGATGCAAATGAACATCCAGTCTGTGCTGATTAAAGATTATTTTTGTAGTTGTTGTTGTGTTACAGAACCATAAAATCATTAAGGCTGGGAAATACCCTTAGGATTATTGAGTCGAGCCATGAACCCAGCACCACTGTGCTCACCTCCAAACCATCCCCAAATGTCCCACTCATTCACCTGCCTCTTGAACACTTCCAGGGATGGTGACTCCACCACTGTCCTGGGCAGCCTGTTCCAATTCCTGACCACTCCTTCAGTAAAAGATTTTTTTTCTTCCTAAAATCCAAGATAAACCTCCCCTGGTACATCCTGAATCTGTTTTCTCTTATCTTGTTTCTTGTTACCTGGGAGAAGAGACCAACCCTCCCATGGCTCCAACCTCCTTTCAGAGTCATTGAGAATGATAGTGATGCAAGACAATTCACTGAAAGCCAAGGAGATGGGCCTATCAGGAGCGCAGGTTCTATTTATTTTTGATGGCCCAGTTGGGTTTTGCATGACTCAGGTGTGAAAATACTCCTTTTTCCCTTCCACAGATAAATACACTGGAATACTTCATCTGACTTGTAATCCCAGCCCCATTATCCGTGCCTGTGCCAGCATGTGCTACTTAAATGGAGACAGATAGACATGGGGACAGTACATGTCCCAACAGGAATACCCTGATTTCATTTCACAGGTTATCTGTGGCTTTATTGCATCGGAAATGTCAGCCATGAGTAATTCCAGAAAAGCTATGACTGATGGGGAGCAATAAATAACAGTGCAGAGGAGCCTGAGCAGCTGAGGGTGGGTGAGTTCTGAGCCGGTCCTGTGATCTGGTGATGTGAGTGTTCTCTTCAGTAAAGATCCCAGCTCTTCCCATAATTGGGACAGTGAATCCAAGGCTTTAGGCTAGCACTGCTCCTGTGTCTGCAGTAAAGCAGCCTTCTTCCCAGGGAACTCTCCTGGTCCTTCCTGCTTGGAATTTCTTCCCTGAGTGTGTACAGACAGGAAGACAAAACACAGCTGGGAGAGCAGTCCCAGCATGGAGATGTTATTTCTGCCTGAAAAAAGGCAGCCTTGAGGCTTCCTTGCTGGCACACAGAAGATGGTGCTTCCCTCCTCTAAATGGTCTCTTGGGATCATGTAAATCATGGAATGGTTTGAGTTGGAAGGGATCTTGAAGACCATCACACAATTCCACCCCCTGTGAAGGGCAGGGACACCTTCCACTGTCCCAGGCTGATCCAAGCCCTGTCCAGCCTGACTTGGACACTTCCAGGGATCCAAGGACAGCCACAGCTTCTCTGGGCACCCTGTGCCAGGGCCTCACCACCCACTGTCAAATTTCCCACAACATTTTTCTGCTGTCTCATTTTGCAATGTCCTTCAGTGTAACACAAACAGCTCCATTAATGCGAGTGATGCTGGTTCTGCTGATCCAAAACACAGAATCTCTTCAGAATTTGGCCCTGATTTACGATTTAATGTTGCACTTAATAATTCCTCATTGGTTTTATTGCAACATCACAACAAAACCAAAACCCCAAAACCAAAGGAACAAAAGCAAAGCAAAACAAAACAAACATACCAAAAACAACAAAAGGAAACAAAAATAAAATCCTCTCCCCCCCAAAAAACACCCCAAAATCCCTACCTAAAGCTGAAACCAACAAACCAAATCCAAAAACAAAACAACAAAACAAAGGTTTCTACAGTCACAGACCATTGACCTCCTTGTGGCTACTTCTCCACCATGAACCACACAGTGTCTACTAGAAAATTAAAGCATGTGAACAGCAGTTTGTGTCACTGGCAAACATTGGGATGATCCATGGGTCAGAAGTAAATGGGAGAAGATGTGGTATTAATTACAGAGTGTAAGTCTTAGACAAATCCAATTTCTTTCTTGCATAGATGGAATATATGGAATATACTTATACTTGGATAAGGCTCAGTAGTGCACAATATCAAAAAATAACATTATGCAATATCAAGAGAGTACACAATAAGGTTGCCAAACATCAAATCCCATGTCCCCTATTAAAAACAGATGGGATATTACCTCTTTCATATTACCCATATGCTTTTAATACATTTTCAGGATCTGATGCTGAAATACACTGCTGTCTGCTCCCATCCCAGCCCTGCTCTTCACAACCTCCTCTGTAGACAAGGGCTGACATCTGGCCTGTTCAAATAGTGGCTGTAAGAGGCTGAAAAGAGCAAAGCAGGGACAGAGGAAGGAGGGGGAGAAAGGGTTGTTTGTTGCTGTGGAGGAGAGGGAAAAAAGACCTTCAAAAAGTGAGTTTTGGTACAGAATATTGATAAAATTTATATGTACAAAACTGACCAAGACCTCTGTAACTGGCAGAGCTCAAAAAAGAGCTGCAGTGGGAAATTATTGTAAAGCAAAGGAGTGTCTTGTGTTTTCTGTCAAAATGAGATGCGTGGAGATACAAATATAAAGCTACTACTGATAAAATGCATGGAAGGTTTTGTGGGCTGATAAATTACCAACAGAAAAGTCAGACATGGGGGCCCAGATCATGCAGGATGTACGATCTGGGCAAACAGAGGGAATTGGGTTCTAGAAGGTCAGAACTGAAAAGAAATTAAAGAATATAGTGAGCAAACAGAAGACCATGAGCTCTCCTGTTTCTGTGGGAGAATGGGCTAATGGAATAACTTAATTGTGCCAGTAGAAAATGAGATTTAATATCATTTTTACATTTGGCACCAATACAGTACAATTGTAGAATACCAGGTTGGGAGAGCCCTCAATTATCCTGTGGTCCAACCTTTCTTAGAAAAATCATGGTCCAGTCAAGGTGGCTCAGCACCCTGTCCAGCCGAATCTTAAAAATGTCCAGAGTTGGAGAATACACCAAGAAGGAAACCTTGACTTTCAGTCATGCACACTTCCAAACAGATTCAGAAACCAGAGATAGAGAAAGAAAGACTCACCAGAGCTGAAACCTTTTGATTTTTTTTCCAAAGCAGACAGGGAGGTGATTTGATTACTCTGAAGGTATCTGGAGGAGGTGAAGGAAGAGTCAATTCCCAGAAAGTTACTGATGTAAAAGTGGAGGAAAGAACCAGATACTCTCATGGGAATCTGGAGGTAGAAGCTGACAGAAGGAAGTGGGAAAGTATTTGTGACAGAAGGAACAGGAATAGGACCCAACAGGCACATGTTCAGGTGGTATTGGATGGATTCAGCTCTTGTATCATCACAACCAGATGGATGTCTAGAGTTTTAGGTAAAAACAAACATCAACAGTAAGGCACCAAAGTAAAGAGTAGTGGCTTGTATCATGCAGGATATTGAAGTAAAAGATTAAACAGGTTTTTGTGACCTTAAATTTTAAAAGTGTATGAATAAATATTTAGATCTTCAATACAGTTAGTGCAATAACCCATCTTATTAATGTATCCCTGCTGCCATATCAATTTATAAACATTCATAGATTTAATTGTTTAGAATTTAAGAGCTATGATAGCCTGAATTTACCCAATTCTTTATAGTTTCAAGGCAGACTTCCAGGAACTTTCTTCCTCATGTAAGGCACCACTGACATCTCTGCATTCCAGAGATTCATGAGCACCAACAGAAAAACATGGTAATTGATACTTGGGAGTCCAGCTAGTGCCTGGGCATAGCTCTGACATCACAGAATCATGGAATGGTGTGGGTCGGAAGGGACCTTAAAGATGATCCAATTCCCCCCCCTGCCATGGGCAGAAACACCTTCCACCATTCCAGGTGGCTCCAAACCCCATCCAACCTGGCCTGGGACACTTCCAGGGATGGGGCAGCCACTGCTTTTCTGGGCAGGTCATGGAAACTTTATAGCACATTTCAGCATGGTTAGTCCTATTTCAGTCAGTGGAGAACTTAATGAGTACATCAATTGGATAAACAGCCTCGCTACACTTCAATCAGTGTCTGGTGATGATTCATCTGCTACTTACCTGCTGTTACCTTCTCCTGGGTACAGCAAAGGAGACTGAGTCACCATTAAGGTGTCAACTGGCAAGCCAAGGGCACTCTGAAGGTCTCCAGTCTGATGAGTGTTGATAATTGTTGTGGCCAAACTCTTTAGGCTGTCACTTGTCAGTTCATTTCCTGGATGGCCCGGCAGGTCCCCAAGCTCAGTGATCAGCACACTCGATGGACCAGCCCCATCAGGGGGGTGCAGAGCCCGGGTGCTCCCTGCTTGTGTCCCCTCTTCCTGTGGCCCATATCTGCTCTGAAAGGCTGTGCAAAATGCCATGTTAGGGCAGTGATATCTCTTTTTGCTGGTGTTGGCTGCGATTGTCTTCAAAGTGCTTTCATCTCCCAGCACATTATGGACTACTCTGACTTGGTCATGACCAACCTTCAAGAAATCAGCCAATCGACGAGTTATGGTTGCCTCGCCCTCTTCCCCAACAGCCTCAGTGAGAGTGAAAGCCACAAGAAGGGAAAGGCCAGCAACTATTTCCACAGGTTCCTTCTCGTGGAGGAGAACATGGAGAAGGTTGTCCTCAAAGCTGAAGTAGTTGGCTCCTGCCCCTGCATTCAGTGAAAAAGAAGATGGGCTTGGAGAGACATAATTCCCTTGGACAAAAACACGAAGGCTGAGAGGTTCAGGGAAGAATATGGCCAGGGGCAGCCTGGTTGAGTTTTGGCCACTGAGGAGGTAGAGTCTGAAAGCCAGAGGTGCCAGGTCTGGGAAGCAAACCGTGGTGAGTTTGGTGGAGGGCAGAACGGAGAAGAAAGTAGAACAAGGCTCTGCAGAGTAACACAAAGAATGTGAGGTCTCGTCAGTGAAGGTGTCCATAAAGCTGCCAGTCACTGTAACCACTGGGAACAGTCTCTGGCTGTCCACACTGGAATCCAGGTTTTCTAAGATGACAAGTGCATGATCTGTCTGTTTGCAGAAGTAGCCTTGTACTGAGGGTTTGAAGAGGCACTTACTGTCATCCCTGTAGATCCCTGGAAGAGAATAAAGAGAGATGGGGAAAAAAATTAATTGCTTCAGACATCATCTCAAAAACTTTTTTAATAGCTCCTTATTTTCCCATTCAAGATTTGAAGTCACTTTGTCAGTACTAAAATTTTACACAGTTTTAAGAGAAGCCTGGACATTGAGGGATATTAAATATGTAGAAACTTCATCTACCTCTAGGTGCTCTGGAGTTGAAAATTGTTGAGAACTGAAAACAAATGACAAAGAAGCATCACATACACTTACCTTGGGTTTTTTTAGATATCAAACTACGGTATCCATTGAAAAAGCATACATGAAAGACAGACATTTTGTCTGACCCAGCACTTTGTCCCCATATCCTTGTGCCTTCTACATTTTTGTGAATGATGAATCAGGGTACGACTGCAAGTCTTTGTGAGGATAATTTAACCTTACAAAATTCTGTCTCATTCCATTCACAGAGACTGCACTTCAAACAGAAAACACTAGAAAGGGTCAGAACATCATTAATAAACACCAGTGATGAACCACCTCATCAAGTTTTAGAGCTGGAAGAAACCACCAGATTCAGATACCTACAAATATAAGAGACTCTCACATGCATTCCAAATGTCCAAACTCCCATTGCAGCCAGTTGAGATTTAAATTTCCACTATTTCCTCACAGGTAGGTGTCTAGATTTGTTTGGGATGTCCTGAGGTACCTGAGGCATGTGACACAGGGTCTATAGAAGACATATGCCCTGCAAGGACATGCCACAGCAGAAATTAAACTAAACACACATTTGTGTAACTGAAACACACCCAATTCCCCAGCCATCTATACAAACCAGTTTAAAACCAATGAAATTCACCCTAAAATGCTTCTGTTTAGTCATCTGGATTACACTTTGCAATCCTATAATTTTATTGACCAGTGGTGGGATCCTGTCACTTAAACACAAGTGCAGAGTGCCACCTGGATTTCTTTTGGTGGCTGTAACATCTGTAGGTGTAACATACAAAGAATGGGAGTGCAAAAGCCACTTTAGATAACACTTTGTTCTATCACTGAATATAAGGGGTGAAGATCATTATACACATCATCTTTAGGATTTCCCACTAAATTCCTTTCCAAGTGCATCTGCAGAAAAGTCAAGAGGATCCTTTTATAGAAGGTTTTAAGGCTCTAGAGAGAAGAGATGCAACCCACACAGTCTTCCGAGTTAGAATCACACACTCACAGAATGGTTTGGGTTGAAAATTGGACCTTAAATATAATCTAGCTACAACCCTCCTGAAAAGAAGAGGGTTGGAACTAGAGGGTTGGAACACCTTCCACTAGACTAGGTTGCTCAAAGTCATGTTTTACCTGTCCTTGAACACTTCCAGGGATGGGGAATCCACAGCTTCTCTGAGCAACCTGTGCCTCAGCATCCTCACAGTAATGAATTTCTTTGCAAGATCAATTTTAACCCTACCCCTGTTAGTTTGATGCAATTCCTCCTTGTGTTGCCACTCCATATCTTTGTCAAAAGTCCTGAAAGGTGCCACAAGTTTACAGTGTGCTCCATCCGACCAAATACAGGTCTCTGCTTTAAGATGAGAGAAATTTCGCCTCAGGCTGTAACGATGAGATCACCACTGATTATAAAGAGAAAATAAAAGTAAATGAGTTCAGATACAGGCACCAAAAGCATAAACATTTCTGCCTGGAGCATCTTAGGAAAAGATGTGTGTTTCTGGTTTTCCTTCCTCTCTTCAAAATAAAATCAAAGGAGGAATTTTCTGCTGTAGCCAGCTAGAAATCTTCCCTCACCCAGCCTGATCCTTCCTTAGTCAGCTGTGTTCACAAACGTGTTGGGCAAAGCATGGCCAATGTCCAGACTAACTCTGTGCTCCTCATTCAGCACTTGGGACATGTGTTCAGCTCACACAAAAAACAAGGAACAGCAACATCCTTGGGAGTCACAAACATCCAGATGAATAGGAGGATATTAGGGCACCAGGACATCCCTTATCAAGGACACATTATGTGAAAATTTCTGCTAGAAAAAAGTAGCAGACTCCTAGAAAAGAAATTAACTATACGAAGTGTTGGATGGGCCCTGAGGAACATGGTGCAGTGCAAGGTGCCCGTGGGAGGAGTGTTGGAACTGGATGATCTTTAAGGTCACTTCCAACCCAAGCCATTCTATGATTCTATTAAATAATTATGGTCTCTGCTTTTCCCTGTTTTTTTGTGGGTTTTTTTTGGTGGTTTTTTTTTTTTTT
>VXBR01001474.1:323659-359429 GCA_013400215.1 Cisticola juncidis
AAAAAAAAAAAAAAAAAAAAAAAGACACCAGAGGGAAAATAAATGCAGATACATTTTTAATGCATGCATTTAATTTTCAGAACATGGTGGGCACTTCAGTGCCGGGTGCTGGAACTGCAAGGGAGAATTTATCTAATCAGTCCTCCGTGTCCCTGCTTCATTGACATAATGTGGTCCTGCCGATTAAAGCACTCGAATCTCTGCCTTTTCCTTCTCTTTCATACTAAAATTATTGATGTGCTTTGTACAATGTGTAATTGCCATTATTGTATGTGTGCCCGGAGCATGTGCAGAGCTGAAATTGAAATAAATAAGCAAACAAAAATCATACGATAGCGAGCCTCTGATGGTGGGGGGGGGTGCTGCTGCTGTATCACAGCTGAAAATAGGATTTCATACTGCTGTGACTGGTTTTGATGGAGTGAGACTTGATAAGACTGGAGGAAAAGCTGCTGTGATCCTCCTGCCTGACCTCTTCTTTTCAGACAGCACAGACCCCCAGTAAACACCCAAATCAAAGCACCTCAGCATCCCGGGTCTGAGCCTCACCATCCAGGGACTTCACCAGAGCAGCCCTGGTTTGCATCACCTGAGGACCTTGCCCAGTATCACACATTCACTTTTGCTCCATCTCCTCCTCTCCCTCTCATGGACACGCAGTAGATTTATTCTTTATATTTGATTTATGCCAGCAAGGCACAGAATAGATTTCAGTAACGCCAATTAGATATGCACTAATTTCTTCTCTGTGAAATAGCAGTAAGTAATTAATCAGAATTTTGATCACAACTCAGTTGGCAATTCTAATTGCACTTGTCATTTCCACAGCAAATACAGAATCATTATCTTTTTCGCCAAGTCCTCTCTTCCTAATCATCCAGGGGTGCTGGAAGCAAAACATTTCCAAGAACTAGATATTGCCTCTATCAACCAGCAGCCTTAATACCTTTGGACTGGGGGTTAGTGGGCTCAGTCCTCGGCTGTGTTTTATTTCAAGCTTCATCATAATTTTAAAGAGAATAGCTGGTGGCAGGCTGGCTGCTTGCCTGGGGGAGGGGGGCATTCTGCCTCATGGAATTATGAGGAAGGATAAAAGCCAGCAGCTCACTCCATTAAAAACCTTCTGGGGGAGCACTAGAGAGGCCTGACCTTTGCAGGAGGATCCAGCAGGCATCCCAGGGACACGTGGACGCTGGTCAGGGCTGTGCCATCAAAGCCCACGCCACATCTTAGAGACACCACACCCACGTCTCACCTCCAGGCACCTCCAGCCACCCTGGGAGCAGCCAGGATGATCAGGGGGGATCAATACCCCAGAACAGGGCTTCTGTGGCTGCTCAGAGGTTATCCTGATGGTTTGTGCAAACTGACAGTGCCAGTCTGGAGCTAGGTTAGGATTATCTGCCTGGATGGTGCTGTGGCCGGGGGTCTGTGCAGATAGCACTCCCCTTTGCTGTCAGCTCCAAAAAGCTGTCAGTGAGATCCTTCTCAGATGGCTTAGAGGAAGGAAGAAAGCAGGAAGACAAAGAGAGATTTACCTTCTAGGAGCTGAACCCTACAGAGAACAAGACCAGATCCAAACTCCCATTCCAGCATGACAATTCACCTCCTCCTCCTGCTGGAAAAAAAGGGTTTCCAAGGACCTGACAGCTACAGCCCAGTTTAGTAATCAGATTCTTTATATAAGCCCAGGTAGTTAACATTTTCCCAGGTAATGCCAATTCATACACAGTAAGTTAAAAACTACTAAAGCTCAGATCTCAATTCTGTCAACTTAATAACAAGTGAAAAATTATTTAAGAGAAGTATAAAGGAACTCTGCACAAGAAGTCTCTGCACAGAACATGTCATGAACCAGGTTTGTTCTAGCTCTACCCTTACATAAAACTTGAGTAAGCAGCACCAATGCAAATTGCCAATATGAAGGCTGCCCAAGCATCTCTTGTCCTCTCCAATTTTTTCTCCTCCCTGCTCTAAGCAGCAGAAATGACTAAAAGTACCAGAAGGCATCGCTCAGTCCTTTTCTTTGCTTCCTCAGGGTTTATTTTGCCAATGCTCCTGCTTTTATTCCACATATGGGAGATCAATAAGAAGGATTTGAAGGGAACTGTAACCTGTGATTTCTTCTACTCACAGAGACCAAATTATTCTCATACAAGGGGGAAAATTCTCAACATTAGTAAGGCCAGTTTGGGCCAAAGAGTGTCAGAACACCTCAGAACTTAGCTATGAATATGGAAGCCAGGAACAGTGTCTGAGATTAGGTGGGCTGAATTTCTTTCTTAAAGAACAGAAAAAAAATCCAGAATAAACATCTGAACTGCCACAGAAACTTTTCTTTGTGTAGGATTGGGGTAGGGATGGCATGTTAAACATGCTGTCCATGATGAAAAGTCTCAAAAGCTTGAATCATACATTTTCCACCTTCTGGAACACAGTGGGACACAGACATTTTTCATTAGTCTTTCAAAGAGGTACACTGAAGTTATGTCCACACTTATGAAGGTTTATGCCTTAGACCTAGTACTCAATCACAAATATTTTACTTTCCTAGAACAATGTTTGGCATGTTTTTTTTGTCTAGGTCAGCTAGTACTGACCAAAACTATGTCTAGGAAGTTTCTGAGGCTTAATGTGATTTGTGACCATCCAAATTTGAATGTAACCAATCTGGTCTGGAGCAAAAAGGATTTTAAATGATTATATAAATGGCCACACTAAAAGCTGGCCATGGACAGGGATACTTTTCACTAGACCAAGTTGTTCAAAACCCAATCTAACCTGACCTTGAAGACTTCCAGGGATCAGGATATGTTCAATTTCCATCCACTCAGGAGCATGAGAGGCACTGATAGATCTAAAACTGAGGTCACCACCATCAGATTTTTCTCTACAAGCTCTTCATAGTCAGAGTCTGCAATGACTTTGCTGACTATCTAAATATAGACGAGGTACTTTAAAAAGGCAAAAAAGAACAAAAACTGTTAAAAAACCCTAACACATAAACTGCACAAGAAGAGAAAGGATGACTTTTAATTCACTATAATCAGAGTTGCTTAATCACCTTAGAGTTGGAAAATGAAAAAGAACAGCAGCTCTTGGAACCTGAGCATCTTTGAAGACTGAGTAAACCCATACAGCAAGGATTTATGAAGACAGCAGATCACATCCCAGATTAGTTACAGCAGACAAAAGGGAAAAATAAGATCTTTAAAACCAGAGGCAGTGGGATACGATCACACTAGTGAAAAAAACATCAGCTTCAACACAGATATTTAAGTAATGGACGGTCCTGAAGAGACATTCTGGCTACATCTTCACCAGTAAATTAAATGTGCCCGGGAGTATTCCCAGACACCAAGGCCAAATGACGTGATTTGGTTGCATTCATCTTCTAAACTAGCTCAGCTCCAAAAACAGGATGAATTTATCCACCAGACCAGTTGGGAATGTTCCTTGGCACATGCAAACTCCCAAACTGCACCCAAGAACTGTTTGAGAGAGGATTACTTGGCCGGGACTAAAGCATGCAGGGGGCTGTGGTAAACATTTTTGCAGGGCAGTGGATTGCATCTTTGTGTCATTTTATTTATCTTAACATGGGTATCACCCCTGTCCACCTGAACTTCTGCCCCTGGAGAGGGCTCCTGTGCCCACAATTTTACCTACAAAATTAACAGAGAGCCGAGACCACAGCAGTCAGAGAGACATTCCAAGTCTAAGGAGACAGACAGAGAGACCTGCAGCCCAGATTATTTCTGGGCCTGTTTGAGGGAAGAATTCGCACCCAGAAGAAAAGACCAAGTAGATGTTGTTTGAAACATCTGGCCTTCTTTTGTCATTGTTGAAGGTTGCTGAACATCATCATGCTTTGGAAGTTCAGAGTCACACAATGGCTTGCTTTGAAGGGACTTTCAAATATTGTCAGGTTCCAGCCCCCTGCCATGGTCAGGCACAGCTTCCATTAGACCACTGAAATTTCCTTGTACTAGAAAAATATTTAAAATGAAAAAAAATCCAACAAATATTATGGTTGTCATTAAAATCACTACTGATGGGGCAGGAAACCAAGCTGTTTGTGTGTGCCTTCTATTTATTGCAAGATCAGGCTTTGAACTTGAGTGGAAGAGAAGAAAGGGACGACTTAGTCAATAGATTGTCAACAGCTAAAGAGAGACCTGTCTACCCACTGCAACCCTAATTAATACGAGGATGGGCTTGGGAAGACTGGAGTCACCCAGGAGCAAACCTGGGAATTATTTTCTGTCTCTTCTCAGCTTGTGTCTCTAGGTTGATGCAGCTGGACTGAACTCTGGTTTTCAGCAGTCATTATTAATCTATGAGTTCAGTGAGGTTCTGGCCACGTTTAACTGTGGGAAATAATCTGATGTTTGGTGGTGCCACCAGATCAGCTCACCACACATGGGCAACTCTCTAATCCAGATGCTCTGGCAAACAGTGGATGAAAAATTTGTCCCTAAAACACATGTCACAATCACAGAAAATTGTTTAAATCCTCTTACAGACACACTGAGCAAATGCAAAAGAATGAGTGGGATAGGTGAGGAGTGGCTACACCACCAGGACTCTACCACCAGTGGTTTTTGGAGAGAACTCTCTGCTGTGTGCCCTTGCCTTGGATGAGAGCTGTGAATCTCAGTAAAACCTCTTGCTGTTTATTTAGCTATATGACACGGTGTGCAGAGAAACCTGTGCTTTGCTCTGAGCACAGGTCCAGAGACACTCAGGGCTGACCCCCAGCAGACTCCATCCATGCCAGGAGGAGTCAGAAGCACAGGCTAGGGCTGTGTGTAAAGGAACCCACACAGAACAGGATAACAGGAGCCTGAGGTCAGGCTCCTCAGGAGGACCCCAAGAAGGTCCAGTGTCATGGACACCACCTCGGCCAACAACATCTGTGCACAGCACACGAGGAAAAGGACACAAACACATCATAGACTTGTAGAATCATGGACTCATAGAATCATAGAACCATAGAACTGTTCAGGTTGGAAAAAAACTTCCAGGATCATCAAGTATGACCTTCCATCCAATACCACCATGCCCAGTACACCATATCATGAACAACCTCCCAGCCAAGGTGGACACACAAATGAGGAAAGGGGCAGACACTGCTGCTCACTCAGAGACCTGCCCTCAGCAAGGACCAGGGATGTATTGTGCCTCTTTGTTTCAGTCTCCCTTCCTATTTTGAGGTGATTGTTTTTCTTTTGTGAAGAGGAATTCATTGCACATTCACAACAGAGAAGGCTGAAATTATTGTGGCTGTTCATTTGAGATTTCTTTGCATCTCCCATCCATAGTGCTCATGGCAGTGTTTGGATTTTCAATGGGATGTCACCCAGAGCAGGCTCATTATTACTCTTTGTCAGGTGACCTGGGAGCAATACACACACCTGGAGAGTGAGTGGAGTGTTGAGCTGATGCCTCCTGGCCTGGGGACATGGGGACATGAAGGGGCGCAGCCAGCACCAGGCTGGGTGACTCCAGAGCATGGTGCCATTACAAATAGCCCTTTGCCTGGAGGCCCATCCAGTTGAATTAGGGAAAAAACCCATTAATTAACTTGACTTAAGAGAAGGCTGATGCAGGGCAATGTGACCTTTTCTCTATGTCACATGCCACACGGATTTCAGCTTTCCTCTGATGCTTTGTCACTGCCAGTCCTTCCTTCTTAGATCACTGGGTTGCAAGAGGGTGACGGTGACCAAAAGGATTGTGGCAGCAGGAAGAAAAAAAGAGACAGCTCCACTATTCCATGATCTGTGCACCAAAGGCAGTAGAATCCTGTTAGTATCTACTATCTATTATTATCTTGCTATCTATCTATATGCATATTTTATTTCAGATATTACAAACACATAACATTCCATGTGTAAATTCAGTTAAACTACGTATTTAAGGTGTGTATTCAAGGTTAAGGTTAAAACACCCTTTTTACAGAAAAACTAAGATTTTTATTTGTTTTACAAAAATGCAGAATATAGTTGTTTAGTATTATTCAATTTTTGCATAAATGTGTTGGCAACAGAAGGAGCTTTATGCAGTTTTCACCAATCAGCTCAATGCACTGCTAAAATAGTCCAATGTACCAAAAACTTAATACTGAATTAGCCCAGGGATTGGAGGGAAAGTGAAAACAGTAAAATGATGGAGTCACAGACTGGTTTGGGTGGGGAGGGACCTTAAAGATCATTTTGTTTTAATCCCCTGCCATGTGGAAGGGACACCTTCCACTATCCCATGTTGCTCCAAGCCCCATCCAACCTGGCCTTGGACATTTCCAGGGATAGAGGGGCAGCCACAGCTTCTCTGGGCAACCTGTGCCAGGACCTCCCCACCCTCTCAGAGCAGAATTTTGTCCTAATATCTAATTTAAACCTCCCCCCTTTCAATCAGAAAGGAGTGAGTATCTCTTCCAGATCTCACCCGAAAATCCAACCCTGATGCCTTGTGCCATCCTCAGAAGGCCATGGTTTTGCAGTACTACATTTTGACCAGCAAAATTATGATGGAGTCTTACAAAACCAATTCAGGAAACATCTCCATCCTCATGTGAAATAGTGTCCATGCAATGCTTTCTTCTAGGTCTGGCTTTTTATCTAGTTTATACATTTGTGTGTTTTGACATGAGTGTCTGATCCTGAGCTTGACTCCTTCAGCTGAGAGAAATCAACACCTTACACAGGAAATTTATGCATCTTAGACACCAATTTCAGGGAGAGAGGGATTATTTCAGGTAGGCAAGATGAATCTTTTGAGTTCACCCTGAATGTCTCTTTGGACAAACAAGGTAGTGTAACCCTTTGTATCATATTCAGAATACATCTACAGCTTCTCCTTGGCACAGTGCAAGACCTGACCCACAGCAGCAATAAACCAGGAACTACAGGTCCTAGAAATAAGGCCAAACCAGTTTTCAGAGCTCATGTGAGTCTCTGAACCTCAGTTTGCTTGAAATCTTTGCAGACCCTGAAGGCCCCATGTCATCAGTGTGAGACCTCAGGTATTTCTGCTCTGCCATCATCTACCTGTGTGGTCTCTGAGGGTGAAAGGTGGATGGATCTGGGAGATCACCAAGTCCTGAGTTTCTCCACAGACCCTTCTTTGAGAGCTGTGTCAACACAGACACTGAGATCAGAGGTGCAGGGTTTCCTCCTCTTACTTAGAGAGTTTTTTTGGCAACGCTGTTGAAAAAGAAAATACAAGGGAAAAACTCTCCTCAAATTCCATTAGATAACATTGGCAAGGAAAGGCATGTCAATGTTATACCCACATACAGCTCATGTAGAGCAAAAAAAACCTCAGAATGGCTTAAAAAACACTTGTACTTGTCCCAATAAATCACTGTGGCTTAAAGTACTGAAAGGTTGGTTTGGAAACTTCTCTTGACAAAATCTAAGTTTTTATCTCAGTGAAAACACTCCCATCTTACTGAACAAACACGATGTAATCAGCAGTGGACCTCAGAAAATCCTCTCACATCTCATTATCCCACAGTTTATATTAGGGCTTTTATAGCTTGACTTCCTAATTCAACCACAGGATCAGCTCTGCTCCCTCTGCCTCAGTGCTGATGTGTTATTTCTGTAACATGAAGAGCAGAGCAAAGGAGTAGAACATGCTTTCATGGCAACAAGTTAATTTTGGTTTAGGCTCCAGTGCTTGCCATTGCAGCCATTAGTACTCTGGTTGGTTAAATAGCAACACCAAGTAAACAAGAAAAAAACTTTTACTCAAACAAAAAGCCTCCTGAAGGTACTGGCTGCATCATTTCCTGCAACACAAATGGGTTCCCTTGTCATTCCTGTTGGCAAGATGCCCTTTCCATGTACAGATGGACTCTGTTGGATATATTTACCAAAACACACCTGTGAAAAGTCATCTGAATCTGAATTATGAGGACTTTCACCCCAAGAATACAGGAGGATGGAGAGGAAAGCCTTGTGTTGCTTTGGAATTTTTCTCTTTTTAATTCCCTTCCTCTCCAAACTCGAGCCTCAGCCTCTCAAAGAAAGACACCACAAAGAAGACACCTTGCTTTTTGAAAAACCTTCAGCACATCCGAATCCCACTGCAGCAATATTATTTCCCTAAGCAGCTCCCAAACTGTGAACATAAAAGGATACAAATTCAACACCCTCAAAATAAGAAGAATAAGATAATAATCCCAGACAATGAGAAAATTGCACAAGTTCACTTTCCATGTCAGTATGCATTTCCCTTTAAGAGTTTCCATTTCCCTTTAAGCAATTCTATTATTCAAACATAGCATTTCTAATCATTCTTTCAAGTGTTTCTATGTAACTTATCAGGGTTTAATGAATGCCAGAATAAGCACTAGAGGGAAAATCCACATAACTGGACAGTAACCCAGAGGTTTTAACAAGACCTCTACATTTTTCTCTTTTTAATATAATCTTTATTCAAGCACTTGCTGCTTTGATCAGAAATATGGCTTTTTTATTGGTATTATTATTGACTTTTTCCCACCCACCCTCTTGCCTAAACCACCATCCCATAATTTGTGAGCCTTCCAGGGTTGCAGTGAAGAGTTATTAGTTACAAAGGGCTTATTTGAAAACAGCATCTACATAAAATCAGTAAAAGTTAACTAACAAACTTCTATACCACTTTCTACTGAATGGGGACCCACACACACTTTGTAAAACAAAACCCAGAAAACATCCAAAACCTGAATATGTTAAAGAAAACACAAGTGACTTGTTCAGTCTTCAATATTACATGGAGGTACTTGCTATCAATCAATTCAATTAGAATTCCTAAGGATCACTTCATGCCCAGAAGTTGTCAGTCACACTAATTCTGGGACACTTTGCCACTGGAGGTTTGAATGGCTAAAAGATTGGGTGAGACAGGATACATAAACAAATAGTAAAGGCACTTGCTCTAGCTTCAGGTCAAACCATCCTGAATTAATGGCTGCTTTGGAAAACAGTGGGTATGGGAAAAGAAATCAGTCTATAAATGCTGATTATTCTTCCCAAAGTAACCACTGCCTCCAATGTTACACTAAAAATGCCCTAAAATTTGAATCTGATTTTTTAAACCATTCCTGGAACTCTGTAGAATTTCTGTCTTCAAGACACTGTTGTAGGCAGCCCTGGACTTGTATTTCATCTCTGACTTGTTTGGGGTTCTTTTATTTTGGAGTGCTCTTCAGGCATACATGGAATCAGAGGTTTTTCTGGAGAGACTCAGCCTTTCCAAGAGCAAGGGATGGTTTTTGTTACGTGTGGTCACTGACGTCCACTGGGCTTCCCTCTTCCTTCAGACGCAAATTTGAGTGGCTGAGGAAGTTTAACCCTTGGGGTTTGGAGAGGGAAAGGAGGAAGCAGATTTCCCTCAATGCACGAGGATTCAAACCAGCCACTTGAAGCAGGTTGCACAGGCAGCTGGGCAGAATAGTTTCTCTAAAGCTGATTTTGATGTCTTACTCTGTGGTTTCCAAGAGTAAGGGGGACATCATACCATTTCCTTGCGATGAAAAAATTATTTCAACTGATTCTACTTACAGCTCTAAAAATTTATAATAACTTTTATGGAAACCTAATAACAGTCTTCCAGTGTCAAAGGGGGATTAGGAGAAGTGCTTTTTGCAAGGGAATATAGAGATAGGACCAGGGGAAATGGCTCTAGGATGAAGAAGAGTAGGTTTAGATTAGACATTAGGAAGAAATTGTTTATTTAGAGGCTGGTGAGAACTTGTCACAGGCTTCCCAGAGATGCTGTGGCTGCCCCCGGATCCCTGGAAGTGTCCAAGGCCAGACTGGATGGGGCTTGGAGCAACCTGCACTAGTGGAAGGTGTCCCTGGCCATGGCAGGGGGTGAGACTGGGTGATCTATAAGGTTCTTTCTAACTTAGATCATTATTCAAAGAACTGGAAAAGTTCTCAACAAGTGGCACAGCCTATTCCTCCACCCCACAGCGAGGGCAGGTTAACCCAGCTTCATTCCTGACACACCCTGCTGTTGCTTTATCTCTTAGCTCCCTCTCCAGAAATGAAAAGAAAGTAGTCATGTCCTAAGGCACAGAGACCAGGACAGCCCATTCCTGCTCCAATGTGAGCTCTGCTTTTAATTGTGGTCAATCCTCAGAATAAGACATGGACAGAAAACTTAATTAATTTATCATGGGTTCCATCAAGACGTCCAAGAAGATCCAAGGACTCTCCAGCTATTAGAGAAAATTTTGCCAAGTATTTCCTATTTATCCAATAGAGCTGTATCTTCTATTTCTTTTTTAATTATTTTTGGTGCAGCCTTGAAACTACTTGTTGCTTTTGATCAGCTAATTTTATAATCTGTCTGAGGAATAATTTCTTCACCAAAAAGGTGCCAAAAAGGCATTGGAACAGGCTGGTCAGGGAGTGGTGGAATCACCATCCTTGAAAGTGTTCAGTGTTTGGGGCATGGTTTAGTGGTGGCCTTGACAGTGCTGGCTGGACTCTATGACCTTAGAGGACTTTTCCAACCTAAAGGATTCTGTGATTCTGTCAGTCCCATGGAGGAGAATAAAATACTGCTTTTTCAATATGGGGCTTATAGGGATGTAACTTCATTTTCAGTCCACTAACTGTTGCATCCTGGTGAGCATGGGAAGCAAACAATGAGACTGGCTTACCCTGGTTTTGCAATGTGCTTATTAATTTCAGAAAAACCACCGCAGGAACAAAGTTTATTAGTGAGTAGGAGGATGTTTCAAGAACAGAGCTTGACTGAAAATAATCTGCTCCCTTTAATTAGTTACATACAGTTTTATTGCATAACTGATGGTTTTAAACCTTGGCCAATTAGCTTGTCAAACACAGAAGTTCAATTCTATATTGGTCTCTTAAGAAAGACTTATCCAAAGTTTTAATTCAAGTTGCCTTATCCAAGTAACCAGAAAAATAGGGAGTTTTGAAACTAGAATTATTGGGCAGTTACACAGATGTGAAAAAAAGGATAAGAAAGATAAATGCAAAAAAAAAAAAAGCAAGGACACAGAAGTCCAATATATTGCACAGGTCCATGACTTCCATTTTGGGGCAAATTGAAGTTGCAAGGTTACCCTGTCTTAACCCTTATTTTCTAAGACAAGGAGTGCTGTTGTCAATTTAGCATGTCTACAACAGAGGGAAAAAAAAAGAAAAAGAAAAAACCCACACCTTTTTATTAAAAAGTTCTCCAAAAGTATATTTTGGTGGTGTGGTAGCTGCCTCACTGGTTGTGTGTCTCTTTTCCCAGCAACTGGAGAATGTGGACTGATTTTATATCACATATATTCATTAAAAATTGTATTTATCATAACATATTTATGTGTTTGTATATTGAAATTAATATAAATTTTTACATGTCAAGTTAATAAACATGTCCTTCGCATGATCTAAAACTGAGTATTCAACATAACTACCCCAGATGAAAATATTTATTTTCCAGTTTCTTACACACAATGTCAGTTAATAACTTTTCTTTTTTCCAAAGCTTTGAGCTTTTGTTTTCCAAAAACTCACTAGGAAATGAATATGTTCTTTTCAACTAATTATTTTAACCAAGCATTACATTACACTCATGCTACATATTCTGAGAGCCCCATGGTGCACATAGTGTCAACCACATGTGCTTTGAACTTTGGTAGAGTGATGACATCTATATCAAAGCTATGCTTTATAAGGGAAGATTTTGCATGTTTTGTCTCAGTAATTATTTTGTGAAATGCGGCCTTTGCGTGTAGCAACCTCTTGGCCTGAGCTTTCAATACTTTGAGCTTCATTAAGCTAAAATGCTCTATTAAGTCATTGTCCTGAGCACACTGTGGTTGAAACTGGGAGGGATGGTTGTGCCCTGCCTGCTGATTTTTGGTGTGCATGTCACAGAATCCTTGAATCCTGGAATGCTTTGCATTAGAAGGGACATTAAAAATCATCCCATGCAACCCCCTGCCATGGGCAGGGACACCTCCCACTATGCCAGGTTGCTCCAAGCCCCATCCAGCCTTGCCTTGGACCTTTCCAGGGATGGGGCAGCCACAGCTTCTCTGGGAAACTGAGTCCAGGGCCTTACCGCTCCCATGGTTAAAGAATATCCCCCAGGGACCACCTACACCAGAGCCCTGTCCAACCTTTGAATGTTTCCGGGGATGAAGCAGACACCACCTCTCTGGAAAATCTGTTGCCAGAGTTTCACCACCCTCATTGTAAAAACTTCTCCCTTATAGCTAATATAAGTTCACCACCTTCTTATTTAAAACCATCAATCCTTGTCCTATTGAAGTAGGACCTGCTAAAATTATCTGCCCCTATCTTTCTTAATTAAGAGCTCCGTTCTGGTACCGAAAGGCCAAAATAAAGTCTCCCCACAGCTGCTCTATTATACAAAAATGTGGTAGCACACAGCCTTGAGCCACATCCAGAGCAATTACTTTTTGGGCCAAATGAGTCAAAATTGCTTGCTTCTTGGTGTGACCATGAAAGCTGTCAAAGCAGAAAAAGACTGTCAAAATTTAAGAGCACGAAGAGGAGAGCAAGCCAAGCTAAGGTCGCACAGGCAACATCTAAGTGCTTGCCTGATTTAATAATGCCACTGGAACACTGGTTTGGAACCAGTTTGTAATTTTTCCCAGTGTTTCACAGGGGACTCAGACTAGTCTGGAATCACACCATACCAGATGCCACGTAGACACTTCTGTAGTTCCTGACACTGAAATGTCAAGAGCCACTACAAACTAATGAGAGGAGAGAAAAAGAAGAATTATTCCCATTTCACAGGGTAATTAAGTGACTTCCTGACTGTGAGGGTGGTGAGGCCCTGGTACGAGTTGCCCAGAGAAGCTGTGGCTGCCCCTGGATCCCTGGAAGTGTCCAAGGCCAGGTTGGACAGGGCTTGGAACAACCTGGGATAGTGGAAGGTGTTTCTGCACATGGCAGAGGGTGGAAAGAGCTGGTCTTAAAAATCCCTTCCAGCACAAACCATTCTGTGATTCCATTCATTATGTGGGACCCCTCCTCAAAATTCAGTTTCTCACTCTTGTGTGTCACCAGTGCTGGTTCAGAGCTGGCTCCTCTCCTGCCAGACCAGAACACAGACAGAAAACTGAGAGTTTGCTTGGAAGAGGCCATGTCAGCACGGCCAAGGTGTGATGGTCCCCACAAGAATCTGTCTTTCAGTTATGCTTTTACATCCCTGACATCAAAGCACAGGGCAATAATTTCCCTGCTTTTCTCATGGCCTTTTTACAGCACTGGTCCAGCATGGAAGAATTAAAGATGCTTTATCTGAAACATCCACGAAGGAAATCCTGTGTTTCTGATGAACCTGACTTCCTCAATTTCCTGTTTGCTGCACAGCTGTCTGCATTGGATGGGTCTCAGGGACATTTTTTGGACATATTTGTGTACCTCAGTTGGAATCCAGGTTCCTTGAGATGGAACATAAGGGTCTATAATCTTAAAAAAAAAAATTAAAAATCACAGTGAAAACAGAAAGAATGAAAAGAAAACAAACCAATAAAGAATCTATCCTGTCATAACATTTGAGGTTCTGGTATTTGCTGGCCTTGGAGTAGGTTCAAGATAAATGAAGGAAATGTGTATTTCATTAAATGCTAATATTTGGAAGATAAGAGGAAAAAATGATGAAATGCTCCCAAGAACAGTTGCGAGGACAGTGCCTGTGTGTATATAAACACAAATGTTTGCATACACACAAACAGACCATCATGATTTGCTTTGAATCAGAGCAGGGCTGCATAGGAAGAATTACAAGGAAAGGAAAAAAGATACCTAATTTCCCAGATCATTGCTCTTCATATTCATGCCAAGGGATTTTGCACTTCTCATTCTTCATCTCTTTTCAGAACTGCAATTAAAACCTTCCACAAAGTGGGGTTTTTGGGTTTTTTTATGGTCTTTTTGTTTGTCTGTGGTTTGTTGGCTTGTTTTTTTGCAAGTGAAACTTGATTTTATAAATAATCATTGAGTCACACACAAGCACAGACGAAAATCTCAATCCTACACCAGATAAACTGTGCTAGGTGCTTTAATAACAAGGCTGGTGAATCAACACCCAGCCAGCTTTTTCCCAGTGGATGCCACAGTTGTTGCTGGTTAAACTCTGAGGTCTCCTCTCCATTCCACCCCAGAGGACTCTGTGTAATCCCTTGGCTCCTGCCCAGCCCAGTCTAAAGTCAGGACACAGCACATGTTTGCCTCCTGGGGACACAGCCCCTGGGCAGCAACAGGGGTCACAAAGTGCCCAGAATTCTTTTGTTAATTAGCAGATGCAATGCAAGGGGACTAGAATATAGGATTTGAGGCTCCAAATACTCAGGAAAAGCATTTGATGTCTGTGCTTCAAACAATGCAGCAGAGTGGGAACTGAAATTTTCACAAACGATAGACAAGGCTTAGATCTTTTAAAGAACATGAAAAGATAATGAATTTAAACAGTTTATTTTCATAAAAAATTCTGGACACATTTTTTCACCAGGACTGTGGATAGAAAATAATTCAATTACCACAGAGTTGTTTTCCTGATAACCCTCAACCTCTACTGCAAGGCCAGAGATTCTAGAGTTTAGAGATTTGTTTTAAACACACACCAAAAGAAAGCTTCATTTTGTTCATTTCAGCTGAAGCACTTCTGAGCAAAATTTCAGACAAAATCTTTCCCTAGGCGTAACTCTATTAGGGAAAAAGAAAGGCATCTAGTGTAGAAAATAACATAAAAGTATAGGGTATGAAATAAAATAAAATATAAAAGTAGAAGCAACTGAAAAGCAGGTAATATGATGAAATGTTTTATTGTGAGCTGTCAAACTGTGATTGCATGAAATCAGTGGTACTCTCGGATCAAAGCCATCGATCCATGGCAACCTCCTTGCAGCTGGGCAACCCCTGCCAGAGAACTGATTAAATGCCTTGGCCTGGGTTTCAGGTAAGGCCAAAAGGCAGCAAGGAGACAATTTGGAAAGGCTGTGGAGTTTTGGCTTTGGAAAAGACCTCTGAGATCGAGTGCAACTGTAAATGTAACACCACAAACCAGCTCCGCACCCAGTGGAACCAGTGCTGCACTGCACAGCTGTGGCTGGATTCACAGCCCTGCACTGGTGAGCAAAAGTTATTTCCTTTAGTTGAGATACAAAACTGGAGTTTCTCTCCAGAGAACATTTCTTGCTAGCCAAAGGACTCCAGCTGGATAAGCCACTTTGGGGGACAAAGAGGTTCACTCATAGAGTTTTTCTTCACAGACCCAAACTTTTTTAAACCTGTAGGAATCTATTACCTTAAGGACTAATCAGTCTACTACTTTTGTTTAAAACTGAAAATGTGTTTAAAAGGACTGAGAGGGAAATAACACACAGATATATCTGCACATACACTGCATAATTACACAAATCTCACACTTGAAGAAAGCCACCTAAAAGAAAGAGACAGAAACCTGATGTATAAACACCAATAAATTGACTGTTTGCTAGATTTCCTGATACATTGTGCAAAACTCAGGAATGTGATCCACTGGGTGCCAATCCAGTGGATCTCTGCAGCGTTCATTCAAAAACGTGTCCCCCACAGGCTGCCCAACACTCTCTAAAATGGGTGAGAAAGCTGCTTTTCTATCCACCGGCCTTGATCAGTCCCACAATGAGAGGAAAAGAGGAAAAGAGAAAGCTATCCCTTGGTGTTTGTGCCTGCTTCTCTTTCAAATGGAATTAATGGTGGTTTAATGGGGTATGAAAGGATGTTTTACTGGAAAGAATGAGGAACAATTGTCTAGCTCACGTTTCATTTCACAGGTCATTATTGCATTAAGAAGTAAATCGACCAAGTCCGGTAAATAACAGTCTGTGTTTTGCCCAAAGCTTCAAACCAACAATCTTAGCAGTCACCAACTAATATCTTTGTCATTTTTAACCCTTGCAGGGATCTGCTGGGGGCTAAACAATTACAGTCTTCACCCACCCCTAGCAGGTAAGCATTATTCATTTTATTTCTCATCCCTTCTTCCTGCAAACCCCACGAGACCGGGTGGGGTTTTTTGCATTGTTGTGTTGTTTATTAGCCAGCCTAGCCCACTGTGTGTCTGGTGGCCTTGAAAAACAACACATATTTTAGTGACTGCTGCAGGCGTCTTTAAACAGGCTGCTTCCTCTGCAAAATTAATTGTTGCAAAATGCGGTGCTTCCCCTGTAAACCTCTGCAAACTCCCACTCAGCAGTTTAGTTGGATTATAGATATGTCTCTGAGATCTAAAGGAAATAATATAGTTATGCTTGCAGGATGAAATTCATTTTTTTTTAATTGCGTAAACACAACCATCTTGCCTCCTTAAAGGTAGCAGCCAGCAAGCCTGGAGAGGGTGTTCCATGGAGATGCAGTTTTCTGGTTCCATCACTGCTTCACTTCCCCACTTCCCTCTGTTTCTCCTGACACATTCTGGCTTGACTTTTAATATCAGCAGCTTCTGCAGCAGTTGCACCAAAGGCAGCATGGACCCCTCTGCCCTGCTCAGATCCCACCTGCAGAGTTGCTCCCATCCCTGGATTTCCAGCACAGGAAGGACATGGAGCTGCTAAAGCAAGTCCAGAGGAGACACCAGGATGATCAGAGGAATGGAGCAGCTCTGCTATGAGGAAAGGCTGAGAGAATTGGGATTGTTCAGCCTGGAAAACAGAAGGCTTTGGGATGATCTAATTGTGGCTTTCCAGTACTTGTAGTGAGTCAAAAAGAAAGAGGGAGAGAGAATATTTACAAGAGCATGGATTGACAAGACAAGGGGGAATAGATTCAAAGTGAAAGATAGTAGGTTTAGATTGGATTTCAGGAAGAAATTCTTCCTTGTGAGGGTAGGGAGGCCCTGGCTCAGAGTGCCCAGAGAAGCTGTGGCTGCCCCATCCTTGGAAGGATTCAAGGCCAGTCTGAATGGGGCTTGGAGCAACCCGGGATAATGGAATGTGTCTGTGACCATGGCAGGCAGTGGAATGAGAAGATTTTTAAGGTCTCTTCCAATCCAAATTGTTCTGTGATTCTGTGATTCTTCCAGAAGATGCTGAAAAATTTCTGGGTGGTATATTGTAGGAATAAATCCCAACAATGGACTCAGATTTGTGGGCATCACCAAAGCAGGAATGATAAATAAGAAAGAAACAGATCCTTGGGAGAGTATGAAAGATGTCTGAGCTTTGAGGAGAGGTCTCAGATAAGGAATGGATTCATAGAATTGGTTGGGTTGGGTTGGGTTGGGTTGGGTTGGGTTGGAAAGGAAAGGACTTTAAAGATCACCTCGTTTCAACTACCTGCCATGGGCAGAGACACATTCCACTATCCCAGGTTTCTCCCAGCCTTATCCAGCCTGGCCTTGAACATTTCCAGGGATCCAGGGGCAGCCACAGCTTCTCTGGGCAACCTGTGCCAGTTTTGGTTCCCTGGTGCTCTAACCTCCAGTCAGACCCTGGACACTTTTCTACAGGAGTCATCTCTACACTCAGATATCGCACATCCTTTCAAGCTCATTTGCTTTCCTCAAGAATAGGCACACTGGATGACCAGGACCAAGCACATGGGTTGAGAATTAATCTGTCCTTCCTCCCTAGTGGCCACTCTGTGTCTTCATCAGGAACATTTAGAAATTCCTAATTACCAAACCTTCCTCCTACAACACCCTGACCTTTGGACTCATATATCACTCTCAGACCTCAAAGACTCCTGCAGGCCAGGAACAGCCTTTCAGAATTTTTAAAATAGGTGCCAAAAAGGGCCATTTGAAGTTATTTGACCCATACTTCACCTGATCAGGAAAAGATCAGCTCTATCTGAGGATGTTACCAGTGATAAGGACTCTGCAACTCACTCAGGCAAGCTACACCCATGTTTCTCTGTCTTTATTCCAACATTTCCTTCCAACACATAAAATTATCCTGATGATACTTCAGACCATTATTTCTGATTCCACAGTCTTTCAAAACAATTTATTTCTCTCCAATCCCCAGCAGTCTCATGTTTTTGAAGGCTTTTCCTTTACCCCTCTTCCACCTTTTCTCAAGACCAAGCCACCCAGCTTTTCCAGACATTCCTCATGTCTCCTGTTTTCCACATGCCTAATAATTCTTTTAACCTTTAACTGTCAGTCTCCTAAATAAATCCATGAGTGGTGCATCCATCATGGACCACCCATTCTTTAAGAATCACAGTTTAAGAAACACTGCACTGAAACCGAAGACTCATCATGTCAATGATAAAAACAAACAAACAAACAAACAAACTTGTGTTGCAGACAACATTTATATACAGAAAGGGAGAGAGGTGGGTTTCAAATCCATAACTAGAGTCCTAAATGAGGGTGATAGTGTTTTGGTGGTATGAAGCCCTTGGGGAAGCAAACAGGCTCCCCCAGATTTCACAAACGCTAAAAATTGTGGCATTTTTCTAAATAGCACCTTAAATACAGAAGTTGAGTTTTGAAAATTAAAAACCTGTTCTTTTATCCTCAGGGTTTAAGGCTAAAAGGAGAAGCCAAGAATTTCTGATAGCAAGAGTAGGCACAAATTATTTGTTGGCACATCTTCAAAAAGGTTTGCTATCCTAAGGGGCAAGGTTATCTCCCATTGTCAGGGACCTGACTTCATAATCAGTTTTTCCAAAATTCATTTGGATAATCATTCCTAATAGATATGTACACATATTTTACATTTTATGCAACTGAACATCAGTGCATGACTGTTTGAAGGAACCTAAGGAATTTAGAAAAGAAGAAGAAAGGGTGACACAAAAAGCAAAACTCCATTTACAGTAATAAATGTGCAAAATGTTTGGGTTTGCCAAGGTTTTTTTGGCTTCATCAGGAGAAAAGAATTTGATACCCTTGTTTGATGGGAACAAGGAAATAAGGTTTGATAGGCTTATACAATTGTACATATACAGATATATAATCTGCGTGTATATACATTGCTCTATGTTGATCACATGGAAAATGAACAATGCCACTCATCTCGCACATCCTAGCTTCAGAACTAAGGAAAAGCAACCCTGAAAAAGGAGAATAATTGTTTATTAGAGTCTGAAATGCAGGAGACTGTGAGGGGAAAGCAATTTATATTATTTCAGAATGGACATGTGGCATGGCTACCCCAATGCTGACCTTGCTGCTACATCCCCAGCTGTGCCCAGTTCCCCCACAATTTACCAAAATAAATCATCTACAGGGGTGGTTTTCCCTGGCAGAGCTATCCCCTAAGGACATGTGTCATGGTGTCATCCAGATCATGGAATCACAGACTGGCTTGTACTGGAAGACACCAAGAAGTTCATCTCATTCCACCCTCTGCCATGGGCAGGGACACCTTCCCCTGTTCCAGATTGCTCCAAGCCCCATCCAGCCTGGCCTTGGACACTTCCAGGGATCCAGGGGCAGCCACAGCTTCTCTGGATAACCTGTGCTAGGGCCTCACCACCCTCACAGGGAAGAATTTTTCTCCATACCCCTAATCTAAAGCTGCCCTCTGTCAGTTTTAAGCCCTTCCTTGTTCTATCTTCTTTCCACCTGGTGGATTCTCCACCCATGGAATTGTCCCTTGCTATGCCATCCTGCAGCTGACAGAGCTGATTGTTTAATTCACTGTGTTCAACCATCTCACCCCTGATGAGCCACCACACAGACATCAAAGATATAAAAATAACCCTATTTCCCTTTGGATTACTTTAAAGTTTGTTCTCCCATGAGCATTACAAAAATCCTCCCAACTTTATTCTCTGCTTTGCTCTCAACTTAATTAAGGTCTGCTGAAATCTTTACCAGAGAAGTGTTTTCACGAAAATTAAGAATTACACGCATTTTCTGATCATATTAGGTTTGGTTTTTATGAAAGAATAGTTTGGTAAGAGCTCTTTTAATGTCCTCCATTGCTACTTCCAACCCATTTTGCATGGGCCATTTATTGCAGAAAGAGCAAATTTCTATTTGTGAACAGCAACCACAAAAAAGCTCCAGAGGAAAACAATCCTGATATTGAATTGTTTCATTCCTCACAAATCTACCAAACCTGCATTTTCTTCCCAGACATCTTTAATTACTGAATATGATTATGCATAGCTGGTGTGGCTAATCATGTTCCTTGGAATATTAAATATTTATGGTGCAACATTTTCACCCAGCTTTAGCCCTAACTTAGACTGCCAGCCTGTGTCTCAAAATTCTATACTTCCACAACTATTATTTGAGATTTTTATTCAATAATTAAAATTATCAGAAAAAATAAAATTGTACAAAAGACTTTGACCCATAACCTGAGTTATTTTGGACAGTTTTTACCTCCATCTGACATTTTATCATATTTCTGATGAAATTAGCAAAGTTCTGCACATTCATTTAAGACTTTTAACTTCAATGCTACAATTCAAAGGGGTTTTGACAATAGTTTTTGATAAAATAAAATGTTGAATGTCGGCATAACTTACTTCAGACAAGCATTTACATATTGAACACTTTCTTCTTTATGATTTAGAAAATGTACTGATCACCTCAAGAGAGTAAGCAAAACTACTGAGAAACTTCACAGCTTTAGATTTGTCTAGATTCAAAATTACACAGGAAAATAAAATCTCAATGATTTGCTGGTCAGATAAAATGTTTGGTTGTCTACAACACACTGATCCTCTCACCAATAGATTAACACTAAAGCTGAGTCAATAAAAAATTATCTGTGTTTTTTTGAAGGGTAATTGAAAAAAGCTGAACAAAACACAAATAGATTTTGTTTGTTTGTTTGTTTATAATTTTAGTCATAATTTAAATGTTCATTAATGTCCCAAAATATAGTCCAGGCATATTATTTTAGTAAAAAGCATTATGTAAAATACACTTTGAGCTGATTCTAGTCAATGCAACCATAAAACCACCTGCCTTAACAGGGCGGGGTGTTTTTAGATTCAGAGTCTGGCTATCAGGATTCTGGAAGGATAATTTTCAATTCAATGACTGACCCTGGGCAAGTCACAAAGTCTCTTCTCTTCCTGGAAAACTAGTGTCAAAATAAATTTCCATTCTGCAGGGGTGTTACAGACCTAAATTTCACTGATTGTTCTACTGTATCCAAAGAACTTACAAGCAGTTGTCAGGTTTGACTGGTGAAAAGTAGGAAATAAATTCAATTATTCACATAAAATGCATGGAGCACAGGTTTACAACAGAAAGAAAACGTTGCACGAATATACATCAGATAGCCCCGAGCCTCACCATGATCAGAGTCAGAGAGGACTGAAGGAAGGACACAAAGTTGGTGAAAGGGTTGGGGAACCTCTCCTGTGGGGAAAGGCTGCAGGATTAGGTGTGTTGTCCCTGGAGGAGACAAGGCTTAGGACAGAATCCTGTCACAATATTCCAGTGTTTACACAGAAGCTACAAGGAAAATGGGGCTCTCTCCTCACAAGGAGACACATGGGGAAGACAATGGGCTACAGGTACTGCTTGCACCAGGAAAGGTCTCATCTCAATATAAGAAATAAGGGTTTTTTCACAGTGATAGCAATCACTGGGTGTTATACTTGTCCCACTCCTGGCAGTGTCCAAGGCCAGGTTGGACAGGGCTTGGAGCAACCTGGGATGGTGGAAGGTGTCCATGCCCATGGCAGGGGGATGGAACAAGGTGATCTTTAAGGTCCCCCCGAAGCCAAAACCTTCTGGGATTCTATGGCTTATTGGAAAAACCTCCCCAGGGACATGGTGGAATCTCCATCTCGTTGTCATTTTGAGGTTTTCAAAATGGAGTTGGACAGGGCAACAGACAATGTGCCTTTGCCACAAAAGGGTGGACCAGATAAGCTCTCGAGACCATTCTCAACCTGATCTGCTTTATGATTCTACGATTTTTCAGTCCAAATTGCCTTAAATTATACCTAGAATGTATCTGTCAGTGGGAAGAAAACATATGTCTGCAGGCTCAAGACTAAAACTTGAAAGACTTAGTTTTGTCTCCCCAGTTCTGTGCCTTACCCACATCATGAGTCAATCTCTCTTTGCTCACTGGAGGCGACATCAGTAAACTCCAGTGGGAGGTGTCCTTGCCCATGACAAGGGATGGAATGAGATGACCTCTGAGGTCCTTTCCAATCCAAACCATTCCAAAATTCTATGGTTCTATGATGACACTGGAGACAACAGAAGAGGGGAGAGCTGGATCTTCTGCTAGTTTCAGGTCTTCAGCCACACTTCCACTAAGGGAAGACAATGAACTTTGGTGTCTCTGGAAGTCACCCGAGATAACAGGTGTGAGGAACTGTGATAACAGAGTCCTGTGAACACTGCAGAAAGCCAGCAAGTGGCTGATCCTTTAACTACACAAGGATGGTTGTATCAGCTGCCCTTCATGGGGTTTTAACCTGGGCATAGGAATCAGTTGAATACACAAACTGTTCACTTATCCTTCATTCCCCAACAAGACACTCCTGTTTGTAGCTAATTCTGCTGTACAGCTTATGATTCTGGTATTTCCTGTATCATGGAACCATTTAGTGCTCCAGGCCTGGCCCCAAGCTCTTTTGCAAGAGGCTTGATCTAGACATGAGTTTTAGGAGAAAAACATTTTGTCATCCAAAAATGGCAGCTCAAAGAGATTTAAATAATTACAAATTCATGTTAAACTCATTAAATTGTTTTGGATAATTCAAAAAATGGTGCTTTGAAAGTTCCTCATAAATTATTTAGGGTGGAGGGTGTTGGAAAACATTTAATTTTAAACTTTTGCAGCATTATGTTTAAAAGACAAAAAAGAAAAGACTAAAAAGGACTCTCATATTAAAAAGTAATTATGCTTTGTTGGACTCAAACCCACTTTTGTTGTTACTCCTTTTTTCTCTTGCAGTAGAATAATAATAGCAACAAAAATATTGGATCTGTTCCCTCCTGTTTTGTTCTTTTTTTTCTGAATTCTGTGGTTTATCCAGAAAACTAAAACTTCATTTTGAAGTGAGCAATTTTGCTACTTCAGAGAGTCACAATAAAAACTTGGTCTATGAGCAAAGAGCAAACTCAGTGGGTAAAAGTTTGGGAAAACAAACGGGGAAAAATTGGGTATAGAAATAATAAATTTCATAATTTCTGTACCGATTGCATCTTCAATAAAAGACATAATGTGAATTCAGGAGCATTATTATCATTCTGAACGATCCCTTGTGCCCCAATTATGACTCCCACAGCCTCTTCCCTGTGATATTTCTTATTCTGATAAAGCATCTCCATGGCTTTTTTGTCCCTGGAGTCTACTGAGTGTTTTGGCTTGCTCCACACAGAGTAATTAGAGTATCTAAAAATGGCTGAGGGACAATAATTTCAATCTGATTGACCAAACTGGAAGTTTGAAGTGAACATAAATATTTATGTGTATCATAGAATCATAAAATCATAGACTGGTTTGGGTGGAAGGGATCTTAAAAATTATCCCGTTCCAATGCCCCTTCCAAGCCATTCCATGATTTTATAATTCAGTGACAAAGACACCATCTTCACAGGCCTTGAAGCATTGTCACACCAAAGGGGAATCTGGCCCTGCAGGATCATTAGGGCTGGAAGAGACCTCCAAGGTCATCAAGCCCAGACTGAATGAAGGCCACCATGCCCACTAAACCATACCACAAAGGGACACATCTACTTGGTTTTCTTAATGTTTTCAGGGATGATGGCCTCACCCCTATCCTGGGAAGCCTATTCCAATGGCCAACCACCCTTTCTGGGAAGAAACTTTCCCTAATATCCAGCCTGAATTTTCCCTGGTGCAACTTGAGGCTATTTCCCCCTGAGCTGTCACTAATTTCCTGGGAGAAGAGGCCAATCCTTCTTTTCTGTGAGTTGTAAAGTCCCCCTGAGCCTTCTTTTCTCCAGATTAAGGAACCTCAGCTCCCTCAGCTGCTCCTCACAGGACTTACATTCCAGACCCTTCTCCAGCTCCTTTCCCTTCTGTGGACACACTCCAGCCCCCCAAAGTCCTTCTTGCAGTGAAGAGCTCAAAACTGAACACGAGACTCAAAGTTTGGCCTCATCAGTGTCCAGCACAGGAGGATGACAATTGCTCTGGTCCTGCTGGCAGAAGATCAGTGGAAGCAGGAAAGTTGAGCTTTTTCTCCAGTTTGTCTATCCTGGGAGCCTCCATTGCACTGTGAAAAATACTCAATGCTTCAACTTTCCAGAAGGAGGAGGAAAGAAGGGAAGAAGACAACCACAAATTCATCTTACCACCAAGCTGGGCCTTTCCAAATGTCAGCCTCAAGACGAAAGGAACCATAGGTCAGAACGAGAAATGCAGAGGAATTTAACACACATTTGTGAAGGGAAGGGGAAAAAAATCCCCATTCAGATTTGGGCAGCAAAAAGGAAACAGAATTTTGTCATAGCTTCAGAGGCAGGCAACATTTATAATATGGTGTTACCTCCATTCCACAAGGAGATAAACCCTGTGGAGTGAAGGTTGTACCCTCAGTGCACTTCAGATTGTGGGGATTCCTCTTACACCTATGACTGTGTGCTAGGATGGGCTACAAATGGTGGGAATCTGCATAAAATCCAGGTTTTTATGCAAATATATTCAGTAATATGCAGGTGCTGAGTGTTAATAGCACCAGAGCATTAGTGCTTGGATGTGATTCATAATTAGGGTGGAAAAGGTACAGCAAAAATCAGTGTTTGCATCTAGACAACACATTAATCAACCCTGTAAGCAGCCAGCTAGAGTGGGATCCTTAGAGGAAAAGCCTTACACATTTTGTTTAAAGATTAAAGTTCTTGTTGTGTTTAATCAGTTTGAGAGTGTGAAGGAAAACAGGATTAATTACAGTCCCTCCCATCAGTCTCCCATACCGGCAGAGTCACAAACAAGGAAGCTCTACAGCAAAATGGCCACCATCAGCAGCAGGCACAGGGAATGCTAATTGTAATTAAAGAGTTTATTTGGAATCAGAGAGCTGAGTTGTAATGAGGATGGGAATGGAGCCTTGCTGTGGGAGCCTTCAGAAAGTGGTTACTGAGCAGAATGGGCCTTTTTTTAAACAGAGAAGCATCACCAAACTTCTGGAGTGGGTTTTCAGCTTGATTATCTCCTCAGAGGGACATGGATGAAAATCCTTGAGGGGCCCATTATTGGTATTATTTTGCAGTTTTGTGGTGTTTTTATGGCATGTGTCCCTTAATGCTCTCAGAGGAGTTTGCAAGGGGCAGGTGGAATCACCAATCATGGAATGGTTTGGGTTGGAAGAGACCTTAAGGATCATCTCATTCCAACCACTGCCATGGGCAGGGACACCTTCCACTATCCCAGGTTGCTCCAAGCCCCATCCAGCCTGGCCTTGGACACTTCCAGGGATCCAGGGGCAGCCACAGCTTCTCTGGGCACCCTGTGCCAGGGCCTCACCACCTTTACAGGGAAGAATTTCTTTCTGCCATCCAACCTAGTGCATCAGACCCTGAAGGGGCTAAAAATGCCAGGTGAAATGACACTGCAAGAAGGCAGAGTGGCACTGGTGGGCACAGAGCTGCACAATGAGTCACCCCAGACTCCTACAGCACAATTCACTGCATCCTGCCTGGCAAGGAATCACACATGGGACCACCATGGCCTCAACCTCAGCTGCAGGTTTCGGTGAAAGTCACATCTCATGGCTCAAACATCTGCATGACTGTGCAAACACTGTCCTCAGCACATGCACTTACCAGCTTCTGAGTAGAACTGTGCCCATTCAAACTCTGACTTCGGGAAAACAGAGACAGGTGGTTCCAGGTGCAGGATTCCTCCATCCAAATCCTTGAAAAGGGCTTTCCTTGAGCCTTTGCATCTCTTTTCAGGGAGCGTGGCATCTTCAGAGGTTTGTGCACTGGTAGGTAGGGAAGGTAACATTATTATTAGTGGCTTGGAAAAGCCAGAAAAGGCTATAAATATCTATGTAAGTCATTAACAGAGAAAGGTACCTGTAACAGGAGAGGTGTGCTGAGGGGAGCTCATCTCACTGAGACACTGAAATGAATCACTGACTACAGAAGCAGGTCAGTGTGTTTCAATAACGTGGCTAATTTTTGGATCACTAACTTGTAGCAAGCTGAATTGCTTTAAATTGCAGATTAACTGAAGGTTCAACACTGCTTAAAGGAACTGGTGAGCTGAGCATCTCACACCCATGACAGGATTCAGTACAATAAAAAGACTTGTACTCCAGTGAAGTCCATGGAGACATTTTCAGATTGCTACATGGATTCACATTAAACCTTGAAGAAAATGGAGATTTTTTTTGTCTCAAGCTGAGAAAACCCAATTGCTGGTACCTTGAATGGGGTAAACAGGTACAAGCAGAGATTTACAGTAAAGGCAGAGGAACAAAAGGGCCAATTGCTCCTGTCAACCCAGCTGAAAAGAGGTGGAAAGCAGACTCCTCTGATCCTGACTGTTCAGGTCTCGACCATCTCTCAGCAGATCCAACATTTCTGCTGGTTAGATCTACCAGTGGGACAAGCAAAGTGATTCACAGATTTGCTATAGTCCCTGATGTTCCTATTTCCCCTCTTGCTCCAAGGCAATGCTCATCTTCTCTTTGACAGGACATATCCATCAAGATATCCCTTCAGGATGCTGAAGCAGAACAATGCAGGCACAACTTGGATCAAGCTCAGCAGCTGCAAAGGTGGATTAAATAAACGCATGCAGATATTGCATGAGGAGCTCTGGGGGATGCAGCCACCCTCAGAGGCTCAGCAGCCTCCCAAGAAAGATTCATAATCCATGTGCATTCCTCACGTCTGAAAACCACCAGCTCTTGCACTGGGTATTCAGCAGCTCACTACCAGCAGAATATTGTGGGATGGAAACAAGAGTGAAACATAATGGGAGCTGACAAGCTGGACAGGGCTCAGAAATCTACACGCAAACTAATGCCCAGAGCAAAAAGCAGAAATATAGAATAAAATAAGAAATTCTGGCAGAAGGCTGGAGGGGCTCTAAACATAGCAGTGTGGGACACCTCCAATTATTTTTGACTGGCAAGTGGAGTCCATGCTGGAATTTTTTTTTTTTTTTGCTACTTCAAGGCTTTCCTGACATAGCCTCTGCATTGTGTTCAATGACTGCAATAAATAAATAGGCATGTGGCTTCCATTGGTTGTGGTATGTCTGCAACCAGCAGTGACTTAAGGTTACAGATGAAGTTCTCTCCTCCCTCCTCAACACTCACAGATGATATTCTCCCTGGGCAGGAGCAGTTCTGGCAATCATTTGACATCTCACAGCCTGCCTTGTGCTGATCAACATTTCTGATGTGATCTCGCAGGCACAAATCAAGCCACGCTTCCCCGACCAAAAGGACATTCCCTGTCTCAGGGTTTTTTCCTGGAGGTCCTGACATTTTCTGAAGCCTGAGGCTGAGAAGTCAGAGAGGCTCAGGATGGGGGTTTAAGGAATGGGATATGTGAGGCTTGTTTTGCTACATAAATGTCAGGAAAAGGAGAAATCCAAGAGGATTGGTGTGGCGATGCACCTTGATGGGATTTGAAACTCAGATTATAAAAGATTGCCCTTAACTAAATTTGGTGATGGTTTTCCCTATTTTTTTTTCTTTTTTTCCACCTATATTTGAGTTTATCTGTGCATGTTTGTTTGATGTCGGAGCTTGTTCATTTTTGTCAGACAGGAGAACAATGAGAGCAGACATGAGGGGAGGGGAGTTCCAAAGCTGTAGGTGTTTGGGGCTTTTTTTTGAAAAAAAGATAGTTCAGGATGAAGCATTTTACCTTGCTGGATGAAAGTAGAACTTGTCCTTCTCACTGACATGTAACATCCTTGATGTCTCTGCTGTGATGAGAGGCATGATGCCTAAATGATCAGGATTTGACATGATACAGACATCCCTGTCTTCACTGTAGCAGCTCTTCGTAAAACCAGTAAAGGTGACTTCTGGCAGGGATTAAGAGAAGATCAAGCAAGGAAAAGTGTTTAAAGGAGTTCCATAACTACAGATAAGAAAGTTGTTTTTGTCCTGTAATGTTTTCCATGGTAAATTGCTCCCATATATATATCTGTACAAATTATTTTTAAATCAGACTAATAGCATTTTTCAAAGATCTTCATGTGGTTTTAGAATACTCTGTAACAAAGTTACATCCTATGTTGACACAAACCAAGTCATACCCATAGGAAATGAAATGAAAGAAATAGTAACTAAAAAAGAAAAAAAAAGAAAAAAAAAACAAGAGTATTTAATGCATTTTCATTTGAATAAGTAAGATTCAGTTAAATAATAACGGGCCTTAGATGCTTTTTCTACTTGCTAGAGAGTAATATAAGACAAGCAGGGTGTGATGACACATACTTGGCTCTGGCACTCAACTCTTGTGCAGCTCCAAAATCCATATTTTGCCATGAATTTTTTGTAAAACTCTGCACAAGTCAAATTGTCTCTTTCTCTCTTATTTTTCAGTAAAAAGAGGATAATGAATTTTCTTCAAAAGTAAGCAGCAGTGAGGGATAAAGTCATGAGAAGCAGTGAGGTATTTAGATCCCACCATTGCAACCAGCTATCAGTGTTCTGCTATATGCAGATATTGCTCTGGGGACTGAAAATTCATTTGAAACAAAGATCCAGGGTACATAAAAGATCTCTATTCCTCCTGTGCAATCTCTTATACCAATGAAGATCATAACTGCTCTGTGAGTTGTAGCTCTTAAGTTCTGTGACAATTCTATCCAAAGTGTGATATTCACTTCTCAGATTTGTATCTTTATTTAGGTGGAGGTAACTGTGGGTCAGAGAGATGAACCAATTGGAAAAGTAACACAGAAGGAAGGTATGGGTGAGGTAGAATCTATACATTATCATGGGACATAATTATCATGGAATCACAGAATCCCAGAATGGTTTGGGTTGGAAGGGACCTTAAAGATCATCTCATTCCAACCCTCTGGGCAGAGACACCTTCCATATCCCTTGTTGCTTTAAACCCCGTCTAACCCAACCCTGAACAACTCCACGGATGGGGCAACCACAGATTCTAGGGGCAGCAATTATCCTGTAGTAGATTCAGGAAGTGAAAAATATTAAATAGTATATTTTTCTTAATTAAACTGCATCAAGTTGTAGAAGAATTCTCTTATCAATTTCACTGAGTCTCTGATTTCTCCAACATGTCCATTTCTGGGAGGCTGCAACTTCAACTGGAAAAATAGAAATAGTGAAGAAAAACAGTGACAGAAAATCTGCTCAGTAGAGACAGAAGACCAACCTTTCAATTTCATGATTCCCAGGGCTTTTGGAGAATGCCCAGTTTTGTGCCAGGGATCCTCTGGCCTTTGGCTTGGAACGGTGGTAAATGTGGGCCATAAAATCCCCACACGGCCTCTCAGAGGGTAGCGTGGGGGTCTGTCCTGGGCTGTTGGATCAGCTGAGTGGGGCTGGATCCTGTCTCTGAGGCAGTCAAAAGTCGAGCTTGTTGCGACAATGAGGGAGTTTTTGAGTTCTATGAAGGTTTTCCCAGTGTAGCATTGCTCTGCATGGACACAGAGCAGCACTGCCAGGAGTCCCACGGTGTTGTCCACCAGCACCACATTTTCCACAATAACACTGCCTCCAAGGTGGAGCATGACACCGTAGTCGTAGTTCTTGTAGGACAGAAAACCTGCTATCCTAGTGCAGCTCTGAAATCCATCTTCCTGGTACAGGTGAACGCCATGGAGACTCGAATGGGCCACATTCCCATCCCAGTATTCTCCATCTGGCAAACATCCTTGGCCCATGATATGGAAGCCAATTCTCTCGGATCCTGCCACAGCATTGCCACGAAGGGAGACACCGGTGGCCAGGTTCACCTTGATGCCAGCAACCCAGTTTGACGAACCTGCTGGCTGCCTGCTCAGGATAACAAGGCTCCTGAGGAGAGAGTGATTTTTCCCTTCCAAATCAATGCCAGGTCCAGTGGTGTTGAACACCACGTTATTGTGCAACAAGGTCCCACTGCTCTCGACTGTTTTAATGCCAGCTCCACAGCTGCCACTAATGCTGGATGACACCACTGAGGACTCCTGGGATACATTCCTGAACTCAATGGCAGAAAGCTGAGGAGGCCCAAAGTTCAAAAATTGAACATTTAAGAGATGAAGAGCACCTGCAATGAGATAAAAGCTTATATTACATAAGAACAGGTAAGGAAAACCATGTTAACAACAGTCAGACATACAACAGCAGGTACTTTGTCAGTGTATTGTAGTGACGGGTATTTGTTAATAAATATATACAAAGTCATAGTAAATGACTTACAAAATACAGAGCAGCCCCTCATAAAATATCCTCCAGATTTATGAATTTTTAGTGGTGCTCATGTTTCATTCTTGCTGACAGTCAGTTTGTTCTGACTTTCATAGCCCACGTGAATGGGCACACACGCTGCTGCCCCTCTTTCTTGGGCAAAACCGGTGTGCTTGATAAGGACAGGGGAGATGTTTTTTTCTTTATCTCTTGTAACTCCAGGGGGGAGGAGGGTGGATGCCTTCTGATAACAGGCCAGCTGTTAAACCAGGTGGGGCAGTGTTCCTGATCTCTTTCACCACTGTCCACCCTCAGGGATATCTTCTGTTCATGGGCCATTGAGGGTCACCAGTGACATCACACATTCCATCATCCCAGTGTGAGATGTTCCACCCAGTGGGGAGGAGCCAACCATTCCTACCAAGATAAAACCTGAGATGTAGGGACACCAAGCAGCCTGTTTGCCACTGGATTCTCAGAGGAAGACTGGACTCATCTCACCAGCACTGAACCCTTTTTCTACAGGATCATCTCTACTCCACAGAACAACATCTGTTACTCCAGGAGGATTTATTTGGACTGCTTCAAACACCCTGACAACAGGGTGTCAGGTCATATCTCTGACTCTGTCAGGGTTTTCTAGGACTTTTGTTTGTTTGCTTGTTTATTTTTTGTATTGCTGCAATTGTATTTTTAACATTCCCAGTAAAGAACTGTAATTCCTATTCCCATATTTTAGCCTGAAAGCCCCTAATTTCAAAGTTATAATAATTTGGAGGGAGGGGGGTTTACATTCTCCATTCCAAGGGGAGCTTCTACTTTCCCTGACAGATACCTGTATTTCCAAACCAAGACACCTTACAAAACACAGAGCAGCCCCTTATAAAATATCCTCCATATTTATGAATTTTTATTGGTGCTCATGTTTCATTCTTGCTGACAGTCAGTTTGTTTTGACTTTCATAACACACGTGATGGGCACACACATTGCTGCACCTCCTTCTTGGGCAAAACCGGTGTCCTTGATGAGGACAGGTGAGCCTCAGCTACCTTCAAACTCCATCCCTCTGGAGCCTGTGAGGTGTCCCACCAGCACCCTCCCAGCACAGGGCACATCCGACTGGATCTGCACGTTCCGTGTGAGGAGCCCAACCTCGGCGGCCAGAGCGACGCGTCTGCCGTCCTCCGTGTCATGGGCATGCCCTGGGGAGTTCCAGGAAAACAAATGTGATAAGTGTCTATCATACCCACAAACCAGTGCTTTGAGGGACATAAATCCTGACAGCTGCTCTGCAGAATCTGCACTGACATTCAGGTGTGCTTCACCCCCAGCACAATCTGCGTGCGGCAACACAAAGCCAGAAAGGCCACCTGCCCATCAAATATTCACTGTGCGCTTATATTTTACCAAGATATCTGCTTTTTTAGAACAAGAAGGTGCTAAACCTTCCCCCTGAGGTGTGCAGGTGCCAAAGCAATGAACAGGTTCACACTTCATTTTTGCCAAGCTCTGTGTGCTGGAGTTACTCTTCAGCACACTGCAGAGTTGATCTCCATGAATTTTCCTCAGGATCACACTAACGTCAGTGCCAAAACTCTCTTTGCTACAGAGTCTTGCTTGTGTGTGTTTTCTGAAAGGATTTTAAAACACTTTTTTTAATGCCTTTTTGAAGGAGATTTACCCAAGTTTATGCAGCTGTCTTAGCTTGGATTAATCTCAGGTGACTTTAGACATATTCAGATGTGTTTCAGTTATCCAAACTGGGTTTATGCATGATGGAGAGCAACAGGCAAATCTCAAGTGCAATTTGTTGTGTATTTTATATACCTGCTTTAGGGGTAGATAAAATACGAGTGAGAAGTATGTATTGTATGTATTTTTCTGCTTTAATTATCAAGAGAGGTGAAAGTGACTGGCTCATGTGTGAACATTTACTGCAAATATCTACATTCGCCAAGGTGGAACTCAGTATTTACCCCTTAATTATCCCATCAGTCCTTTTTTTCAGCTGTATCTAACAACTGCTGCATTACTCAGGGGGTAAGCAGTAATTTCCCCTCATAATACATTTATTATATCTACATCAGCTAAAAAGAAAGGCCTAAAATGCATAAACTACTGGAAAGGAAGTCTACATGTGCTATGCTTTGATGTGCACATTTTGTTTGAAAAATGCAATTGTCATAAAAAACTGTGCCATCGAGGCTACTGTTGATTAACTCTGTGGATAATTGCAGAACAGAGCTCAGTTCCAAGGGAAGTTTTGATTACTGGCTCAGACGTTTAAACATTCGCCATTTAAGACATGATATTTCTGGAGCTTTTTATCCAGAAATTAACTTATTTCTGTGCCTATTGGCTGGAATAAAGATCAAATTTAAAAAATATTTATATGCACAACAAAAATCCTCGGTTTGAAGGTTCAGTATTTGACCTGCAAATAAAATTCTTTTGCTTTTGTAAAATAGATGGTAATAAATTTACTTTATAGGCTGAAATAAAAGTAAATAAGTATTAACACTGCATCCTTTTTCCCACAAAAAAACAGATCCCATGCAATCTAGACAGAAAACAGAGATAAATACAGATGTTATGTTTATTTAGATATTAGATTATAAATACATTATTTTCATGCCATGGAATTGATAAAATTTTGTACTTTAAACTTTAGCATATAATTATTTTAAAATTTGAAACAAGGGTGGGATTTAATTATTTTCTAGGGCTTTGACATACCATAGAAATTGTGCAATGGGCCTAAAATACTAGATTTCTTTTTTTTCCATTAAAAAGCGAAATTCTTTTTTCTCTCTGTGTGAACCAGGTCAACTTGAAACACAGGAAAGCTCTTTCAAACAATTCAGCACTCAATTGATCCCGTTCACAGAAATTCATGCTAGAATCAGCAAGCTTAAGAAGTATATGGAGAAAGAAATGAAGATACTACAAGAAAGTAGAATTCATCCTGTTGAGATATGAAATGGAAAGTCAATACTTCAGAAGAAAACTCTCAAAAAAAAAGGAAAGAAAAATTCCTTACCAATGTGCCTGTGCAGAAGATGTTCATGAATTCTTATGTTATGACCATGGACCTCTTTAAGTGTAACTACTTCAGCTTGATGAGCTTCATAGGAGGAAGAGCTGATCACAACATCCCCTCCTTGATCCCAATCCACTTCATCCTCAACAAAAATCCTGTAACACCACGATAGAAAGTAATGTCATTACACTAACGAGAGTTAGGCTCACATATTTCATTAAAAATGAACAGTTTTGCTCAGAAATATTAAAAAAAAAAAAAAAAAAAGTCCACAGGCTATGCTGTAGGAAAAGCCCTTTTAGGGCTTTCTGCAAAAACAGATGTCTGAAATATGTGGGAGGAAATTAATCCTGAAGCATCTATTTCACATAATTCACTAACAACATACACAATTCTAGTACAGCATTTCAGACCTCAAGTTGCCTCCAAAAGACATATCAGACCATTTTTGGTGTCAGGAGTGTTCTGCAGAGCTGAAAGTTAGCTTTGGATTTAGATTAGACAACAAGGCTGTCTCATTTGGCATCAAAGCTTCCTCTGGAGCTTGTTGGTGCAGTCAGTAGCAGGTGAAAGGCAATGCAGTTCCTGAATTGGGCACTTTGAGCAGGATTTGATTCCCTAAACAAGAGCACCTCTTGCTATCTGAGGTGTCCCAGGTTATCTAAAATATCAGCTGGCAGATGTGACAGGACTGGCTCCTGGAGCATTCCTGGAGACAAACGTACAAGCCATAGAGGAACCCCAAAATCATCTCATATGAGCCCAAAGACACCTCAAATGGGCACAAACCATCTATTCAGGAGCCTGAATCCTGCCCTTGGTAGCCAAACACCCTCTAGGCACCAGCACTTAAAACTTTGCTAGCTACTGAGCATTGCACAGAGTCCTGCATTTATTTGTTTTAATCTTGAATGGAAGATCCCTTTTATAGTCAAAGTTGTATTAGTAATTCAGGGGGGTTTTAGCTTCACATAAGGAAAACAAAAGCATTTAATGACAGCAAAATGGATAATGATCAGTGTTTATCTCTATTTGACAAACACCTTGTCCTGTTACAGGGTGACTGCTGCTGGCCAGGTGATGACCCAAGCTCCTCAGGGAATTATTGAGAAAAAAGGGCACTGAGTGAATGCCTAACCCAACTCCTCACATGCAGTCTGGAGTGACAGAAATGCAGAGAGAGATTCCTAAAGGGATGTTTTTAAGGTTTTCCAGAGTCTCTTTCCCCAATATTTTTCAAAGATGAGTAGGTTCCAGATGAGCACTTAGAATATACAACACCTGTGAATATTCAGTAGAGAAATCCATCAAAAATTTATTACTTTTTTTTTTTTTTTTTTTTTTTTTTTTTTTTTTTTTTTTTTTTTTTTTTTTTTGAGGAATCACTGTATATCTTCTGAAATGGCAGGAAAGTCCTTCCTGAACTTATGACCTGATCCATACTCAAAAAGAGTACAGAGCAGGTCCTCTCCCTCAATAAAATCCACTTCCTTCAGCTTTCATTTTCCTTCAGCTTTTATATTCCAACACTGATTTACCTATTTCCTGTATCCAACCACACTAACTCTTATCTGGCTGTTGGTAGACTTTTAATGAAAAATAGGATTTGGGGTGTTTTTTGCCTTTATTTGAACTACTGAAACAACTCTTTGTGCTGCATTTAATGTGCATGCATTAACTGCAAACGCTTGTATCTTAGCACCTCATGATATTTCATATAAAATATCTGGGCAGCAACCCAGATCTAGCCTGGATCCATTTCTTGCAAGTCTTTTATTGGCATGCTTCAGTCAAGAATCTGCTTACTCTGATCTCTCATCTTAGTCAAGGAAGGAGAAGAATTTCCAGAGGGTGATTCTGAAGTTGCAGGGTTTGGATCAGGAACAGTTACACAGCAATTCCTAAACAATTAATCTATGCTCTGAGAGAGCTCACAATGGATGAGCCCTAGTGGTGAGGTCTATGTGCTTCCACAGCTCATCTTAAATAATTTACAGAATTATTCTTTTCCTAAATGGTGACACCACTACCCTGATCGGGACTCTTCCAATGAGGCATTGTTACACCTGGCTAAAAGGAAGAAAAAAGAGGACATGAAGGGAGGGAGGGAGGGAGGGNGAGGTCTATGTGCTTCCACAGCTCATCTTAAATAATTTACAGAATTATTCTTTTCCTAAATGGTGACACCACTACCCTGATCGGGACTCTTCCAATGAGGCATTGTTACACCTGGCTAAAAGGAAGAAAAAAGAGGACATGAAGGGAGGGAGGGAGGGAGGGAGGAAGGAAGGAAGGAAGGAAGGAAGGAAGGAAGTCTCAGCTTGATTTACCCTTAAAATTTAGATTTCTTTAGCATTAAAGTTGACCTGGGTTGGAAGGGACCTTAAAGTTTATCAGCTTCCCCATCACGGCGCAGTTTTCTGTTTCCTAGGTTGTTTTTTTTCT
>VXBR01001474.1:360918-425854 GCA_013400215.1 Cisticola juncidis
AAATAAAATAAAATAAAATAAAATAAAATGGAAGAAAATAATATTCACAGAAATTCTTCAGTGGCTGGAAACTGGTGTCATTGGTAAATGACACAAAAGAACACAGAAGTCATCAATCAGTAGAGAAATTCTATTTCTTTTAAGAATATTTAGAAGAAAAATAGGTTTAATACTTGCTTATTGCCATCAATAGTTCCAAATCAATGGATTTCAGAAACTTAAATGCATGCGCTAGAGGAGAGTTTTCCAGGAAACCCATTGGACTATTAAGGTGGACTCTTCAACAATTTTGGGATCACTCACAATGTCTGAGAGCCCTTGAAGAAAGCTAATATTGTTCCAATATTTCAAACAAAGATAAAAGTAAGAGCCCCAGGTAATTATAGGCCTGTCAANAGCTTGATTTACCCTTAAAATTTAGATTTCTTTAGCATTAAAGTTGACCTGGGTTGGAAGGGACCTTAAAGTTTATCAGCTTCCCCATCACGGCGCAGTTTTCTGTTTCCTAGGTTGTTTTTTTTCTATCTAGATGGAATTCAAACAGAGCCCATCACAAAGGAAAAGAATAATGTAATTCACAGGAATATTAAATACAAGTCATAGGAACAGGAGCCAAAATTTAATATTTGAAAGCATATTTAGGCAAAATACCACCTTTCATTGCCAGGAGCAACATTATTTCCCAGATGTGTCCAAGGCATCTTAGGATAAGCACTATAAATTTGCACCTGTCCATAAACTCCTGAGGAAAAAAAAAAAAAAAAAAAAAAAAAAACAAAAGGAGGATTTAAAAGNNNNAAAAAAAAAAAAGAACAGAAGGAGGATTTCAAAGGTTAAGAGTGAAAGGGACTTGAGAAGAACTGAAGCAATAACTAAATATATGGAAATCTTTATATTTATTAAAGTATGTTTCTATATTTTATGAGAAGTGTAAGAACAGCACAAAGCCTCCACTCAAAATACAAAGTGAAGGAGCAATAAATCCTCAATAAAGTAAAATGATCATCTTGTACAGGCAAAAGAGGGGATTTTACCACAGAAGTCTCATTGACACAAATTAGAATTGAAGGAATTGCAGACAATGGTATCTACCATTAAAAGAAAATTATCTAAGTAAACAAATTAGGTAAAAACTCCAGGAAGGAAAGATACAAATATTATGCAGCTATTATTAATCTTTCTGGATATTGATTTTTTTCCCCCTCTGGAAAACGGAGCCAAAACCAGAGGACAAATCCAAAATACAGAAACTTTTCACACAGATGATACATCCCATAAGACTAAAGGTTAGCTCTAAAATATGTGTACTTTTGTTTGAGGTTTATCTGTACAACATAGTAACAGTCTCAAGAGTGGTAGATTTGGATATTACCAAAAATTAGTTTCTTGTGAAAAGTGGAATTCATGTTTCATACCAATATTTCCTGGGTGGACATTTATATCCTCCAGACGATCACAGTGAATCCCTTCAGATGCCCGAAGAAGGAACAGCAGCTTTAAATCCCTTTCTAGGGGATGTTGGGAAGAACCTGCAATAAAGACAAAACAGCATCAAACCCACCACAAAAGTATCCTTGGCTTCTGTGATGCTGAAAATGGGAGGGAAACTTGGGGGGAAATACGTGTGAATCTGATTTTAGAGAAATATCCAAATGGCTAATTAGTATTTCCTTTCTCAACCAGTTTTTGCCTTTTTTCTCCTTCACAGTTTCACCAGTTCCAGGGTAATTGTGCAGCAAGAATAGGGAAAATTGAAAGATTGAAGGGAAAAAAAATAGAGGAAAATAAAGTGTTTGAGAAGTTTTGGTGTGTGCAATGGTGAAAAGTCTGCATAGTAAACTGTATTCCAAGTTTGCCTTCATTTCTTTCACCAAGGATAGTTTACAGTTTCAGAGGAAAATGGCCCAGCTCTAAACAGATACTAAGGAGGAAAAAGTAGGACAGTTTTTGCCCTGGAGAAATGTATGCGGAGTCCAGTAAAGGAGTTCAGCGTTCCTTTAAAATTAGAGATTAAATCAATTATGCAACAGAAAATTGCAGCAGATGTAGAACTAAAATATATATATGTATCTGTACAAAATTAGCTGGCCTGTCATGTTCTTTTAATATTTAAAAATTACTAGTTTGGAAAAGAGAGCTGATTTTGTATCCTGAAGAAACACTTTGCTTTAAGAGCCTTTTTTTATTTGAGTGAAATCAATAAAACAATTCATTGTTCCCCACCAGCGACTGACTGNAATAATATTCACAGAAATTCTTCAGTGGCTGGAAACTGGTGTCATTGGTAAATGACACAAAAGAACACAGAAGTCATCAATCAGTAGAGAAATTCTATTTCTTTTAAGAATATTTAGAAGAAAAATAGGTTTAATACTTGCTTATTGCCATCAATAGTTCCAAATCAATGGATTTCAGAAACTTAAATGCATGCGCTAGAGGAGAGTTTTCCAGGAAACCCATTGGACTATTAAGGTGGACTCTTCAACAATTTTGGGATCACTCACAATGTCTGAGAGCCCTTGAAGAAAGCTAATATTGTTCCAATATTTCAAACAAAGATAAAAGTAAGAGCCCCAGGTAATTATAGGCCTGTCAACTTGACACTGATTCTAGGGGAAAAATAAATAAAAATGTAATGTCCAACTCTGAACACAATTAATAAATCATTAAAGGTGGATGATATAATTAATGCCAATCAACCTGCTCTTATGGAAAAAAAGGGTCCTGTGAAACTTCCTTGTTATCATCTCCTAATGAGATTACAGGTCTAGTTGATAAAGATAATAGCTTTGATATCATATAATTGGCTTCTCCGAGGGACTTGGCTTAGTAGCACAAAACTTTGTGATTAACAAATTACACGAGAACAGCACTAACATGGCACACACTGATTTACAGCCTGAGTGACTGGAGTGGGGACATGGACTCAGCCAGGTCTGCTCCTGCAAACCCCGTGGAATTCAGTGTTTTATTAGGAACCCAAACCTGTGTGAAAATACTGAAAGTAAGCAGATAAACTGACACAAACTGAGAGAATAGCTACAGGGATGGTCTACGAAAGCCAGTAGGAGTTTTGAAGTGAAGAATTAGGAAAAAAGTGAATAATGCTCTAGGGGACCCTGCTCGAGCAAGGTGGTTGGATTAGATGGCCTTCAGCAATCCATTCCAACTTTACCCATTCTGTGATNGGATTTCAAAGGTTAAGAGTGAAAGGGACTTGAGAAGAACTGAAGCAATAACTAAATATATGGAAATCTTTATATTTATTAAAGTATGTTTCTATATTTTATGAGAAGTGTAAGAACAGCACAAAGCCTCCACTCAAAATACAAAGTGAAGGAGCAATAAATCCTCAATAAAGTAAAATGATCATCTTGTACAGGCAAAAGAGGGGATTTTACCACAGAAGTCTCATTGACACAAATTAGAATTGAAGGAATTGCAGACAATGGTATCTACCATTAAAAGAAAATTATCTAAGTAAACAAATTAGGTAAAAACTCCAGGAAGGAAAGATACAAATATTATGCAGCTATTATTAATCTTTCTGGATATTGATTTTTTTCCCCCTCTGGAAAACGGAGCCAAAACCAGAGGACAAATCCAAAATACAGAAACTTTTCACACAGATGATACATCCCATAAGACTAAAGGTTAGCTCTAAAATATGTGTACTTTTGTTTGAGGTTTATCTGTACAACATAGTAACAGTCTCAAGAGTGGTAGATTTGGATATTACCAAAAATTAGTTTCTTGTGAAAAGTGGAATTCATGTTTCATACCAATATTTCCTGGGTGGACATTTATATCCTCCAGACGATCACAGTGAATCCCTTCAGATGCCCGAAGAAGGAACAGCAGCTTTAAATCCCTTTCTAGGGGATGTTGGGAAGAACCTGCAATAAAGACAAAACAGCATCAAACCCACCACAAAAGTATCCTTGGCTTCTGTGATGCTGAAAATGGGAGGGAAACTTGGGGGGAAATACGTGTGAATCTGATTTTAGAGAAATATCCAAATGGCTAATTAGTATTTCCTTTCTCAACCAGTTTTTGCCTTTTTTCTCCTTCACAGTTTCACCAGTTCCAGGGTAATTGTGCAGCAAGAATAGGGAAAATTGAAAGATTGAAGGGAAAAAAAATAGAGGAAAATAAAGTGTTTGAGAAGTTTTGGTGTGTGCAATGGTGAAAAGTCTGCATAGTAAACTGTATTCCAAGTTTGCCTTCATTTCTTTCACCAAGGATAGTTTACAGTTTCAGAGGAAAATGGCCCAGCTCTAAACAGATACTAAGGAGGAAAAAGTAGGACAGTTTTTGCCCTGGAGAAATGTATGCGGAGTCCAGTAAAGGAGTTCAGCGTTCCTTTAAAATTAGAGATTAAATCAATTATGCAACAGAAAATTGCAGCAGATGTAGAACTAAAATATATATATGTATCTGTACAAAATTAGCTGGCCTGTCATGTTCTTTTAATATTTAAAAATTACTAGTTTGGAAAAGAGAGCTGATTTTGTATCCTGAAGAAACACTTTGCTTTAAGAGCCTTTTTTTATTTGAGTGAAATCAATAAAACAATTCATTGTTCCCCACCAGCGACTGACTGATAGCTGAGGATATTTAAATTCTCTGTACAGCTTTTTAATGGGTAAAAGGGAAACAGTACAAGATTTGAATGTTCCCCATCAAATATATTTCCCACCAGTGAGCTCATATATTCTCTGGGGACATGGAGGGAATTATCTTTCTGTGTCCATCGTCCTTCCCAACCAGCTTTGATTTCCTTGTTTAAACTCTCATAACTGAGGAAAACCAGGAATTAGGTTGTGTCCAAATATACTTTCACTATTTCTCATTTTTTTTACTCCTGGTTACAAAGCATTTGCTATTCTAGTTAAGTCACTTAAAATCATCTCAGATGTCCAATTCTCAGCTCAGTTTTAAAACCTTTTTTAAGTAGGTTTCCAGACTTAACAATCACTTACAAAGGATTGGAAATGGAGATTCTGTAGAATGAACTGGAAGTTCTCCCTCCCTTAAAAGAACTACATCTACATTTAGCAAAAAATCATAAATTTTAGTCCAAAAAAGCCACAACATATTAAGAAATGTTCCCCTTGTTAAAAAAAGCCAAAACCACACAAATAAAAAATACAGTCAGAGAAACAAAGGTCATAATAAAACTATTTATAATGGAAAATAAAATTTTTAAAAATAAATAAAATAAAATAAAATAAAATAAAATAAAATAAAATAAAATAAAATAAAATAAAATAAAATGGAAGAAAATAATATTCACAGAAATTCTTCAGTGGCTGGAAACTGGTGTCATTGGTAAATGACACAAAAGAACACAGAAGTCATCAATCAGTAGAGAAATTCTATTTCTTTTAAGAATATTTAGAAGAAAAATAGGTTTAATACTTGCTTATTGCCATCAATAGTTCCAAATCAATGGATTTCAGAAACTTAAATGCATGCGCTAGAGGAGAGTTTTCCAGGAAACCCATTGGACTATTAAGGTGGACTCTTCAACAATTTTGGGATCACTCACAATGTCTGAGAGCCCTTGAAGAAAGCTAATATTGTTCCAATATTTCAAACAAAGATAAAAGTAAGAGCCCCAGGTAATTATAGGCCTGTCAACTTGACACTGATTCTAGGGGAAAAATAAATAAAAATGTAATGTCCAACTCTGAACACAATTAATAAATCATTAAAGGTGGATGATATAATTAATGCCAATCAACCTGCTCTTATGGAAAAAAAGGGTCCTGTGAAACTTCCTTGTTATCATCTCCTAATGAGATTACAGGTCTAGTTGATAAAGATAATAGCTTTGATATCATATAATTGGCTTCTCCGAGGGACTTGGCTTAGTAGCACAAAACTTTGTGATTAACAAATTACACGAGAACAGCACTAACATGGCACACACTGATTTACAGCCTGAGTGACTGGAGTGGGGACATGGACTCAGCCAGGTCTGCTCCTGCAAACCCCGTGGAATTCAGTGTTTTATTAGGAACCCAAACCTGTGTGAAAATACTGAAAGTAAGCAGATAAACTGACACAAACTGAGAGAATAGCTACAGGGATGGTCTACGAAAGCCAGTAGGAGTTTTGAAGTGAAGAATTAGGAAAAAAGTGAATAATGCTCTAGGGGACCCTGCTCGAGCAAGGTGGTTGGATTAGATGGCCTTCAGCAATCCATTCCAACTTTACCCATTCTGTGATGCTCTCACATTAATTATAATAAGGCAAGAGCTCTTGAAAAGGTAAGAATCAGTCTGGGAGTAAATGGAGAAGAATGAAAAGCAAAGGTAGAAGCTGAGTAAGGTCTCAGATACACACTTTGGCCAACTCTAAATAGATTGCAGCAGAATGGCCCATGAAAATGAAGATATGGAAGCAGCAGCCACCTCAGCTTACTCATAAGAGAAATCCAGAGTAGTTGATTCACACAAATCACAGGGGTTGGTTAAGTTTCAGAACCTTATGAAGTAACTGGCTATGAAATCACAGCTTGTGTAATGCACAATTTTGTTGGATACAGCAACTTGCCATAAACAACAGGAATCACGATTTCTGCAACATGTACATGAAGGATTTGAGCTTTAAGTGTCCCTTTTTGGTTGTGAAAATTTCATATTTCTTGTCCCACTTTCCTGTGGTGAGCAAGTCCTACATAAGATCACACCATACTGCCCAATTCCCCATCCTACATGAGGCAAGTGGAAATGGATAGCCTTTCATGCTCCTGCTCCATCTGGAAGCCCTGGCAATTTGATGAGCAACCTGACTGATCATAAAGTGAGATAATAACGTGCTGCTGGCAGAGAACCATGAAAAAAAGGATTCTTGCAGCTTGGAAACTGCCAAAAGCTGGTGGAAATATCTGGTGAGATGTGCAGGAAATGTCAGGAGGCACTAAAGAGAAGCAGGGCTCCCTCAAATGTGTTCTTCTAATTGCACTACACAGTGCAAAAATCCCCAAACATATATGATTATCCTGTGTTAATAAACAACCTGAGGTGTTAATAAATTCACCTCCGATTACATTGCCCTGAAGAAGTGTGAGATCCAAATTTTGAGATTGCAGCACAGATCTGTTAGCACAAGGGTTTCATCTGGTTCATAATCCTTCATCAGGTTTAATCCCTGGAGAGGAGAAAAACTACTATGAGAAAAAGGAGGGAATAAAAAGGAGAACAGAAATAGAGATGTGCTTTTTCTATCCAGATTTTCCTTTATTCTGGACTGTGGTCTGGATCTAGTTTGTTGAGCTTTAAAAGCATTTTCCACTGTTTTCTTATTTCAGTTCTGTCCCAGATGTTCCTCCTGACAGATTTGTGCTGTATTGTTTTGGGTTTTGTTCCATAGCTAAATCCATTCAATTCTTTCCTAGAATAGTGGGTGTTTCTTCCCTTCTAGCCTTGTCTTTTTTTCACAACATCACACTCTGCAACAGCTGTTGCATATAAGGGCAACAAAATAATATCTCTGAGATAAGATCTCCTCCCTTCACCTAGCAAAACAGATTTTTCTGAGCATCTTGCTGGGTCTGTCTCCTCTATCTCTTTCTCCTGAATCCAAAAATTCTTGGACTCTAAGTGCCTGGCTATTTTAAAAACTCTGTCATATGGTCACCAGAAAGTCTAAGGAGCTTTTCTTCATGGTTAATGCACAGCTGGACAGCACCTACTGCTGGTCCTTCTTCTGGAGCTTCCTTCAGGTGTTCAGGCTGCACTCTGGAAAACTGCCTGGAAAAGCAGCCAGACAAGGAGACCTCACTTGTTTGCCTCTTTCTGTCAAATGTAGAGAAGATTTCAGAAGTCCTCAGTTCCACATCTCCACAGCTGTGGAGTAGGAATCCATAGCCAGAAGTGGGGGAAGAATAAGGATTAAGTGGTGAGACACATAGGATGGGATCTGAGAGCCCCAGTGCCCTCCAAAGCCTCTCTGGAGGCTGGCAGATACAACTCAGGGTTCAATGACTGAAGAGTGGGATTTTTAAGCAGAAGTTGAAGTCAGGGGGAGACACCTGAGGGTGCCCAGAACCATAGAAAATCCTTATAATTAGGCAACTGGACCATGTTCCCAGGGATGATCATAAACCTGCATTCAGGTTTCTTAATGTAGATTTTTTTTTTCTGGATACCTGTATTAACAAGTCCCATGGACTACAGGGGTTCCACTGGTTTTGTTGGATAGATCTCTACTGGAACAGCAGCTCATGTCCACATTGCACCTAAATTTGGATGTCTTCAACCAGTGAACCAAACCCCTTGTTTACATGGTACAATCAGCTAAAATAAACTGAGTGGCTTGGAAGGGGTAAAATCCAAACCAACAGAGACTGAGGGGTTTATTGAAGGGAATGCAAATACTCCAATGAACTTTTCAAAACATTTTCTGTGGTCTGGAGTGAAAATACATCTTGTTACACTGACAGAGCCTGTTGCAACGGAGAGGCCTGGTAGGCCTCTCTGGCGATCAGTTGCCTAAGGGCAAAAATGCCTAGTCATGGTGACTAGGCAAAAGAACCCCTCTCCCGCGCTCGGACCCTCTGTTATCTCCCTGTAAGACCATAGGTCAGTTTGAACCCTGACCCACACCATTGGACCATTTCTCAAAACCTCGGTACCCTATAAAAACCCCACATTTTCCCCAGCTCAGTGGAAGAGCTGTCCCTGGAACCCTTCACGGCGGATGCAATAAAGATTCTCCTGTGGAACTTCATACAGCGCTTCCCTCTCTCTCTCCCTGTGTCTGCTGTGGCACCCTAGCAAGCTTATGAGCTGAGAATCACTGCTAAAGAGCTGATCACTGCTAAGAGCTGCATATCACTATAACTAAGCTTGCTAAGGGTCGCCTTGCCTGGGAGCTCTGCCGGAGGTACTTGGGCAGGAGGGTGTGTAGATGCTCTCCTAACCAGGAATAACCAAGGCAGCCGAGACCGACCTGAGCTAGCCCCGGGAGGAAAAACAATACGAGCCCCTTCTTCACAGAAGCTGGGCAGGTGTGCAGGGATGATATGTGACTGCAGGGTGGGACAGCCCACAGCTAAAGATGGGACACACACCACAGAGGTGCTGGAGAAGCTGGAAAAGACAGAAAATTGGTGAAACTCACAGGTTTCCATTATTATTGTTCATTATTTACTGCTAACACATATTCCTTTAATTAAATACTCTGATTTACCATTTGACAAGTTAGTATGGGGGTCCTGGAAAAGAAGGGGAGTAAATGGATTACAGCTCTTACCACAAGCAAGATAAGAGGCATTAGAATTGTCTGAGGTTCCCTCTCCAGACAATCAAGCCATGAGCTAATGATGACCTTGGGCTCCTTTCTCCAATGAGTGACATGACTGACAAGCAGCCATCAGGAGATACGAGAAGGAAAGAATGTGACAAGTAGAAACTAAAAAGAGAAATCCTAACTGGATAATTACTTGGTGAGCTCTACTATAAAATGCAAAAGCAGCCTGCCAGCAAAGAGCAGCTGAGTGCAGTTTAGCTCAGGATGAGTCCAAGGGATCAATGTGTGCCAAGGGAACTTCAGCATTTTCTTCAGCTTTACTGGGAGCTGAGGCCTTTGCTCAGCAGTGGAAGAGGGCCCTTCCTGCACATATCATCTGAGTTTTAATGCTTGTGGGTTAAAATGAAATTCATCCTAGCTGAGAATGGAAAAACAACTACGAGATGTTGAACTCATCATTTCTTATCTTGTTTTGACACAGATGTGCTAATGATATTTAACATTTTGCTTTCTCTTTGAACCTCAAACTCTCACGTTATAAACTCTCCCTGGGAAAATAGCTAATTTTTATAGTATCATAGTGCAGAGAAATGGAATAAATGGTGTAACTAAAATTCTATTGCAAACATCACCATCAAATAAAAGACTTTGAAGGATAAAGTGAGAAAGAGAAACTCCTTATCTTAGACGTAGGACTATGAAAGTAGAAATAATCAGAAAGTTTCCCTAGATCCACTGAAGGGCTAGGAGCAGCCAGAGAAATTCCTGTGGAGGTAGATCCACACTTTTCCTTTGGGTTTTGCAAGGGTTCTGACAGAGTTCTTTGTGGATCTTAAATCATCTCACATCTTCCAGAGATCATAATTCACATGGATTCTGATCATACATTAAAGACAAAAGTGATGATTGACCCTGCATGGTCAAGGGTGTTCCAAAGAGTCTGATTTACCAACCATCACTATTTTCTCATCTCAATTTGCCTGTAAATTATTGTTTAAATAAAATTAATTAGGTTCTTGTTATGGTTGATAACCTCCAATTTTACACTGGTTTTTTTCCTCCTTTGTTACATATTTCCATCATCATTTAGTTCCTATGCATTTATGGTCACGATTTAACCTTCTGACTTTGTTTTTTCTCTTCTGAGAAGAAGTCAAGCACTCTGGAGGTCACCAAACCAAAATAAGATGAATTTTTAAAGTGATCATTTTTGTCTGGGAGTTAAGGGAACAAAATACTCTAGCTTTACCAGAAAGTCTTTGTCCCAGGCCACAGAAGTAAAAGGAACAGCACGTGGCCATAGATTGCTACGCTGAAAACAGGGCAAGGAGAAATTACACAACAGGCAGGACCTGGGGATTTGGCTCACGTGATGCCAACCTGAGATCCTGCTCAGGCAATGCTGAACACTAATGTCCACATCCATTAAATCTGTTTACTAAACTGTCTCATTATCTGTTTTGTGTCAGGATTTCTTTAGGGTGTGGTGGAGTTGGACAGATGGGCCTCAAAACCCTTCCTTGAGGCACGGAACAGGCAGGATTGGACAGATGGGCTCCAAGACGTTACCGTAAGGCCTCGAACACATGGGAGCAGAAAGGGGAAGGGAGGAACAAAAACAGGCACTCCCAGCTCTGCATGCAGGCAGAGAAGCCAGGATGAGATGTGGGAAACCTGCAGAGTCTCTGCCCATCCATCACCTCACGGCTGAAACAAGGACAGCTCTCCAGGAGACGCTGGACTGCGACTCAAGGGCTGCAAATACCTGCTTGGCTTTTAATATCATTACTACTCACAGATGTGCTGGAGGGGAGTTTGTGCAAGCAAAGTGCCTCAATGTTTTTTTAATAAGTGTTTTTAGCAATGAACACATGCTTTTTCTTAAAACCAATATGAAACCATATTTAAAGTGCAAAGGAGTCTAAGTAAGAAATGACTGACATTCTTTTAAGTGTATATATCTTTTAACCTCCCAGATTAAGCTTTCCAACCTCTTTTTCCAAAGAAAAACACAAGACAGCAAAATAACTTTTTTAGCCAGTACTGTATTAACTAAACAGTCCCTTGAGATTAACAACAAACAAATATTGAAGCTGACTTCCCCAGGAGGTGATTACACAAACAAATTCTCTTTTTAAAGTTCATGAAACTAATCTTGAGAAAGGTCAAACAATGATCAACAATGTGATCCCAATGTCCTAAGGATTCCTGTAAGCAAATATAATGCCTGGCTTTAGAAACCTTGATATTTAAAGGGAATTATGTGAGTAATTACTTCAGAGTGGAAAAACACCAGTCCTGTCTGTTGTAAATACCATGGAACAGCCCCGGTGACTTTGGGACTGTGGGACAGCTGGAAGTAGGGGCAAGGTGGTACCTTTGGTACTTTCCTGTGGTCCTGGTGCTAAGTTGTACAAAGGGATGAGAGGAACAAGTATGCTGAATCCAGCTGTTTCATACCACAGCAGGATTTTCAGGCATTCAGGGAATTCTCCATGGCTCTGTTCACGCTGTCTTTAAATATTTCTGTGTCACCAAAAGTGTCCTATTAATGCCCATAGGCACAGGCATTGCCTGAACACCAGGGGAGATGCTGCCCTGAGGAATCACTGTCTCATAAAGGAACCCCACAGGAAGCAGTGAGGACTTTTACACATATCAGATAAAATCTCTGCCCTAGTGAAACCAGGAACGAGGTGCAGACTGCAGCATTTGTGACTCATTGCTATTAAAGGAATAGGTAATTAGCTCCAGTGGATAATCACCCTGCTTCACATGGATTCTGGGTGTCCAAACTGCAGATTTCCACACAGCCAGGGGCATTAGGTTGGACAGCATGTTTATGGTGACACTCTGAGTTGTTCTCCAGTTCTTTTTCATATCAAGAGCAGAAGTACACCCCAGGCATCCCGAAAATTAGCTGCTCACTCACCCACTCTCAGCACACCCCCCAGCACCACGACACAGGCTGCACTCAGGACGTTGCTGGAGTTGCTGGGGAATTCCAGGGTCCCCAGGATGTAGAGTCCTCTCAGAGGGGGCAGAGCCACATCCACCAGGATGGTCCTGTCTGGGAGACAAAGCAGAGAGTTTTTAGGTCAATGGCATCAGGGCAACATCACTTGTCAAAAAGTGTGGGGAGATGGTGGAGAATGTCAGCTTGGCTTGAGCTTTGTGTTATTCAGGTTGGTTTTCATAGAAACATGGAAAGGGCCTGGGTTGAAAGGGACCTTAAACATCTTCTTGTTCCAGCCTCCTGCTGTGGGCAGGGACACCTTCCACAAGCCCATGTTTCTCCAAGCCCTGTCCAACCTGGCCTTGGACACTTCCAGGGATGCAGTCACAGCTTCTCTGGGAAACCCCTGCTGGGCCTCACCACTCCCTCAGGGAAGAATTTCCTCCTAATATCTAATGTAAACCTACTATTTTTCAATTTGAAGCCATTAGCCCTTGTTCTGTCACTCCCGCCCTTGTGAATATTCTCTCCCCATCTTTCCTATTTTTGCCTCATGAAATCGAAGAGGACAAGAGATTTCTTTTGCAGAGAACAAGAATGATAAAATGCCTCATCCCTGGAAGTGATCCACAGGTTGGATGGGGCTTGGAGCAATCTGGGATAGTGGAAGGTGTCCCTGCCAATGGCAGGGGGCGGAACAAGATGAGCTTTAAGGTCCCTTCAAACACAAACCCTTCTGGGATTCTAGGCTTGATGGAGATGGAAAAATATCTAACAGCATCACCGAGGTGCAAAGGGCCTGCAGGTACCCACCTTGTCAACAGCAGTGATCAGGATGACAAACTGCAGCCACACACCATGAACTAGCCCCACCAAATTCTGTCATCACTTTTCCCTCTCTTTGTCTTGTCTTTGCTCTCCCAAGTTTAGTGTATGAAAACTCACCTCTCCCTCATCCGAGAGGAAAGCTTTGTTTACACAAACACAGCATGCAGGGACCCACAGCTCACAGAACCACAGAATCATCAAGGCTCAAAAAGAGCTCTGAGGTCATCACCAGGTTCACCATCAGTTCCTCCATTCTGCATTCATATTCCCCTCGAAAAATCAGTTCACAATGACCAGGGCAAAGCACAGTTCCCTCAAATCCAAAAGGAGAAAGTAAGTGGGATAATTTTACATTTCAAAACAGAGTGGAAACTGCTGTGGCTTGAGCACAATGACAACAACACTGCTGCTTCCTAAAGCTGCAGGTCTATAGCCTGGGAACCTTTAAAATGCCTCTTAAGTGTTCCAAGTAGGACATGAGCAAGGATGTAAATGGTGGATCATTCAGAGGGAGCTCCCTGCACAGAGGTGAATTCCACCCTCAGGGCCCATCTAATGCTCTTGGATGTCACTGAGAGCTTCTCAGCTGATTGCACTGGAAAATAGCTCAGGCCCTGAAACTGTGATTTCCATGTCCTTTCATTATTGACAAGAGTAACAGTATGGTGCATCTCTCAGTCAGTGGGTGTTCCTGGAAGAAGGAAAAGCAAGGTTTTTCCCTAACAAGGGGCTCAATAATATGATCTAATAATGGATTTCATAGAAACAGAATGCAGGAAAAAAAATCTTCAACAGAATGACAGTCCTACCCTACACAGAGATTTTCTGTGACTCTCCTTGTTTTTATAAGCATTTATTGCAAGGCATAGATCTAGAAAACAGGAGAGATTAAGGAACACACATATTTTTCTGGTGAATTTCGACAGTGGTGAGAATGAGACACTTGAAACTGGTTTTGTGTGGAATATAAGAACCATGAAGTGTCTTGGGAAGAGGTTCAGCTACTCAACAGTTTCACTTCTGTCTGTGGACACTGGCAATTGCTTTGGATGGGAGCACAAATGACAACACAATAGGTAGCACAGAGAAAGTCCTTGCTAAAAATCATATAATCAGGGCTGGCTCAAACTGTTTAGCACAAAGGTTTAAGAAAATTTCCAAGCCCTGTTTGCATGGAATATAATCAGTATGATTCTGTGAAAACCTACATGAAGTACACTCAGAAGCTGGCTGAAAGAAAATACTAGCAGGCTGTCTTTAATAGTAGCATTTTCTAGTTTTTTGCACCTTGCCTTGGCAACCCTGAAGATTCACAACCTCAAGGGAAAGGAAAATTTTATTTCAGGTTCTGTTTTCATGCTTGTAGTTTTGGCTCTGCTTACAGACTTGTTTGTTTCCTGCCTACATACTCCTGCCTTTATCCCAGTGCATCAATTATCCCACCTCTTCCTTTTCCCCTCTGTCTTTTTATCCTTTGTCTCTGGCCATGAGCACCCTGAAACCCAGGATGTCTCTTCTACACCAAGCACAGCAGCAAGCCATGGTTTATCTGAACCCCTCACCCCAAAACAAATTCCCTGCATCCTTGGGCTGAAACATTTTTCACGCATGCAAAATTTTCACAGTATTCAGATGAAGTAAGTCTCTAGGGAGCAAGTGCATTTTTTACCCCCACTAAATCTTATGTTGTCAGTATTTAATATATTTTTCCAGGCATGAAGAGACTCCTGTCCATAATCTCTTTACATGACAGGTACAGTCCCATGCCCTGCAGAGCTGTGAAGGGAAAGCTCAGGATGTGAGGATACGAAACAGAGAAGAGAATAAGGGGGGAGATGTTGTTAAAATGGTCTCTCTCAGACAAAAGGGGAATCTGGTTTGTGAAATCACAGCTCAAGAATGTGGCAAAAAGCTGCAGTTGACAAAGGCCATAAGTATATTCATCAAACAAGGGCTGAAACATTTTTACAAGGAAAAGAAGTGGCGCTTCCAGGCATGCCATTTATATGTCACATTTCAGTCTAGAATAGAGGGTTTTTTGCTGAGTTGCACATCTTTCTAAAAAAGATTTTATTAAGGAAATGCTGACTACTCTGCAACTGTGGTAACATATGTGAGAGCCTTGAAAAATAGGAGTGAGAAATTCCCCCACTCAGAGATATCTCTGCAAACTTGGAGTTTCCTCGGTTTAAAAGGACAGCACTCTGGGGTGTGATGCTTGGGGTGTGAAGTCCTCAGAGGGTGAAATGTTGCTCTGTAGAAGCAACAGAACACTCCTTTGAGGGGGAAAATGCCTTTCCACACTTGAGGAGGAAAGCAAACAGATTCAAAGGCATCTTCCTTACAGAATACACTCATTTACCTCATAGAGGGAGATAAGACTTAGCAGTTAAAACAATAAACTTTAGGTCACTGAGCTCAAAGGATTTACCTTCAGAGAATGACAAATTGGAGCTGTTTTCCCACCATGAAAATATTCATGGAATGGCAAGAAACCACTTTCAGCAAACCAGAGTTTGAGCTTGAAAACAGGGCAATATTTCATTGTGCATACACTTTCTTCAGACAAAAAGCTCACAGGTATGCCAGAGTCTTCATGTTCAGATGTACAATACTGAGAAGTCACTAATGACTCCAGCAATGACACAAAATGCCTTTGATCAGCCACACTGCTGCATAAAACACCATAGCATGCCATTGAATGGAAATCAGGCACAACAGAGGAGCTATTATATGGGATACAGTACTCCAGCATTCATCTCTTCAAACAGAAAAACTTCAAAGAAAATCAAAATCAGAAAATGAAGAACAGAGTGAATTCCACCACTGGAGAGGAGGAAAAAAAAAAAGGAAGATAGAAATTGCCAGAGGCTACATGATATCATATCAATACCCTTCAAAACAGCATTCCTTTGCTTGGAATTATAACACATTCTCCTTCCACCCAGAGCACGCTGCATCAGGAGTGTGTCACACTGAAAACCATAAACCAAAGCCCTGAAAATCCCAGGGCTTTGGGAAGCTAATGCCCCTGCTGGCTGCTGGAGTGGCATGACTAAACTCCTCCAGCTTGTTCTCCAAGGTGGTGTGGCTGCTGCAGCCTGATGCATGTGAGACGTCCCTGTGGGATGGTCGTGGCTCTGGGGGACGAACCTCCAGGGAGAAAAGCACAAGCTGTGGCAGCCTGAGCTGAGCATTTCCAGATCAGGCTGGAAAAGACTCATATTCACTGGGGAGACAGACACTGGTGGGAATTGTAGCAGCACACCAACACTAAAAGTCACTTTTATATGAGGAACCCACCTTTGTTGCAAGTTAAAATCATCCTTGTACTGAGTCTGTGAAGTCAAACAGGGCAAAAAAAGAAAGAACTCAGTAGACAACCCCAATTTCCAAGCTTGCCAAAACACTGGATGTCAAGCAGACACCAAGCAAGAACACAAAAATCTGATTTCTAATGTGTATATTTTGCTAATAGGGACATTTTCTACCTTTTCAAACCTTGCTGAGACCAGCCCATGAGGTAGCCCTTATATTGCAATTCTGCTAATTTTGTTAACTAAGCAGATTGAAGCCCTCAATAGCTAAATTTAGGCAGTGCCCCAGTTCTCCAGTGAACTCTAGGAATCCACATTCAGTCAAAGATTTCAACAGTGTCAGACCAAAGTCTTTCCCTGTGCTTCTTCACACTAGAAATGAGCACTAAGGATCTATTATTTGCTTTTATGACTCTAAAACTGTTCTTTGGGGGCTGAAAGGACTAAGCCAGTGATGCACAGCATACCAGAAGCAGGCTCATGTCTTGGCTTTCAACCAGAAAATCATTAGATGATGGCTCCCAGAAGAGCATTTTAAGTAACCAGAAGACAGCAAAGAGTAAGACAAAGCTGCATCTTGCCATGAGTGAATCACAAAATTTTATTTTTGTGTGCATAGCAGCACAAAGTTTCAGTGGTTTGTAGAATATTTGTTCTTTTAAGAACAAACTCTCACTTTTTTGAAGGCATCTGGAATCATTCTGAGTTTAGCAGGGTCTGCACAAGCCAGTGGAAATGGGAACAGAAACATCCATAAAATGCTACAATTAAAGATACATTTTAAAGTTGTTGATTTCATTTTAGATTTTGGAACCAAGTAAGGGGCTGATTTCCTTTAAAGTGGAAACTCAGAAACTTGTGGCAGCAAAGCAAAGCATGAGAAATGGACAGAAAATTCCTCTTGCCTAATTTGAGCAACAAATCCAGTTCCTTTATCACCCTGGTGAGGACCATGACTCCAATTTAAGACCCTGTGCTCTGTTGATTCCACTAGCACTGAGTGTCTCAACACCTCCAAACCAGCAGGAATGAAGAGGGAGAGAAGAAATAAAATAGAGGATGATCAGAAAAGGCAGACATGCAACAAAATAAATGGTGTGATAGACAGGCTGTGTTTGTTTGTGTTTGTGTTCTTGGTATAAAATCAAAGGAGGATTCCAGAAAGGCACTGGAGAGGAGAATAATTTCTGCAAATCAATCAACACACACATTTACTCTGGCAATGGGAGTGAAGAGATTCTTATAGAACCACAGAACCATGGAATAACCTGGGTTGGAAGGGACTCACAAGGATCAGTGAGTTCAGCTCCTGGCCCTGCACAGAACAGCCCCAGGAGTCCACTGTGTGTCTCACAGCGTGATCCAGAGCCTTCCCCAGCACCACTGCCCTTCTCTGGATGTGCTCCAGCCCCTCACCTTTGCAGGAGTCACAAAGGAGTTTTGTTCATTGCACATCACAAACTCATCCTTCATCCTCCACTCTTGATCTGATCTAAATGGCAGAACTCCAAACCCTCAGCCAAACTTATTTATTTATTAATTTGTTATCCTCTCCTTCTGTGTAAGTTGTGATTTACCTCTCTGCCTCCTCATATCTGCATCTGACACATGATGGTGAAGACTGGAATGTTCTGGTCCTTTTGCAGACATGGGTTGACATTGATGAATTGGTTATCACAGAATCACAGAATCCTTAAGGTTGGAAAAGACCTCCAAGGCCATCGAGTCCAACCTGTGACCCATCCCCACCTTGTCCCCAGCCCAGAGCACTGAGTGCCACAGCCAGACCTTCCCTGGGCACCTCCAGGGATGGGGACTCCAAACCTCCCTGGGCAGCTCCTTCCAATGCCTGACCACTTTTCCATGAGCAAATTCTTCCTGAACTCCAACCTCATCTACTCTTCAGCTCAATGTAACCTCCCCCAAAACTGAAGAAAAGTAAAAAATTAAAAAAGTACAACAATAGGGGTTGTTTTTTTCTTTTTTTTTCATATTTAACAGAAAATTGAATATCAAACTAAATATATATTGAAGGTAGATCATAATTCTTAATATAAACTGCAATTATATACATATAAAATCTTCCATGACACAGGCCAGAGAAGCCCTAACCATGACCGAACCTCCATGCCCAAATACCAACACAAACATCTCCTTTTGCAAAAGCTGTAAATCAAAACCATGTGAGAGAGGAATAGACATGAAGCAGTGTTATCCACATGTCCAGAAGTGGGGCTGTGGTGGTAGAAAGACTTAACTGTTTTCAAACAAATGAGAAAGAGGGAGCATCAGGTTCTAGAATATTTCAAGTACATATCAAACAATGTCAATTGGATCATTCAATAATTATACCTGGAAAGGACCTCAGGACCTCATGTAGTCCAACTTCCTGGGCAAAGCAGGGTCAGCTCTTGTATAAAATGGTTATCACAAGTTTTTCTCCAGATTTTATTGCAAATTCCCTAGTGTATTTACCAAAATCCACTTTTCATGCAGTAATGTTGTAAGATGAGCAGGGATTTAAACGTAACTAAAGCTGAAATCCAAGCTGAAATACAGGCCTGAGCTAAAATGTCAAGGAGGCATCCACAGCAAATGGTTTGAGAGATTGCCATTGATAGTTGGAAATTACCACAGGAAAATAAAATGGAAGGTGATGCAATTGCAGAAATGTAAAATATAATCCTTGCTCAAAAAAACCAGAGAGAGATGGGTCAAGAGATGATCTCTTGGTGAGCTGTGGTTCTGGGTCTTACAAATTCTCTTCTGAATTAAGGGCCCTGTACCTACTTCAGCTTGAGAGTCAATAAAAATGCTTGTGTTCATGTGCATGTGAAAATGGAAAAGAATTAGCATTCTCTTCCAAAAATTAGATTTTTGTACTGCAGTCTTTGTGACAAGGAACAAATGTGAAGTCCTGCACACACTGGAATGGCCACCAAGGCCATTCCAGCCCATACTGGAACACAAATATAAATCCCAGCACAGGCAGAGCCCAGCACCTCCTCAGGAATCAGGCCCCTTTCCCTCCTCACGTACTTGGCAGGACGATGACGTCTTCCCCAGGGCCTGGGATGCTGCCCTTGGATCCACCCCAGCCTTTTCCCACACCATTCCACGCCTCTGGGTGGGACCATTTCAAGACAGCATGAGAAGGAACTACAAAATAAATACAAAATTATACAGGACATATAAATACAAAATTATCATTTTCTATAGCTGGAAGAATTACCATTTTTTTGATAGTCTGTGATGTTAACATCCTCTTTTTGTTGCTGATGAAGCAGCAGTAACTGCACTTTGTTATTTTCCATGTTTAAAGAAAACTGCTTGATTGAATTCCCAGAGCATGGGAAATTCCATACTTTTCTCCAAAGAATGAAAAATTTTAAATAATTAATGATCAACTCTTACAAGCTTGTTAACACCCAGAAAAGCAGGAGTCTTCCTGTTTCAAGGGGTGACCAAGACCTGTCATGGAAAAGCAGCTTGACATGGAAACTCTTGCTCTTTCCCCCAAATTATTTTTTTCTGCTCAATCCAAAAGAAAACTCCTGAGCCTGAGGAAAATATTAGGAGAAACTAAGTTCACAAAATGCAGGTGCTTGACTTGCACTTGTATTTTAGAGAGCTAACGAGCCAGGCTCCATTAATTAATTGTCCCTAAATTTGTTTTGCCACAGGAGAAGAAGGGAAGTCTTCAAGGGAAAATCCTGCACACTAAGTTTAGTAAATCCTAGACTAATGCAGGCAGGGCCTCCCTCTGGAGGCCTCTGCAAGCACCTACTTCTGTCCTTCCACTGTAAAGGGAATTCTGGCATTTTTTAATTGAGCAAAGCTTCTCTGGGGATTGAAAATATGGGGGCAAGCACATGGTTAGGTTTTGGGGGTTAGACCCAGCTCAGTAACGTTGTGGTGTACAAAAAACCTCTGTTGTCAGCATAGAAATTAAACTCATGTCAAGTTCCTTAAGTTTGAGTCTGTCCCTCCAATCACTTGTTTGTTCTGGGAGAAACCAAAATGTCCCTAAACTCTTTTTCCACATACGTGATTATTGTTAATACACAACATAGCAAGGCAATATCCAAAAATATCAAAATTTAGAGGTCTCCCTTCTCTCTGGTATATTTTTCTGTCTGATTCAACATGAAACTGAGCAGTAATATCCGACTGTGGAGCACTAAAACACTCTGTAGTCTTACATTCTCCATGACCTTTCTGATCTGCTGTGGTATTTCCCAGCAGAAGTTTATAGTGTTTTATACTGTGGAACCAAATATTTATCTCGAGCAATGGTAGATAAGGCTCAATGAAACACCTAAATGAACACCAAGAGTCTCTGTTGGCTTGATAGATGTGCAAAATACTGAAGTGAAAAATAGCAATTTGCTCCTGTAAAAAACATAAAAAAGAAATTATGTGACTCCCAGACCAAGGTTTTCTGACACACTGTCACATACCTGGGGTAGGTAAAGCCTCTCTTTCCTTCTCTTTCAGTGTGATTTGAATTATGTCAGCTCCTGTAACTGAACACAAAGAATTTTAGGGAGTTACAACAAGTCCTTTCAAATTAACACCAAAAAAACCTAGTAAATAAATTTCCACACATGAATTCCTAACATTATACATTTCTTACAAAAACATTTTCTTTAAGAACAACTATAAATATTTTCTAAGCATTTTTTGTCCTGTTATTTTGTGCTTTGAGAAAGGATTAAACAAACACAATTTACAGATACGGAAGGTCTCAAGACAACTCATTAGAAACAGCTAAAAAGAAAACATTCAACAATCAGAAATTCTAGGCTGGAACTCAAATCTCATTTATCCCACTATAAATCCACAGCAGTTCCACTCACACAAGCAATATCACATCATTGAATGCATAATATATTAACTGGCTCAAACAGCGAAATACAGCTTTTGTTTTGTAGTTCGGTTTTGATTTCTCTTTTTTTCCCCCCAAAAAAAATCTGGTATCTGAAAGGGACGCTTTAATTAGTCAGACTTTATAGACTGGAGACAGGGACCCTGTGTTCTCTGCTGTGAAAAGAGGTCAGCAGCAATTATCACAGTGGTAACCTTTGTGCCCGGGTATTGTCAGCAGGAGAAGGGCCAGAATAATGCAAATCAAAGAGGAGAGGAGAAAGCTGCTTCAGACCCAGCTAAAATCCCACCTCCTCTTCATCTCCAGTGGCATATAAAGGCACTTCCTTTCAGTCACCAGACTGGAACAACTATAGGTTAAAATAGAAACACTCTGACAAACAAATAAATCTCCTGTCCTCTGCCCAGCCCCTTATGGTGACCCTAAAGTGTTGTTGGAAGAATTTTTTTTTTGGGGGAGGGTAGAAGAATTGTATCAATGAAACCATTGTCAGAACTTTCCTCAGTTCCAGAACATGCCTGGAACTTTCCTCTGTGTGCATCAACCCACCGATGGGAATTCATGCCATATTGTAATTTACTTATTTTATCTTTAAACAAGTCTCTGTACTTTTAAATTGCAAAACCCGTCCTTCCCCACCTCCCTCCTTTTCTCCCAGTGCAACTGAGCAAATTTAAAATAACTGAGGTTCATTAATTTTAAGTGTTCAATAAATTAGTATGAATAATCAAAAAACTTGATTCTTTCTGATAATTACTATTTGATGTCAGTTGAAAGCACTCGATTGAGTTAGCAGCATATGCTCCTATGCCAAATGAGGCTTCCATAATTAAATAGAAACTGATTCCATGAGGTTTTTCTCGTGTCTGATTAATTAGTAATCAGGTGCCTCAGCCCTGTTCTTCAGTGACACCTTCTCTCCCAATGGTAGCTGGGATCTGATCCATGTCTCAGTCAAGTCAATCTGCCCCAAACCATCCCACAGAGCTCACACTGAACAGCAGCATGCCTTGAGTGGCCACAAGGTGAACATTTCAGGGGGAAAAATGACATGAAACTGCTTATTTAAAGCCTCTGACACGGCTCTTGTGGCTTTCAGACAATACATCTGTGTGTACTTTTATGGTTATGGTGTTTTTCCTTCTCATACAGGGCAAAACAGCTGCCAAAGCTTAGGAAAAACAAGACAACCAAACCCTGATACTATCCTTTTCCACTTAAATATATTTTGAGAGGTTTGTTAGGGTGTTCTTTTTTTTTTTTTTTTNTTTTTTGGGGTTTTTTTTTTTTTTTTTTTTTTTTTTTTTTTTTGCTTACTTTTGCAGGCACTAGAGTGAAATCATCTAATTAAGGATGTTTGTATTTTTTAGAGAAAAGCTGTTCTAATTAAATCCTGAGGGGACATAAAACTTGATCAATATGGTGCATAGACCTCATAATGGGGTTCAATCCCATTATATGGTGAAGAAAGGAACCATTAAGACTTAATTCAGTACAGAGTTTTAGCATTGCCCTGTCCAAAGTCAGGGCAAAAATAAAACTTTCTCATATTTGAGGTGTCATCCCACCAGAGAGCATGAAAATTCAAACCATTTTAAGTTATTTATACCCTTGACATGAGCATAAGAATCAGAGACAGGATTCTCCCCAGAACTCTCCACATCCTTGTAACTTGTACAATTGTTTATTTTGATGGGGTGTAAAGTGCAATGGTTGTGAATCAGCAGTGTTTTCTTGCCTTTTCCCACAAATACTCCTAAAAACTGATCAAGAAAGATAAAGGCCTTGGGATTAATCAAGGCTGCAGTGCCACAGTCCTTCTGGTGGTTTTGTTTTGCTGCTGAGTACGTTGTCACTGGGTTTGGCAGGACAGGAAGAGATACAGGCACTACAGATAAAGGACACCATTAGTAAACGTTGAATTAAGGTGACTCTTGGCAAAATGTAGTTATAAGGCTCCAGGGTTTAGTTGTATAAAACCTTTATAAGCCTCATCAATTTTCTGCCTTATTACAGCTCCTCCTGGATGTTTGGGCTGTGAATCATAAATATAGGCCTTCTGGATGATACTGCTGGTAACTTTTCCTGGTTCAGGGCTCCTTGAGTGAACATGAAGGAGGAGCAACTCAGTCTTTTATCAGCTTTGCAGTGACTCGGAATTTTGCCTGTGGATATTAGGAAGGGCTGAAAGTAGGATAAATGGCTCCAATAGCCTGACTTACAAATAACAAGCAGCTCCATGCTATTTAACATCAATTGGGCTAACATCCATCACCAGGAAATCAAAACTTTTTAGACAGCACAATCAACAACACAGTGAGACACACCTCAGAAACTGGAGAACCTGGGAGAGGGTGTTTTGTCATCCCCTGTAAGGAATCTTCTGCAGGAGATACCCAGAAGTATGACATAAGGAGGACAATGAATAGGGAGAAGGGGTGTAAAATCCATTTTATATCCATATAAATAGATAGATACAAATTTAATTTTATTTATATAGATAAATATACATATATACACACACACATATATATGTATGTATGTCTTTGGGTTGATGGACACAGATTCTTGCTTACAGCAGATTGACATTTGTGTGAAATTCCTCCAGCAGATATCATATAATCAAAAAATCAACCCTGATAGGATTATAAGGGCATTTTATCATCTTACTTCTGTAACTGCTGCACTCTGGTTTCTCTGCTTCCATGCCAGAAGAACAGGAGCTCACCCAGCAGGAGAAGGTTGTTTTGTCTCTTTGTGCCTGTTACAAAAATTGAGCAACTGAGGGAACAGGGCAGGGGGGTGCCAGCCTGGAGAAAAAGAGTCCCAGGGAGGACCCTACTGCTCCCTGCCACTCCCTGGGGTGAGGTCACAGCCAGGTGGGTGTTGGTCTCTTCTCCCAGGTAACCAGCAACAGTACAAGAGGAAATGGCCCTAAGCTGCACCAGGGGAGGTTCAGGTTGGAGATCAGGAAGAATTTCTCTTTGGAAAGGGTTGTAAAGCATTGCTACAGACTGCCCAGGAAGCTGGTGGAGTCACCAGGCCTGGAACTGCTAAAAAAATACTGGATGTGGCTCTCAGTGCTCTGATCTGGGTGAGATGGTGGGGATGGGTCACAGTTTGGACCTGGTGAACTTGAAGGTCTTTTTAAACTTAAATCATTTTATGATTCTGTGATTACAAGGGGCACCTCTTTGCAAAGAACTTTCATTTCATAGAAGTCACTGAGCAGCCCACATCTGGTCAACTGGCCCTCTGAAACAACTGATGTGGGTGAGTTTTATCTGGCTGGAAGAAAAGACTCATCCCTGTACAATCAGTCCTCTGTAAAGAATTAACTCCATTCTTTTTGTCTTTCACCCAGGATTCTCCTTTACCCCCAAGCAATAAGGCTGCAGAAAATATCTGTGTTTATTTATTTTCTGTATTTTAATATTAGAAACAAACATTCTTAAGAGTGTTTTTCCTCCTATACAAAGCAATTACAGAAACCCACAGAGCCTAATGGAAGTGAGATCATTCTTTAGGAATCTAGAAAAGACACTAAGTATAATCAAATTATTTTTTTAAGAACTATGGAAATTGTAAACCTGCTTCTGACACAGCAGTAATGTGAGGTTGAGCCTCAGGCCCTCTTAACAACTCACACATGAGCAGCCTGAGCAAAGTCAGCAGGATGACCCATCTCCATAAAAGTTGTGTCTACTGAAAAATGTATTTGAGATAAATAAAAAGTTTGATAATGCTTTCAGTGATGTTTTCAATAACGTTTCTGTCCAGCACTTCAATACTAGGAAAAAAAAAAAAAAAAAAAGCCAAGAGAAATCTGGAGCTGACGGAAGCCAACACTTTGTTTCATTCCAAAAGAAAACGGTTTAAACATTTCAAAAGTGAACTAAAAGGAAACAACATCTCTGTAGTTTGTAGCCAGTTCCAGTACTGCCCAGAGACCTTAACCAAAGAGCAGTACCATGCTGTGGCACCATATGCTGAAAACTGTAACAGACTTAAAAAGCTCATAATGTTATTATTGCAATTTACAAAGGATATTTCTCCTAAAAAATATCCCAGATGTCCCAGTGGGATGTTCCTTTCCACCACCCTTGTTACAATGAATGTTCTCTTTTTTTTTGATTCAGCATGGTCATATCACGTGAAATGTGGTTGAGCCACAGCCCATGAGTGTTTCAGAGTCACACCACAGTTGCAGGCCCACAGTGACCTTTGAGGATCACTTCTCTCAACACATAGGGTGCCCCAGAGAAAATCGGGGTGATGATATGAATCATGTCAAAGCAAAGCTGGTGATGTAGAAATGACTGACACGGGATGCTTCAAGCTCACCAAGCCTCCCCTTCACCCAGCATCCAGAAGGAACATGGGGTTACCTGTCCTTCAATGCATATTCCTTTAAAATGGTCTGAAAAGGTGATTTTTAAAGTGGCTTAGAGGCTGGTTAACAGAGTTTCATGTATGTAGGTAGCAGTGACTATCTTCATTAATAGGATCATTGCCCATATAACAGAAACATTTTCTATTACAATTATTTCTCCCCATTCAGCACCCCCAGCATTCTCCTTCTCCCAAGCCTAATTTACAAGCCTCCAACTATCAGCGCAATTTAACTCTGTTAATCCCCTCCATACGGTCCATTTTCTTGCCTTTTGTGCCAGACCATTTTTTTTTCTCCCCCAAAGATAAACAAACACTTGCGTGACATCAGGCAATTTCGGATGGAAGAGGGCATCCGAGCCCGATGCAAACTTCTGGCCAAGGTGGCTTCATTCGGCTGCCTGCTTCGTTTGAATAACAATATCTTCTCTGTCACGGGGTTTTCCTTCCCCTTCTCCCCATTTTCTCCCCCATGCAGGCCTGAGCAAAAGGCTGTGTGAATTCAGGAGCCTGCCCATTAATGAGCTGGCATCTGATCCGTATTTACCGACGTCGATTTTGGAAGTAACGCACCCCTGCCACTTCCCCGCAGTTTGCCCTAAAAGGCTTTCGGAGGGGCACAAAAGCAGAGGGTCAAAAGTGAGTTGACCCCTGCCAGAATGTACAATTATTGAGAGGAGGTGGTACACCAGCAGCTGTCGAAACCCCACCGAAACGCTTCCAAAAAGTCGGAGGATGACTAATACGCCGGAGCTCTCCCCTGCGCCCCGCCAGAGCCGCCGACTTGGGGCAGGAAGAATTATGGCCCTCCCGAGCAGCTGCAATAATTGTCTTGCCATTGTCCCCCGGCCCTCCCTCTGCCACCCCCTACAAGTGCCCATTGTGGCCTCGGAGTCGGTGATTTTATGCTCGGGCTGATGCTGTTTGCTCCCAGCTGCCCGGGCGCTGACACACGAGCCCGGAGAGGGGGGACCCGCGTCTGCTAGACGGGGCTGCGACATACCAGACCTTTTACATAAGTCAAACAGGAACAAATGACTCTTTATCGGCCCCTACTCCCTTTGAAGTGGCGGCTGCTCATGGGCCCTTACAGCTTTTCCTCCTTAGCCCGAGCAAACATCCTCCTTTTGATATGCTACATGCTCATTATCTCTGCCCCATTTAATGATTTTTGATTGAAGGGTGGCAGCGCGGTTGCCAAGAGGGGAGTTAAAGAGGCTCCACGCAGTCAGGACAACAAGAAAGGCTTTCCTTGTGCAGCAGCCTAAATTTGGAGTTTCTTAACAGTGTGTTCTTGTTCTTAGCAGCAGATAAGGGCTGAGCGTGAAATTCTTAATTAAGCAGTAAATAGAGAGTGGGGTGTCAGCAGATGCAGCCTGTAGCCATGGAGACCAAGTCTGATGAAGAAGGGAGCTGAGGCTCAGCACCGGCCCCGGGCTCGGGCATGACTGACAGCTGAAGAATCCCACAAAGCTTGTAAACGGGATTAATTAGTTGGCTAATTATTTCATAGAGTTAAATGTAAATAAAATATTTTAAAAATAATAAAAAATTCTAAAAGAGCTGACGAGTTAGGTGGGAAGATGTTCTGAAGGCCAGAGCTTCCAGCCTTGTCCTCTCCAGGTGGGTGGAGTTGGGGTTTTAAACTGGTGGGGTTTTAAGGCCAGAAGGGACTATTGTGGCAGCTTTCCCTGACCTCCTCCAGAGCATGAATTTCACCTCATGAGGTTTCTAATAGCTTCTCACAGAGCTGGAGCATATTTCCCTGAGAAGCATCTTCTAAGGACCCTGAGTGATGGAAAGTCCACCACATGCCATGAATCTGGCTAATTATCCTCACCCTCTCAGCCTGCACAGTGGAGAAAAGGAGAGAAATTAAATCCCACACCAGGGCCAGGAATCTGCTTGCTTTGTTTCAAACTTTTACCCTTACACCGACAGCACAGATATTAGGTACCTGACACTGAATTATTGATCTCACTCCTAAAAATGTCCTCACAGAAAATGTTCACAGCATGAATTACACATGTTAGGTGTTTCCATAAATTTCCCCTTATGTACTTTGGATGGTTGTTTCTCTCTCCTATAATGAGGAACCACAACAAGCTCTTCATTTAATAAAAATCAAGATGAAAATAAGGCAAGAGAAGGAGAAGAAAGCATCTGTGGTGCAAGAGTGACATATGCCAGCCAGACCACTTTTGTCCCGGTCTTCCCAAAATTGTCATCTCCTCTGTTTTCAACAGCACAGGCCAAGCTACAGATGTCTTCCTCTGAGCTTTCCCATGCTGCTCTGACAGTGCAATTCAGGACATGCAAACTGAAATGCAGTCATCTTTTATATTTGAAGGAACAAATGTATGCTGTTAGTAAACAGAAATAATAAAACATTTTTGTTCTTCCAGCAAATACTTGACTTGATCTTTAGCAAGGCTTAGACATAACAGCTAAATTTATAGTAGCCAATCTACACCTGAACTGTATCTAAACAGGGCCAGGGCACAGAATGAAGACCAGGACCCCAGTAATCTACATGGTTATAATGCTGGCCAAATTCCTTGCTGGCCAAATTCCTGGCACAGCTTTGGCCTAGACCAGGCAGACTCCTAGATGGTGACCAGTACAGTTTGGGATTTAGCAAGCCCAGGGATCTTTTATAATTTGAAGTCCTTGTACATCCAGCCCATTTTTAGAGCTCAAATTTTAAACACAAGCTATGCTGTGGCACTTGCTGAAGCACCAGAGGTGGACACAGCACCTGTAATCCTCAGATAGAGATAAAGGTTTAGGCTTCCCCCCTTCTCCACAAATGTGATTTTCCACACTAGTTGATTTTCACTGTTACCAGACCAAGCTCAATGGATTGCTTGCCCTCATTCCAGGCCTGTTTTCCTCTCCACTATCACAAGGATTGTTCTAAAGGCATCCTACTTGAGAAAGCTATTTGCATGCCATCTCAGTAGTAAAAAATCAAGGGAAATTCATTAAATTTAATGGAAAGAAGAGTGAAAAATAATCTGTTGTAATAAAAATCATCATCTTTACTTTCCTGGTATGAATCATGAAGGAGAAGTTAATCCTCTCAAAGACATCAATATGTTTGTGTTTTCTAGTTTTGCTGCTATTAATAAAGGCAATAATCACTGCCTTGCTTTTGACATATAGAGCATAGACATTTATAAAATTATGTGCTTGAGAGTGGAAATTATGGAAAATGTCAATTTCTTAAAAAAAAAAAAAAANTCCATGATCTCATGTACAAAGTCACATAGGCAAAGGTCTAAGATGTCTTTGCAAGTTTCCAGGTCTAGGAAAAATTCTCTCCCACTAATCTTACTGTCTTCAGTAGGCTCAGCCTAGCAAGATGACCATGATTTATTCATGATACCTGTGATATAGGAGCAGATGACAACAGAGGTCATTAGTGGAATTTAATGCCGGAACCACTCCAAAAAAAACCCAATTCAAATACAACTGATGTCACATAACCCACTATTTATGGTACATTCCTTTTGTTCCCAGATCAGGCATCAGATAAATCAGTTAGGGATGGACCTGATGTGCACTTACCTATTTGACTGACATTTTGAAGTACTTCTCGTTTATTGAAGGGCTGTTGAAAGTTGGCCCTGAGTAGATTTGGGGTTTAAATTAAAGAGACATCAGCTCTGTCACCATTCTTCATCACAAAGGCAGATTGCAACCCCCACATTGCACTTACCCAAATAGGTGAACTTCCCCAGTTTGCTGTCAAGATGCCAATCACAGCTCCTGTGGTGCCCATATGAAGGTAGAAATTGGAGTGGCTGTCCCCTCCTTGTCCCACAGGACACCACAGCCTCAAGATGGGCAGGAAGATCCTTGTGTTCCACCAGCAGATAATTCCCAGCCTTGAAGTTGCTAAATGTCACTGAATACTGGAGAAGAAAAACCAAAAAACCATGTCTGAGCCTGTATAGCTCCGTGGAGTGCAGCATAAAGAGGTAAAGAGGATGGTGCTCCTTACAGGCAACATGTGTTGAAAACATGAAAAGAGATGTAAAACTGAACAGGAAGTGATGGTAAAGCAGAAAAAATCAACTCCCCTCATCACCTTTGAAAGGTGAGGATGAACAATGTCTTCTGAAAACTGTGCTTCATGACTTAAGACATTAAAAATCCTGTTGGTTCTTATGCACCACACTGAACTTTCACCTAAGATATCCAAAATCATCAAGTGTCCAAGGCCAGGTGGGATGGGACTTGGAGCAACCTAGTCTAGTGGAAGGTGCCCCTGCCTATAGCAGGGGTTGGAACTGGAGGAGATTTAGGGTCCTTTTCAACCCAAGCCATTCCATGATTCCATGACCTTCATGCTCCAGGTGACTACTGAGAGCTTATCTAAGAGATAAGAGAGAGCTTATCACTCATCTTATCTAAGCCTATAAATACAGAGAGACTTTCTCAGTGCACTTAACTCCATTTTTTATTCTCTCTGTTCATCTAAAGAGATGAAAGCGTGATTATCTCTTGCAGATATAATTTTGAAATTATAAAACCTTCCCGCGTTACCTGGAGCTGTTTGCTGACCAAAGGGTTGTCAAATGTCAATGTGTAAGTCTCTTTATCCAAGAGAAGAGCCATCCAACCATACAGATTTGATAAAGTATCAGGGACATAATTGACTGTGTTTGTCTTATTCCTACTGTCAGTCACACTTAAATTATAGGGAATGTCTGGAGCCTCTTTTCTGCAGGAAAAAAAAAAGGTAATTACAGTTTTGCACTGAACGCTGTCATTTTGCCACCTTTACAGTTCTATTTTTATTTTAATTGCAGTAGCTATGCTGGATCTCCCTTAAAATATGTCTACATCTTTGTAATTCCTTACAAATGTCATAAGAAACAATATTTTGCCTTAAGTGCTGTAAGAAGAAAAGAAGAAAAGAGAGACACAGCACGTAGGAATAAAGGAAGAGGAAGAGAGCAGAGAAGTGCTAACACCCAGGTACCAACTTCTACACTGACATAGTATTTTCCCTCCACCAGACTCATGGGCCTTAGGTTCAACTTCCAGGATCCTCAATAAATTTTATGGAGTTTTGTTATTAAACTCATCCCAGGCTGGGTGGGATTTGGAACAACCTGGTCTAGTGGAAGGTGTCCCTTCCCATGGCAGGGGCTGGAATGGGATGATCTTTAGGGTCCCTTCCAACCCAAAGCATCCTGTGGTTCTGTGATTACTCACTCCCACTTGAGTGGTCAAAAGTTTCTCTGAGCCTGAAAATACAAAAATCCGGTGTAATTCGAAGAGTTGATCTTTGCCTGCAGTCAAAGACTGATTAAATCCTACACAAAATGGGTAAACTTTTAGTACAGCAGTTCTGAGTATCCAAATGAGAATTCAAGCCCCCTTTTCACTAGAACTTTGCACTCCTAATTTATGACCAGTCTAGTCAAGAGAAAAACCCCTTACTGAACAGATCAATATTAGCATTGATATCTTGAGGGGTCATATACCTTTTAGATTTCAGGTTGCAGTAAACTACTCTCAGTTTTAACATTTGAGCTTACACTGAGCTTAAAAAAAATCACCTCTTTTAAGCACCCTTTGAATAATATTTCTCAATATTTGAAGCATTACCTTACAACTACACACCTCAGCATGTTATCTAACCTCTCAGACTGGATATGGCTTACTAACCCAAAACAGTGATGAAACTCATATCATGCTGCAATTTGCCTGTATTTTCAATTTTTGGTTGGTTTGTTGCTTTTATTTCCCCCTAGTGCTTCGGAGATGATGCAAAATCACCAAAGCAGTCATCCCAGATACATTTTTCTTTTCTCTTTTAAAATCAGTTCAGGGATTTTTAATTTTTTGTTGTTTTTGTTGTTGTTATTCTAGTGTCTGTCACTTTGTCAAACTGCTTTCTGGTTATCCAGAAACATTCAGCTGAGAAACAGCAGTGGCAAAGCGAAGTGTGAATCAGCAAAGAATCACTCAACCAGAAGATATTGGCAGACCAATGAAACTGGAAGGAGTTTATAAGGCTTAAACAGCTTTTGTACCACTAATAAACCTCCTCTTATGGGCATTAACTGGACCAGGATATTAGGCTGCTAATTAAGCAAGTAAATGACAACAAGCACATTATTGCCACAGTGATCAGCACCTGCACAGGTATTCAGGAGAACATTTCTAGCAGCAGAAGAACTCTACACATAGTGCAAAACTCTCTTGCACATCAGAAGGCACCTTATTGGGTTGCAAAGATACCCAATGTCACAGCAAGTGGCAGAGACTCAGACCCATCTTCTCTGCAGCATAAATTCGCATGGTTTTGCTCATTTATTTTTATTTTCATTGTTGAAGGATTCTGAATAGAACAGCTTGAATCACTTTTGTTGGGGGACTCTCCCCAGTACTTCCAGGAGAAGTAAAGACAGAGAAGAAAGCCTGGAAGGGACAATCCAGGATAAAAGTCTGACCTGTCAGAAGGTCAGATGGCAATTCCACACCAGCCATGAAGATCCAACAGCTAGTGAATGGGAATGTGAATTCACTAACAAGTGATTTAACTGTGAATCCATTTATGTTGGAGACCAATATTTAGAAGACCCCAAATAAATATCTTAACCTATATAACAAACTTTCAGATGGTTACAGTTAAGTGAAATATGTTTTCCTGTGTGTCACCTTATAACAGATAAGTTATAGAATTATAGAATTGTTTAAGTTTGAAAAGACAGCTGAGAACATGAGGTCCAACCATCAACCCAACACTGCCACTGTCACCTCTAAACCATGTCCCAAAGTGTCACTTTTACTTGTGTTTTAAATCCCTCCAGGCATGGAGACCTAACCCTGTTTTTAGAGAGTTATGAGCCCCAAGAAGCCCATTTCAATGCCTGATCTCATTTTCCATGAGGAAATTATTTCTGCTATTCAATCTAAACCTCTTCTGGTGCATCTTAGGATCATGTATTCTTGTCCTGTCCCTTGTTCCCTGGGAGCAAAGCCTGACCACCACCCCTCACCCCCCTGGCTGTCCCCTCCTGTCAGGAGCTGTGCAGAGTCACAAGGTTTCCCCTGAGCCTCCTTTTCTCCAGGCTGAGCCCCTTTCCCAGCCCCCTCAGCTGCTCCTGATGCTCCAGCCCCTTCCCCAGCTCCATTCCCTTCCCTGGACAAACTCAAGCCCCTCAGTGTCCCTCTGGTCAGGAGGGTCCCAGAGCTGTCCCCAGGGCTGGAGGTGCCCCAGCAGTGCCAGCACAGGGGACAGGCCTTCCCTGGCCCTGCTGAACACACCAGTGTTGGGACAGCCCTTGGGCCATTGGCCTCTTGCCCACCTGGGCACAGCTGACTCTTCTTCAGCTGAAAGCCTTTTCCTGATCCAGGAAGGAAAAGGAGCAAGAGATACCTTATGGCCTGGAATCTCAAGGGTTTTCTCGACCTGGAATGTTGTGTCCTCATCTTTTACATGCATTACTTGAGGTGTTGCCATCCACAACTTCATTTCTGACTCCTGAAAGATTTCCCACAACCAAACCAAAAATTTGGGAAACCTAGAAATCTTCTCAGCTCAGTGCACAAGCTAACTGGTGCAAGGACACGGTAAGCCTGAGACACTGTCCCCTTGAAAGGATGTCAGTTGTTTTTTCACCTCCATGCCAAAAAGGCACCAAAATGGAAGTACCCTACTAATGGAATTACCAGCCACAATTAGCACCATTTCCATTTGCCCTAAATAGCCAGTGATTTCACTCTGCCCTAAATAGCCACCAATCTACCTCTCCTTAATGCTAATGAAGTAGCAGAGCCTGGCAGTACACGAGTATTTCTAATTCAGAGGATCCGAGGGAGCCTGCACGCATCATTAACGGGGAGAGCTTCATTATCAGAGGAAAGAGCCTTCCCCTGAACTTCTCCTGGCTTTATTTGAAAGAAACTAGGAGGCAATGGTCTTAATGCAAAATTAACCCTCCCTTTAAACTGCTGGAAGCCTTTACACACTGTAAGGGGGGAAAAAAGGATGACTCATTGTAAAGGCTGTATTTTTATATCGAAGCAGGTTTCAATTAAGGAGCAATTTGCTCTAGAAATATGGCAGGATTACAGGATAGGGCTTTACAGTCTGAGCCACAATTTACCAATTGTGACTGTATAAACTGTTATGTAATTTAGCTCAAATGCATTGTGCAGAACTGCTTGACAGATATGGGCCACAAAGGATTTGTTAAGCCAATCAACAACATGGAGTAGAGCAAATATTAACTCTCCTGTTTATGTTTACCATTAACTTATTTATCCTAAGGGTCCTTATCTGTGTGTATGAAGGCAGGCACTCTGTTTAGCTCTAAATGCTTTCTGTTTGTGTAATATTCCATTATGATTATCCCTCTTCAAAAACAGGAAACAATTTAGCATTGAACTTCAAATGGGACACTAAAGGTTTATATCGAGTCCATGTTTGTTGTTGGCCAAAGGGAGGCTAATTCCAAATTATGACCATATCAAACACTTTACAGGTTTAATCTTGGGGCCCAGACCTGTTCACTTTATTTTAATTGCCAAGAACTAAGAATTTTCAGCTGTTTTCAGTAAATGTGTGTATCTTTGTTGAGATACCAAGGTCATTATTCAAATCTGTCTTTTATTATGAATCCTTAGTAGCACTGATTTTTTTTCATGCATGAGTCTTTTAGAAAATAACTAGATCTTTGTCCTGATCCTGAGTAACTACCATGGGCTGAATTTCAAGTAAAAGAAGAATTAAGATGATTTCCCAGGAATAGAAAGGGTTGTGACTGACAAGCCAACGTGGATTCATTCAGAGTAGAATTTCAGTTTACTACCCCTGACTTCCAAAATCCCCTGTGATCTTAAAACATTTCCCCAGATCTTACAGTTTACAAGCTGATATTTTCATGGAAACTAAAATCCGAAGTCCTGAGCTGGAAGGTAATTGGTAAACAAACAGTTCAAATGTCTGCAGTGTGAGCATAGCAAAGACCAGAGGAGGACCACTTGGTCACTTTGCTTTTCCCACATCAGGTAGAGCTTTGGAGAGTCCCTGGTGAGTCCAAGGCCAGGTTGGATGGGACTTGGAGCAACCTGGGATAGTGGAAAGTGTCCCTGACCATGCCAGGGGGTGGAACTGGATCATCTTTATGCTCCAATCTAATCCAAATCATTCTGGGATTTAGGATCAATGTGTTGGTTACTACAGGGAGGCCCAGTTGCTGCACCTGGCTCTGATCTATCCGGGCCATGAGAAGAATCCAATTGACTTCCCATATTTCTCTTTGCAAGGAAAGTAAACCTAGGACCAGCAAATGTTGCCTCAATGCTAAATTTATCTCCCTGCACTTAGAAATACCTCAGATGATGGTCAAGCTGGGGTAGAAGGCTTGAGGAAATATCTTATCTTGCATACTCATATAACACTGTGAAGTGTTATCTGGCATTGCTGCCCACACCCCTGACTGCAGGGTGAATGGAAAGGTGTCCTCCACTGGGAAACAAATTTCTCTTGGTGGGATGTCTGAAATGCCAAAACTGCAGCAGGATCTCTAAAGCTGAGCTGATGAGTTGGTAGATGAATGGTCAATAATTTAATATTTGCCTTCCATGATACATCACAGGAGCCCTCAGAGGATGGGTTATGGGGACTAGTGACCATATAAGCTGCCCTCTGTGTGAGTACAGTCATGTCCACAGGATGGACACATGGACAGAGAGGGACTGAGGACACTGAGGGAAGGATCGTGGTTGTTTCACAGCAGGGGATGTTCAGCTGAAGGCACCACAGAGAGTAAATATCAAAGTAAAAGCAAATCTGCAGTAACCAGCTGAACTCTCTTCAACACTCAAAGACACAGAGATAGGGGGGATACTATTCCATCAGCAGGGGATGGGTTTGCAGCAGAAATGCATCACAAAAGACAGGAACTCTGAGCTGATTTAGGAATTAAACCTATAAAGTGAATCTTTTGCTCTGCAGAAGTGGGAGACAATAAAAGTCTTGAACTACAAGACTGGTGCTGAGCAAGTCCAAGGCTCCCCCAGAGAGAAAAAGAAAGCAAATTTGGGGGACCAAGAGGGAAACTCCCTTTTGGCAGGCGCAGCCTCCGTATGTTTGGAGTCCCCTTCGCCACGAGGGGCTGCCAGGCTGCAGATTATTCTAATGCTCTCCTCTTGTAAAAATTATGCATAATGTGAGGAAACTTTGAAAGTCACTTAATCATGTTATGACAATTTTTTAATGAAAATTTGTTTTAATATTAATAGAGATTCATAGTTCCATGATAATATGGGTAGCGGTGGCATTTGGAGCAGCCGTTTCTAGCCTGCAGCCATGCTGTGCTGTGCCATAGCATAAGCTGTGCTTCAGACTACTCAATAACTTTCTCACATATAAATTTATAAAGACTTTTATAAGCTCCAATTACATTTTTAAAAGACATAAAACCCCTCTTTAAAGCGTGCTTACGTGACACATTAGTTTAACTTTCAACTGGACTTTGTGAAAAAGGGTTTTGTTACAGCAGTGCAAGCTTGGAAATGGATCCCCATTTCCCTGGAAGATGTTGAGTGAAGTAGCTCAGGACAGAGTCACAAAATGTTCAAGAGAGTAGTTTTCCTTTTCACACAAGAGCTTCTATAGTTTTTCTCTAAAAAAACATTATTTTTTTCCCAAACACGTAGCTTATTTTGGGAAAAAGTGTCAATATAACTCATGCATTCTGGTAAATTAAACAGCACAAAAAAAAGTCAATTGCCTACATTATATCATAAATAATTAATGTTGTTCCAGATATTTTTTTTAGCGGGCACCAAACAGCCCTATCCCTGACAGCTCCCAGGCAGGGGATCTTTCCTAAAGGTTAGTGCTGATGCAACATCCCTGATGTTTTGGAGACTGAGATAGTTAAAAATATGACCATGTCCAATCCTTGCCAGTTGCCCTCAGAGCCAGGGAATGATCCTGAGGCTGCTAAGATAGAGGTTGCCATACCAGGTCTCCCCTCTTAAAATGCATTATTTGCCTCAACCTTCAAGATTTTTGGGGCTGGAATCCCATCCCTGAAATTCAGGATAAGCAAAAAAACACACCATCTCAAGCCTCTCTTTTCTCATGTTTTTTTGGTTTTGTTTTTGTTTGTTTGTTTGTTTTTGGTTTAGTTTGTTTTGGTTTAGTTTGTTTTTGTTTTTTGGGGTTTTTTTGTGGGGTTTGTTTGTTTGTTTGTTTGTTGGAGGTTTTTTTTTTTTGTTGTTGTTGTTGTTGTTGTTGTTTTGAGGAACTCCAAATTCAAGTTGCAGACCTGACAGGTCTTATATTCCATGGCCTGGTAGAACATGATAGAAAGATTTCTTTCAGAAAGATTTTTAACTCTTTTCTTGTCAGAAACTGAAGATAGCCAACCAACAGTGCTTTTGTCTTTTCACTGGATCTGAGAGGAACTCGTTAGGAATTTTTTTTCTGTCACCCACCTATCTTTATTATCTTTACTCTACCTCTGCCAATTGCTCCTAGTCATGTTTTGGTGTATTAATCTTAAACTATTCCCTTTTTATTGCAAACACTCTCCAAATACATCTGGATAAAATTCACCCATTCTCCTTCTCCCACCCCCTCATCCTCTGGTCATGCTGTAGATATTTTCTTAATTGACTTTTACTCCTCATCCCCTCCAGCTCCTTTTATTCACCATCCTGGTCCTCTCCCAGGTTCCTTTTGGAGCTCTATCCATCTGAACAAAGCCTCCCTGGCTCCCCACACTCATCTGGCTGGATCTGACAGTCTTTCAGCTTAACAAGACGGGGATTTGGCTGCTGGGAGCTGCTCAGGAGAGAGGATCTGGAAGCAGCACAGAGAGGATGCTCGGGTCTCTGGGGTTGCCCTGCTGAGCACACAGTCCTCAGGAGGACAGGCTAACAGCTGCCTCCTTCCTCTCAGGCTGCCAAGGATCTTTGATGCAAATTGACTCCCAGCTCATGCAGATGAATAATAAAGAAGCTAAATAAAGGGTACTTGCTTGAAATAAAACCTTAACTGAGAAGTCTATGAAGATATGGCTAATCTTCGAATCCTGGGATGATTTAGATGGGAACTTAGAGCTCATTTAGTTCCAACCCCCTGCCATGGGGAGAGACACCTTCTACCAGACCAGGCTGCTCCAATCCCTGTCTAACCTAGTCTTGAGCACTTCCAGGGAAATTCTCATGTAATTTGCTGGGAAGAAAAAATTTAGGTCAGCTTAAATCTTCCAGAGTTAACAGCAATGGCAGGGATGAACTCCTGCCTGTGCTTGCTCCTTACCCACTTTTTGATGCCAGGAGAAACAAGGTGTATTAAATATATTAACTGTAATGAATTATTAGCAATTAAATCCTGGAATTACCCAAAAGGACCCAAATCCCTCTGCAGGCATCATTTAGAGAAGATCCATCCACCCACTCAACATCAGCCCAAAGATCCCACAGTCCATTTCATCAAGATATACACAAACTAGAAAGGGAATTAATTTCCCCCAGACCTCATGGTTAACTGCTTAGGAAAGACACCAAGAACAGTTTTGTTTTTCCTTTTACCCAGTATCCTTTTAGTTAAATCAGAATGATTCCAAGCTCTTAATTTTTTGCAGGCTTTTGGTTTCATTATGAGACCCAGCAACCACATGCAAAGTCTGCAGGTAGCTCAAAGTCTTATAGTCTTCTCCTTCAATGGAAAAACTGATTAGTTTTTTTTCCTATTTAGGAAGGGGTTGGGGTTTTCCCCCCTCCTTCTTCTAAAACATGAATTATGAGGCAGACATGAATAATTAACAGCCCTCTGACAGAGCACTTCAGGATTTCTGTCAGTGTACAACTAACCCGAGACAGCAAAAAATGGATAATTGTTCAGATTTGTACTTCAAAAAGAGAGTGAAATGCTGAGCAGGGAACTAGGAAGGGAAGATGAGCATGGGAAGAAAAATAGGAGTGATTTTTAGATCTCTAAAATTCTTTTTCACCCTTTTTCTTATACCAGAATTTGCAAGTGTCCTCGCTGGGTGATAGAAGTGGTGGCAGTTCCTGGCTTTTCTCCAGGAGCAGCATTTCTCCACTGGATCCCCTTAGCTGCCAGCTGGTGAAAGGCAGGGACAATTCCAGCTAGGGGAGACAAGTGAGCTGGAACAGAACTGGGAGCTGTGCAGCCACCAAAGCTGATAGGAACAACCTGGCTGTATTAAAGCTGTGTTAATTATTATTAGAGCTCTCTCTAATTTCCCAAGATATCAAATCCTCCAGTATGAAATGCCAGATCTGACACAGCATCTCCAGGAGATCCTTGTCCTTCTGCCGTGGAGTGACAGGGAGACAGCACAGCAGATTAACAGCTGCCACTCTAAGCTCAGGCTTTAGACCCAGTTTAGGACCAAGCAGAGAGGCAGCAGTCCTGGGAGAGAGCTCAGACCCAGAAGCAATCTCAGCATAACAAACAGAAGCAAAGCCCATACTATATTTTGGGAGGTGGAACAATTACTCACAAATGAAGAGCCATTCGGTGGAAAACAAGGTCACTGTCACAGACACTGCCACCAGAAGCTTGGCTGAAGTTGGCACTGGCTGTGCAAGAAGCTGCCAGGATATCTGTGGAAGGCAGGACGTGGCTTCCCTCCTGTCCTGTAGTGGAGCCATCAAGATCCTCGAGGATGGCAGAGTGAGGAAAGGGGAAGGACACTTGGAAAGGGGAATTGGTGAAAGTCAGATGCTCAGCTGTCACTGTAAACCCACCTGTGGGTGACAAAGCAGCATTTCAAAAAACAGAATGGTCACCTCGTGTAGTGGGAGTGAAGACAACTCTCTGGAGGAAAAAAGAAAAAGTTCGTTCCACCTTGTCTTTGGAAAAATGTCTGCTGGGTCAAAAAAAAAAAAAAAGGTAGATCCAGGAAAAGAACTAGAGATGGTTGTAGGAATATCTATTTCTGTGCTATGGCCAGACCAAACTGCCAGCACCCTGCCCTGCTGTGACTGTGGTTCAGATTCACCTGATCCAGGTGCTGCTCCTGTCCCTACCAGCATCCCCTCAGTGACCCCAAACACTTCTTCACAGGCCCCACAGCCAGGATCACAGTGATTCTTATGGATCCTGTCTGCCCTCTTCCGAAGGTAATTTTTTCAGGGGTGAGTATGTTGTGTAAATGTACTTGACTCTTCTGCTTGTGCAGCACCTGGTAAAGCCTTGTCTGAAAAGTGAGTGTGGAGGATTTTTTCACTACTGAAACACAGATAGGTACAAAAAAGATAAATGTTTATGCTGGCTAATGTTTATGAGTCCATTAATATTTACAGAAATGTCAGAAAATCATTGCCCCATGGACTGTAACAAATTAGCTTTGGCAGGAGTGTTCATACAACACATGGGTTGCTATTTGACTGTCCTATTCCCAGTTTTAGGCTGACTAAGCCAGATTTTACTATTCCTCCTGTCCTTTGATCTCATCTCCTGAAATCTGTTTCTCTTCTATTTTATTGTAGGGCAGTCTTCATTTATATATAAATACATTTTATTACAATACAAGAGGCAATTTCAGTTGGAACATTCTTCAAAAAGCCTTTGACTACCTCTTCAAAGCTCAGAAGGATGCTTAGTTTACACATTATCTTAGGCAAATTCACCTCAGGTTTAGGCTGGCCTGAGGTAGCAGCTTGGTGAAATTCTGTGAGATTGTGTCACAGCTTTTAAAGAAATCATCACTCTTGAAATTTTACCTCCCAAAATGAAGATGCAGAAACAAGGCAGTGTATAAAGCCTGTTTCCACTGAGAAAACTGTATCAGTGCAAAAATCAGGCTTTGTTTGTCTTACAATAAATGCAATATGTGGCTTCAACTGAGTGATGAAGCCATATCCAGAAGGACTGGGGAGAACTTGAAATCTCAGCCTGTGCAAAGGAGTTATCTGTGGTCATCTGTGGAAACCATGAGAACTTGTAATGGGAGGGGAAACTAGGGATTTGGGAATCCTGAGATGTAAATATAAATATAAACCAGACTCACCTTGCCCTCGGTAACAGCCAGAACAAGTCCTGATGGCTGTGCAAGTGTTCACATCAAAGTTCCTGAAAACTGTGTTGGAGATGAGGAGCTGGTATCTTTTGGGAGTCTTTAGTCCTGCAGACATACAGGTCCTATCCTGAAATGAAGGAAACATCACCATGTGAATCTCAGAGTCCTAAAATGGTTTGGGTTGGAAGGGACCTTAAAAGTCACCTCATTCCAATGCCCTGCCATGGACAGGGATGTCTTCCAAAAGACCAAGTTGCTCCAAGTCCTGTCCAAGTCCTGAACTGGCCACAAACATTTCCAGAAATGGAGCATCCAGGAGGCAGGAGCAGGGAATGTGAGTGTGATTGCCCATAGATGTGGGGTTTAAAGGACAGATGTGAGATATTGTTTGGCAAATTCTGACAACATCCATCTAATTCCTGACTTGAAGCAAGAGATAGCATCACTTTTAAGGGCAGCTTGTTGCTCTTTGAGTTGTTGCATAGTAGTTATGATTGGAAATTTGAAAGGAAAGGAAAGTGGACATTCCCTGAGGAGAAAGAATCCACCTAAAAGCCACAGTGAGTGGATTTTTACAGCCCCATTTTCCTTTATCTTTTTGTCCAGCAAGTGGGAATTTTTCCTACTCTATAAAGATGACCATTCTTATTTCTGTTCTAAGAAAAAATCCGAGCACTGGGATTCAAAGGCATTTTGTGTGATTTGGGATAGGGACACACTTAACCAGGATCTCTGAAAAGCTCTACAGGACTTCAGGATCTGTTAGAACTTAAAGAACCAGGAAAGAAGAGCAAAAGCCAGGAAAACACAATGGACAAACTTGATTTTGGGGTGATTGTAATCCATGTTACAATGGAAGTGTACAATCCTCTGCCAAACTGTCTTGGAAACGGGCTGGAAATAAAGATATCCTTAGAGTTAGTGAGCAGCCTGGAGGAGGAAGGGCTGGCAGGAGTCTGGGATATTGTTTCTGAGGCCAATGAATCCTTGTAGAATATACCTCAAAAGCCATAGCAAAGAATCAATCAAAAAATCCACCCTATGTGAAAACAGCTGCAATTGAAAAGAAAGATTGTAATGCACTCTTATAAGTAGATAATTACTTCAAAGAGAAGGTGCTATCTTCAATCATTGTGAGACACAGCAGTTCCATCAGCTGTTTTATTCTGAGGTCAAAACATCAGAAGTGATTGTCCTGGTCCTTAGGTCATCCTATTCCAGCCACTGCTAAGCAGAAATCCCTGGTTTCTGGTAAGAAATTGCTCAGAAAATCTCTGTTGGTTTTTTTCTTACAATTCTGGTTCTTTCATCCCACCCAATTTTCAATATTTTTAATTAATTAATTCTATTTAAACAAATAGCAAATAGACTACTGTGAGACAATAGTTCCTCCCTTGTGTGTCTCAGAACTCTTGCTTTTTCCAGGAAGAAATGCTTCTCCTTAAGTGGTCCCACAAAGTCAATGAATTGCTTAATGAGAACATGGGTGAGGCTTTCTGAATATCTAGGAAGTTCACAAAAATCTTTCACTTGGCTCTTACAGGTCCTGGATTTAGTCCTGTCACTGAAGTTTCAAAGCCCCAACTTTTCAATGCCCTGATATTTCCAGAAAACAATTTCATTCTAAAAACATATTTTTTTTCCAAAAAGTGGAAGGGCTAACAGAGAAGAATATCAAAGGTTCCCATTAAATTAATGTCATAAAGTTCTAATTGATGCTAAAGAGACATCATTATTAAAGTGAGAATTACATACATTAAGATGTAAATTATGACAAGGAGGCTCTTATCATGAGATAATCAAAGATAATCACCCCCCTGAGGTGCTGCAAGAAACAAGGCACAGCATGAGCGCCTCTAAATCTCTTAGCAAGTACAACACTGGAGTCCTCCCATGGGTCCTGCAGGGCAAAAACAAAGACATCCACCCCTTGGTATCAGAGAAATTCACTGGGACACTCCAAGGTTGGACAGGTGAAGCCAGGATTTCATCTGAACTATCCACTCAGAATAGACTTGCTAAGGAGGTTTCTTTCTGTGAGCTTCTAAAGAAAACTCATTTAAAATACTTTTTTTTTCTGCCAGTCAGAGAGAAAATTAATCTAATAAACAACAATAGAAAACTGAACAGGGCAAAAAAAAAGACCTCAAAGTCATGAACAAGCAGCTGTGGCCAGTTGTAACTAAAATTCCATTGTTATCCATGTTATTAATCTGTTAACAACCTGGTAGCACCCAAAGGACTTTGTCCAGCTGCCTAAAGAAATAATGGAAGTAGAACATATTTACTGCATAAATAAAATTACATTTTGTTAGTATTTTTCATTCTCAAGTAAAAAAAGTAACAGTCTGTGTTCCAGGTGGACCAATGATGCTGGGAGAGAGCAGAGGAAACCAAAGTATCAACAAGGATAAAAACCAAAGCTGATGTCCCCCCTCAGTGTTCTCAAATCAGTAAACTAAACCCACTCATCCATGTACAAATGGTGCTGAATGCAAAAGGTGTATAGGAATTTGTGTTAGAAAAGCTTGATTCAAGAAAAATTAAAAAATCTCTCAAAAGTCAGGTTTGGTGAAATTCCAAGATTTTTCTGAGACCATATCAATCCTGGAAAAAAAAAAATGAGTAGGAACAAAATTTGCACTTGTCTTGCTAAGATCCTTCAGCTTTTTGTGTTTGTGATTTTGCTTTCACTTCTGAATGTTGTTCTAGAAAGAATATACAGGATTATGCCTTGTAGTGTGAAATCTTGTGGTAGTTTCTAATGAAAACAGGAAAAAAACAGAGTCCTTGTTTCGAATTTATTTAAAAAGACCTTAAAAACTTCAGTGCTGCAATGAAAATATGTTAGTTAAAAAAATAAAAAATAGAACCACAGAACCATTTTGGTTGGAAAAAACCCTCTAGGACCGTGGGTCCCAACCATCAGCCCAGCACTACCAAGGCCAACACAAACAATGTCCCAAAGTGCCGAAGTTTACCTGGTTTTTAAAAACCTCTAAGTGATTCCACTACTGCCCAGGGCAGCCTGTCCCAACACTTGAAAACCTTTCAGTGAAGATATTTTCCCCAAAATCCACTCTAAACCTCCATTGGTGCAACTTAAAGGCATTCCCTTACAACCTATTTAAAATCCAAGCTTTTCCCAAGCTTCCAAGGAGCAGGGGGTGCTCTTCAGGTTGTTTTCTTATTTCTCCAAATTTCTGTTGAAATGTTGCTGTGAGACTTAGGAGACATTGAAATATTCCCTGCAGTTCTCACCTTTTGCCCGAGGTGTCCATTTAAAACACTGTCGGACACAGAGGTGTTTCCCAGGCTTTCCACGATGTCCATTCCAAAGTCTTTGCAAGAAGAAATCCAGAAATGCTGGAGTTCAAGGTTCCTGCTACTGAAAATCTACACAAAAGGAAAATAAAATAATAATAATAATAGATATCATAATCAAATAATAGAATGGTTTAGTTTAGAAAGAACCTTAAAGACCATCTCATTCCAACCCCTGCCATGGGCACTGACACCTTCCACTATTCTAGGTTGCTCCAAGCCCCATCCAACCCAACCTTGAACACTTCCAGATGAGGCATCTAAAAGAAAGAAGATTGTATCATGGAAAGAAGTAGAATAAACTTAGTTATTTGTGTATTCTAGGTCAGTCACATACAAAGAAATTACAAGTTATGCAGAGAAAACAAACAGCAACAACAACAAACCTGCAAATCACCCTTTTGTTTTATTTATTTCCATACAAATAATCTTTTCCAGAAAGAGAAGGCATCAGCCTGAAAAATCACACTGAAGAATTGGACACCTTTCAGAGGAAGAATCATAGGGATGGGTGAGGCTATAAAACCTTACAGAGAAACACATACAAACTGTTCAGACAGGAATTAATAGGATCACAGGGTCCAAACTGTGAGTATGGGAAAAAAGTATGACATAATAAAGAGTGGAGTAGCTTTTTAAAATCAGATTAATTAATAGGGAGCCATATTAGCTGGAGAACAAAGCTAGACAAATTCAAATTAATAAAAAGTGTAAAATTTTATGAATAATTTTAAAAGAAGATCCCATGGAATTCATTATTTCTATAAAGATATCACGTCTACCTATTGCAGTGGTTATGAACAACTCAGATCCACTTGGAGGATTTTTTATTTGGCAACATGGTTTAGTGGAAGATGTCTCTGTCCATTGCAGGGAGATTGGAATGTGAGGGTTTTTAAGGTCCCTTCCAACTCAAACCAATCTAAAATTCCATGATCACAGTGGCAGAGATCCTAGATGATTACAGAGAACACCAGCTGATAAAACTAGCACTGATTCTGCAGCAAAAAGAATTCACACAGATCAAATTTCTGGCTCTTTCACTAAAACAGGAACCTCCAGAGGGGGGATATGGACATACAGGCATAAGAGCTTTGACTCAGTGGGGAGGTGAGATCTCAGGGTTGCTGTTCCCTGAGGTAATCAGGTTTTTCGTCTCCTCTTTGCCCTTGGTGTCTCACACCGTAGCCAGAGCAGACAAGCTAAGTCCCCAGTCCGTGTTTCCAAGGTTGTTTATTCTTCATTATCTCAGTTCTGTCTCAGCTCTGCAGGGCATCCCCAGCAGAGCAGGACACACGGGTGACTGGGTGGATCAGAGGGTCCCAGACCCTTTGTACCATTTCTCTGATCCAACCACCATCCACAAGGAACTTTTTATTTACAGAAGTGTACCAATACTTACTATGTTACCTATGTTAACATGTCACTTCTACCCTAAACCAATCCTTGTAATACAACTCAGCAGAAAATGGGGGAAAAGAACAAGAACAAGGAGCACAGGGGCCACTCCCCAATTCCTCCATCTTCCCTCTCCAAGCCCATATACTAAAAATCCTGGATTCTACATTTACACTCTGTGATCAACTAACTACTACTTATTTTGAATTCTCTCAGGTTGTGATTCTTCATACACTGTGGGCATTCACTCCCATGGCAGGGATCAGAGGCAGTGTCCTCCTGGGCTCTGTGTGAGGCTCTGAGCCCCTTGGACAGACCCCAGACCCCCTGTCCGGTCTGCAAACCCTCCAGGGTGGCCAGAGGGATGTTCTGGACTCTGGCAGTGAGATACTTGGAAATATCCTGAGCAGGACAGAAGGCAGTGGGGACAGACATACCTGTGCTCCCCCGTGGCAGCTCCAGGCTGTGAAGTTTTTGAACTGAACACGAGTGTCTGGCAAATATTCTGGGTACACCAGCAACCCACACCTGTTTAGGAGAGAAAGCCATGGAGATTGGTCCTTTACAGTGCATGAACTGCTGAGCAGATTTTTCTATTTGTCATTTTGATATCTAAAATCTTAAATCTGTCACAGTTGTCTGCATGAGACTTTATTTCTCAAAAACAAAGTCAAAGGTTTTCAGTGTTAGACCTATCAGAGCTAAAAAGAAGTATGCAGTGCCATTGAGAGATTCTCATTACAATATACCCTCCCATGCTCATGAGTTTTCAGCCAGCATTACCTTCACTTAAGCCTGACATGAATCTGGACAGATAAGGCTTTTCTTTATCTTGGATTCAGTTAACTTGGATTACAGCCCAAATGTTTGCATTCCTGAATGCAGCACTTGGTTTAACCTTCTCAGAGACTGAAAATCCAGATTAATATCCAGATTAATTTAAAATTCAGGTCACCCTATCTGTTGATATTCAGTACAATGTAATTTTTTTAATATTCTTTCTGTTTTCGGGAAGTACTGGTTAAAACTTTTTTTGGTCCTGGATACTAAAGGACCAGTTTTTTCATGACATGTCACAGAACCATGGAATCCTGGAGTGTTGGAAGGGACCTTAGAGATCCTCTCATTCCATGGCCCTGCCATGGGCAGGGACACCTCCCACACCAATTCTGCTCTGCTCCAGACAACCCTGCTTGCCAGAGAGAAGGACCTGAAAGGGTAAAAAACTTGGGGGAAAAGTCCTGAAAAGAGGGGCAAGGTCTCTTCTGCCCACCACTGCAATTATAGGAGCCACAACCACTTGCTGAAGGAAAATCTCTTTAACCAAAGTCCCCAAGTACCTTGTGCAGGAGTGAGCTGTGTTGTCACTGAAGGACAGGACAGGCACTTGGGATGGTCCCTCAGGGGGAAGATGAAAGAAATAGCCATACCCAGCACCACACACTGTGTTACCCTGCAGAGAGGAATATGTGACCGTGAAAATAATATTACCACAGATTTCTGGAAACTAAAATCAGTTTAAGAAACACACAAATTAAAATCCCAGCTGAAGTCCATTCAAATTCTGGTAAACTAGTTTGTGGAGACTGGTACTTCATTTCTTCATCTCCAGTCTTCTTCTGGTTTCACTTTGTCCTTGGGCCAGTTGTAAAAACACTTGCTTTTAAACCAAACAAGGAGGATTGGCCAAGCAGAAATGGCACAAAAATGGTGTTGTCACAACTCTTCAAGAAGTAAGTAAGAAAAAAATATGTTGAAAATTTACATTTATACACTCCTTTCTATATAAGAAAATGTCAGGAAAGTGGAGTAAATCACAAATTAATCACAAAGGTAAATCACAAGCTAATCAAGTTTGTTGATTTCCTTCTCAGTCTGGAGATGTTTCTTTTCTCCCAAAGCAAACACAGGATAAGGAAATATAGGAAATATTTGCATTGAAAAAATGAGACTCCTAAAAGTCAAGACAAAGCAAAGAACAACATCTTTAGGATATGACTGAACAATTAAACTTCCTTACACCTGTGGTAAATTATGTGGTTTGGATAATTTTTTTACAGGGTAAGTGAATAACCATAGGAAAATGTGCTGCAAGTTGTTGTCATTTTATATCTCTTAAAGAAATTGCATTCTAAATTCTGTGCTTTAGTTACACTATTTGTGTTGCAGGAGGTAAAAGTAAGTGGACATAAGGCTCAACTGGCCTTAAAATTAGGAATTTGGTAGTTACAGAATCTGCATCAGGTGAGTTATATGAATTGTATTCGATGTGTTCTGAACTTTTCTATTCTAGGACAAGAAACCTGCTCTTGCCAGATTAATTTGGAGACCAGGCAAGCCTAGCTGGATTTGGATTGTGTCCATGTAGCAATGTCTTCAAGTGTGCACCTGTGCATAAGCCCTCTCACCTGCCCTAGGTGTGTGAAAATTTGAAGTCCAGGCGGGTAGATTTTAGCTCTCTTTCTAGGAAAAAAGATAAGACATAGGCTGTGCAGAAGGCAATTCTTTTGGTCTGTCCTTAGACAAAATTAATTGCTCTCTAGAGGTATGTGGCTCTCTAAGGGGGGTCTGAGATGACCTTTCTTGCAGCTCTGAGGAAGGCTTGTTCTCTAGGATCGGGTCTGACACCACCATCCCCATTCATAAGTCACTGGACAGTGTTAAAATACTAATGACTTTTTGGTCCCTGATGGTCCAAATCAAAGCTGAGCCTGGTGACCTCGAGGTGAAACCCTCCATATACCAATTACTTTCTTCTGACCCATCCAAGTGTGCTCCCTGCAGCCCTGATCTCTGACATCTGTCAAGGAATAAAGTACTGAGACCCAAATCTCTGCTTCCTCTATCCCCGGGTGAAACTGCTGATTTTTCTCAAAGTGCAGCCACAGACCCTTTTTCTTTAACAAAACCCTTCTGCAGTCCAGTCACATCACTTCCAGGATATTTTACTTGCGACTCCAACCGTGCGTTCTACAGATGATTCATAAGGAAAAGAAACCCTGCATATTTATTCAGCCAGTTCGTGGCTGCAGGGCAGGGGTTTTAGGCAAGCAGGGAATTTTGTGTGGAAATCAATTCTTTGTGGAAGTCAGTATATTACGAATGTCCATGCAACCAAAATTCCAGAGAGAAATTACCTCCCTGAGCATGCCAAGCACCTGGAGGTATGCACTGCAAGTCAGTAAAATCAAGAGGCTGACGGTTTAAGTGTCTCTTAACCACACAACTCTGCTGGTGTAAATATTTCATGAATTTCTTTTAGATGGCTGGGACTCAAAGTGTTGACCTTAAAGATGACATTAAAGCTCTGGATGGTGTTCCCAGCACCACTCCCACAGTTTCAGAGATGGGCAGGATGTGAGTACTACCCACAAAGTGCTGGCTTTGGTGTGGGTCCACTTTGCAGGAAAGGGTTTGGAAAAGATCTCAGCAGGGAGGAAAAGTTGGGAAAACGGTGCCAAACAGATGCAGCCTCCCCTCTTTGGTGCTGTGGAGAATGGCTGTGGATGGGGTGACACAAGGAAATAAATGCATTTACCCACAGTGTGACCATCAGTCACTGCTCTGACATGGAGACACCAGCTGAGCTCCACCCCATCCATTCATCTGGGCTGTTTCCCAGTCCTCAACACCAAGGTAAGAAAAGGAAGGGAGGTTCTTCCTCAGTTATTCAAACCCAGTCCATATGTTGTTATGCATGAACATTGCATGCTGGCTCTGGGATTTCAGGGCACTGAATGTTTATGGGTTGGAACAGCTAAAAGGCCAAAACTCACTAGGCCCAAGACAGCCAAGAGAAAAAGATAAAAACCTGATTTTTAAATTATTTTTTCCTACACACTGAAACAAAACCAGGGACACAGGGCAGATGTTTGAGTGATAAAAAAGCCAATATCACAGAGGAGCATCTTTATCAGTATTTAAAAGGCAAGAAACCAGACTGCTATATAGATTGCCTATGACTCTAAAAAGTGATAACCTGGGCGTGCACACTGTGTTTAAAAAAAAAATTATGCTAACCTAGTAATAATCAGTTTGCACTCACGCTGTCCGAGTATAAAATTTCATCTAACAGCCTGATTTAACAGTACACTTAAGAGCTTAAGTCAAATGGAAATCAGTGGGAATTGGGTCTCCAAATGTCTTTGTAGGCTCAGGTTTGAGTGACTGCTCTGTCCCAATTTCCACACCATTTAGGCCACCACTGAATTTCAAGGAAATTTAAGCTCTTCAGTCACCGATGCAAATTTAGGCTCCCAAGTAAATTGAGTAGTTATGAAATATTACTGCAGGTCTCACTGTGGAAAGGTTTAACCCATCATACACAGAAGATGTTACACAGTTTGGGCCCAGAGCTCTCTGCAGCCCCTGCCTTAAAGGTTGCAGCCAGTAAGTTAAAACCAGCAATCAAAAGATGGAAATCTGAAAATAAACAAAAGAAAAAAANCAATAAACAAAAAGACTGACAAACACCTAAAATTAAATTCTAAACTGGGAAAATTTCTATCTCATGTTCTGGCCTAGGAACCAGGCAGGTGGAAGATGAGCCTTTCCCATTACATTCTTCAAACTTCCCCAGTAAATTAGGATTATAAATACCTAAAAAGCTTGAGTCATTTGATCTGAGAATTTTCTTGGGAGAAAAGGTGCTAAGACTTCATCATAATGCTGGTGCTGGACCAGGACCCCTGAAGTTTAGTGATTATTATTTCACAAAGAAAAAGGCCACAGTTATTTTGCTTGGGAGAAATGTGACTTTTTCTCTTAATATCCCTGTTCTTTGTTATCTTCTTGAGCACTGCTTGGTCCTGCTGTACATTAATTGCAGCTAATAACAATTTTAAGCTGAGAAACTTTCAAATTTTGCTTTTACTGCTGTGACTCCTCAAATATTCCACTCCTCGAGATGATGAGGGTTATCAGAAACCATTTGAGGGTCATCTGCTACCCTGCCTGGAGCAGCACATCTCTGGAGAGCAGAAAGGACACCCTGATTTTGGGGTACACAGCCACAGCTGTAGTTTTATCTCTGTAAACTCACGTGAACAAAGAGGGATAAATAAAAGTGCTGAAAACCCAACACAGGCAGTTCCCAGGAACCTGTGGAGGTAATTGCAGAAAACCTTTTCAAAAAGCTGAGCCAGTGGCAATGGGGTGAACAGCTCCAGTGTAAGTCAGTGCATGACAGTACAAAACTCTCTGTTTAGTGGAGCTGAAATTCTCATGATCCTGCCTAGTTGTTTTATTTTAAAACCATATTTGATGTCCTTAAAAATGATAAATATGGCCTCAAGGGAATCGCAGAAAAGTTCTCTCCTCCTTCCTCAGTGCTCCTGTCTTCATAAAAACACAGGAAATGTGTTGGTCTTTTTTTCACCTTCAAATTTAGGAGCAAATCTTTCCTCATGGAGCAGAAGCCTCAGGGGTGATTACATCTTCACAAACCGTAATTGGTTTGGTTACTGGGGGTTAACAATAGAACAGGTTAGGATTGTTTTTTACATGAAAATATGCATTTTTCACAACTGAAAGGGTGGTAAGAAAGGTCAGTCTCAATGTAATTCCCTAAAATAGTTGGGAAGGAAAAGTAGTTTGAAGTTGATGAAAATCATATTTTTCCATGCAACACATAAAAGTGACTCTTTATTCTGCAATGTAAAACCAAAAAAGAATATGAACTAAGATAAAGCATCAGAGAATTAGTGAACAAAAGTATTTTTTCTAAGCTCAGCTTTTTGATGTGTGACTGTTAAACTGTTAGCTCCTTAAAAACCTGATGTTTTATTACCATTTAGAATAGAGAAGCTTAGTTTCTTTCAAAATCAATGTCATTTTCATAGGACAGGAAACACATTCCCTTTCTCACCCTGAATGCAAATCTTCAGCTGTATGTTCAATGTGATTTTAAGTCCAGGCAGAGGTGTAATTGATGTGCTGAATTTTAGTGTTTTTGTAGTCAGTCCATTAAAATTGAGGGAGTTTCTAATAATGGTAGAAATTCTAGAGAAGCTGAGACTAAACTTTTTCCAAGTTTTCTGAATCTGTGAGCATTATAAAATAAAACAAATTTTCAAAGTACCTCAGGATGAATTATCTCACTGCAATATTCCATTCCACTCAAACACAGCAAAATTCTCAGCAATAAATTTACCCAGGAACATAATTTATTTTGTAATATGCACTTGTTTCAATATCCCATCACAAGCACAGGTTCTGACAGCTCTGCCAAGAAACAAATATTGTGTATGTGATCTCCCAGATAAATGAAGCTCTGTGTCTTTCTGATACCTCTGATTAGAAAGGAATTTTTATGTCTTATACCAGAACTTCTTACCCTGATGTGGCTGGCAGGAGCCCTGACGTAGATCCCTGCTGGGGACAGTGTCTCAATATTGGATAAGCCATCAGTTACAGAAAGGCCAATCACTATGTTGTTAGTGATTTTGTTCTCCTCTTCCAGTCCCTCACCTTTAAGGAAAAAATATAAAAAAAAAAGGAAAAAAATGTATTAAAAAAGTAAAAAAATAAGAGGAAGAAAATAAACATAAGTGTACATATAGCTGGAAATTCTCTATTATCAAGATTCTCATTTCAATATACACAGGTCCAGGTGTTATATTCACATATATTTCCTTATATGAGGTATTATATGAGACTATACCACAAGCCATACATTCTGGATGGCAAGCTTATGGTGAAAATAAAAAAAATTGTATTATAAAGCAGATTTACGGTTGGGAAAAGAGATTCAGAGTGGTTCAGAGTGGGAAAAAGGCTCACCTATGCACACACAGACATGCTCCTGGCAGTACTAGAATTCAAAGCCTTCTTTATCTCCTGTCTCCATTCACTGCCCTACTTAAATGTAAGAACATTTCTAAACAGGCTGAAAAACACCATGTGCACCTCTGCATTAAAGAGGGGAGTTGCCCCCCTAAGCAATGGAGTAGGAGGAGAGAAAGGGGAAAATCAATCAACCAATTGATCAGACAACACAGACTCTTGGAGTGCCCCAGATCGAGTTACAGTATGGAAGTAGGAAGAAGAAAACAAAATAAGTTTTTTTTTTTAAACTACATCGTAAAGAAATGGGCTGCCCAAGGGCAAGGAATGGACAGTCCCATACAAGCCAAGTCCAAGTAAGAATATATTGATAGTATAAGGGGAAATGGCCTCAGATTGCTCTGGGGGAGGTTTAGGTTGGATATTAGGAAAGATTTCTTCACCTCAGGGGTGGTCAGGCACTGGAACAGGCTGCCCAGGGAAGTGGTGGAGTCATCATCCCTGGAAGTGTTTGCAGCCATGGAGATGTGGCATTTGGGGACAGGGTTCACTGCTGGGCTTGGCAGGGTCCATTTAATGGTTGGACTTCCAGAACCAGGAAGACCTTGAATGTTTTTTTCAACTGCAATGACTCCATGATTCTATGATCAGCACTGCTGCTCTTTTGGAAGCAGAATATAAGGTGGAATTTTGTTGGAATGGCATAGGCCATTCTGTCTGGCCTCCATTAGGAGCAAATCACACCCATTTAGTTTTGTTTACCCAGAAGTCATTATCTTCAAATACATCTGCTCAAGTTCTATTCATAATACAGATCCTTTCCTAAATCATTTCTCCCCCAAATATAAGCCACTTCACAAGAAAACCTGTGCCCTTTTGTTTTTGGGATAGCAATAAGTACTTTTATCCTTCCCTCAGTCTTTTGAGGGAATCAGCTTTCTCAATTTTTTCCATTCTGTATGTACTACAAACAATGCTGCACCAGAGTACTACTAAAGAAGTCCTTTTGACAGCCACACAGGATTTTGAGGTTTTGGCTTTCAAGCTTAGACCTCGTGTGTCAAAAATTTTAAGCTCAGAGTGACATTTTGGATGGTATTGCAAACCCTCTGAAAATAAGAATTTTAGGTGAAATCACTGAGAGAATCCAATTCCAGAGCTGCAAAGAGCCAGCTATAATAAACATTCCTTCACGGGCAACAAAATTATATAGAAATTAATACATCAGAGCCTCTTGAGCTGCTGACAGTGAATTCATTAAAAGGATCTTGAGGATAAGGTGTATCCAGGCTGAAACTTCAGCTCAGCTCAGAGTCCCTTAACTCAGACACAAACCCCAACATGAGTCAGCCAAGAGATGCCAGCAGCTTGGAGGTCCTGCTCTGCTTCCCCATGGCTGCTCTGTACATCAGCTTGGGCCAGTCCTTGCATCTTTCTGAGCCAGCTCTCTTCATCTGCAAGGTGTGTATAACCACAATGGGTTTATAATCTTCCCCATTTAAATCATGGTTTATCCCTCCTCATTATGTTTATACACAGCAGCCAGCACAGGGACTCACTGTGTGTGGGGAACTGCAGGATCAGAACTGGAGGGGTTTTTTTTCCCCTCTGTTTACCTCATAATTGGTCATTTTTATCCCATCTTTTACAGAAAACAAAAATCCAGCTGTATTTTCAGGTATTCAGGCAATGCAAGATCCCATCAGAAGATGCTTCAAGTCAGTCTCCTGATGGTTAGTTACGAGAAATATTTTGTTGTTTAACATTTTTGTTGCTCCAAGCTTCGATTTATTGAAGTGCTAAATCCTCTGGTTAACTTTTAACATATGCTTTCATTCCATTATCTTCGACATCAAATGACTGAAGTTAAAGGTAATCTGCTCTTAAATGCTTCACTGAGTTGTAGTCTTAAATATTGCATAATGACACTTTTCCAAAGACAGATGAATTAATCCCCCCAAAAAAACCCTACTACTCTTACACTAAAAAATAATTGATCCTGATCAAGTGAAGACTGACCTGAAGAAAGAGAGCTGGTCAAATGGAAGTAGCTGCTAGGAGTGGTGTGTGGAATTGTGAGAGCTTTATTCCAAATTCACTGACACCAGAAATTGCAGAAGATGTGATTAAAGTTCTCAGAGTGCAGTTAAGGATCTGCCACTCTTTCCTCCAAAGGCATTTTCATGCAAATGGGGACCAGCACAAGTTGCTGTTGAGTGCAGTGTAGATCTTTGCCTGTTTCACTTACCCAGGAGAAGCCCATGACCTGAAATATTGTAGAAAACATTGCTGTCCACACTGAGGTTGGAGATCCCTGTCAGATGGAGCCCCTGGGCAAAGGAGTCCAGAACACAACAACCACGGATGTAAGACTCTGGAAAGAAGGGAGTGGTGTGAGCAAAAATCACTCTGCAGATTGAGGACAGATATTTTATACCCCTTCTCTAGCCAGGCAGGGTGACCTTCCCATCATCCAGATCCTGGCCAGTGCTGCCTTCTGCCACCAGGAAGCCTTGACCCTCATTCAGTGATGAAGATGGCACAGGAAAGGGTTGTCCCTGTCCATGGCAGAGGAGTTGGAATTGGGTGATTTTTCAGGTCCCTTCCTAATCAAACCATCCTGTGGCTCTGTGAGAGTTGCAAATGTAGATTATCTGGAAGGCAAAATCCATCTAGCACCCTTAAAACCTTATTTGAGCCCACCTAGGTTGCCCCTACCACCACCAATCTTCAGAGCCTTCGCTGCCACTTCCACAGAGATGAATTTGGCACTCAACAGTGACAAAGTCAAAAGAACTTAACATGTTCCTTAACCTCTGGGAGATAAAATTAAATGCTGGCCCCCACAATTAGCCAGCCCTGAACCATTTTTGGGCTCCCTCATAGTGTACTAGTGCATTAGTTTTCAGAGCTACTCTTCTACATCAAAAGAGCAGTGTAGCATAAAATATATATATATTATTCTAGGAAGAAGCAGAGATACAAAGAAAGTGAAGCAGGTGAAACCACTCTGTCACATGGGCTTAGACTAGAGCTGAGGGTTTTTTCATATTTAACAGTCCAATTTGTCAACTGACTCAAGAGCAGAGCAGGATTTGAAGGTGCCTTCCCCAGTTTTGGGCAGGAGAAGGTGGGTATCTCCAGTGCAGGCTGTTGGAAACCAGACAGAAATCTCTCAGGACCCCATGCACACAGGCTTAGAGGCAGAAAAGAATGCAGGGGCTGGTTTGAAACCCTCGGAGAAACTGAGGTACATGAAGTCACACAGACATGAAGTGGGAATGTCAGTTTTAGTTTTAGGTGAGTAAAAACATGCCTGAAGTGCCTTAAGCAAATAAGAGACTGTATTAGTTAATAGAAAAGCCCTAAAGTCCAGTTTAAAGATCAGTAGCATTGCCTTTTACAAAGTTAACTAAGTCCTAGACATAATATAAATAAAGTATTGCTGACATTGCTAGACAGAATAGATGGGCTATAGGAGTAGGCCTTGTGTGAGAAATGATGGTCATTGTTACACAACTAGGTTGGATCAGGATAGGAGCAAAAAGGCAATAATAGCAATAATAGCATCGTGTTTGTAGCTGACTGGATGATTTATGAATATAATGCATTGTATTGGGACTGCTTGTGCTTGGGACATGGGGACTCTATTCTAGAAGGCATTTAGCATGATGGCACGGACTGTAACTCTGACCTTCATGAGACTGATCCAGCCATGCCATAAACCACTTTACACCAAGCAGCAGCCTTTCTTGTTCCTTGGTGTGAAATATAAAGTTGTGTTTCGTGTCAGGGAAATAAAAAGAACCTGTGTAATTGTAATGTAGCCATAGGACAGCCATGGGACAGTTGTAAAGATGAGTTCTAATAAACATCCGAGAAAAGCATGGAAGAAAGTTTTTGAACAAACTTTGCTTGCAATTACCTGTTATAAATCTCAAGCTATTCTGTAACAAGAGTCTTTGAATTATAACTTTGAAGCTTGTTTTGTATTAAAGAATTTTAAACTGTAGTTTTAGAATGTACAAAGGCTTTCTCACTGGTGAAAAACATCCTGGATATGGAAGAAAGATTTCAGCTCGCTAATTTATGGTTCCTGAAAAAGGGAAACTGAACATCACTATCAAAGACTGATAGACCTGGAAAATAGAAACTGGACCCCACATCTGGAAGCTGGACCCCACATCTGGAAGCCGGACCCCGCCACCTGGGATGCATATCCTGGATGTACATCCTGGAATATTGAAATTTAAAGTAGACCACAATAGAATATAGAAATTGAACAGGAACCAAACACCACCATAATGGCTTTACATTCCTTGGTATAGAATAATGACAATAAATATTGGAAATAGAAATTGCTGAGAAAAGCTTATGAACATGTATGAATGTAGGCAATAAAGCACCAGCAAGTCCAGCAATGGGTGTGCAGGCGGAAGGGAAAATCCTTCCACTGTACCCAGCGCGCTGTCTTTGCTGACACTTTACCACGCTGATTAATCAGTTATTGAATTGAATTGCTGCTTGATATATTGGCCATGTCTCATTTCTGACATGGGTTGGCCTGCCAGCCGTGGCAGCAGGGCTCTCACCTTCCATCCAGGCGCTGCCGGTGGCGGTCACGGCGCCGCGGTGCTGCCGGAACGTTTGGCCCACGTGGCGGAACCGAACCCCCTCCAGCTGCAGCCGCCCAGCCTGGCCCTGCAGGGCCTCCAGCACCACGATGGCCCCCAGGTCCCGAGAGCCCAGCTGCCTCTCACTCCTCTGGTACAAACACTCAGCGAGACCTAGGGCACAACCCCGTGAGAGCTGTGAGGGGTGGGATGTGCAGAGGGAGATCCTCCCCACTGACCCAGTGAGACCCCACCTCCAGCTGGGATCTGAAACACGGGCCCAAATAAAACACAGGAAAACATTTCTGATGGTCCCTCAAAATACTGTCATGGTTCTTTCCCTATAAGTCTGGACATTTTGGAGGGAAATGCATCAAAACAAGCAGGAAGCTGTAGTTTTGTGTCTTGGACAGCTCCTTAACTTTAAATAATTAAAATCTAAATCTTGGACTGTAATTTTAGATAGTTGTCTGCATGAGGAAGAAGGATTTGACCTTGATTTCCCTTAGGTGACATTCTTGAAAAGGAGATTTGGCATGGATGTATAGAACTAAACTAAAAGGAAATATTTTGGATTTTTTTTCAAACTCTGCTCTCCTGACTTTCCCTACAGATAGATGGGGAACTGTTACTACCAACGATTTCAAGACAAGAATAGGGATTAGGGAGAAATTCTTCCCTGTGCGGGTGGGGAGGCCCTGGCACAGGGTGTCCAGAGAAGCTGTGACTGTCCCTGGATCCTTGGAAGTGTCCAAGGCCAGGCTGGATGGGGTTTGGAGCAACCTGGAATAGTGGAAGATATCCCTGCCCATGGGAGGAGGGTAGAATGAGATGATCTTCAACTTCCCTTTCAACTCAACAATTCTTGGATTCCATGACAAAAAACTAAATCATAGGGCTGGGTAAAATTCCTGAAAGAGCCTTCCACGGGTGTGAGATATTTTGGTATGAGATTCAGACTTGAATGTGTTACTTGGGCCTGTTCAGTGGAAGAGCAGAGGGGATCTCAAATTCCAGCACTGCCTGCTAATACCCAGTAATGCTCATTTTTCTTTCAAAGAAGGTAAATTAACCACAAAACACACTGCTCACTCCTCTTCTGGTGACTCCTCTGAGAAATCCTCCTATCCTTTAACTCAAATAAAACCCTCAAACTGTTAGTGCATTTCAGAGCTTATATTTATGAGTTCCACACAAAATGGACCATAAATCCATGAGTAATATAAGCAGTTGGCTGCTGGATATCAAATGAAGTCTTGTGCCACAGTCTGAAAGCCCAAGGCACTTATTTTAAAGGAAACCTTACACCTGGTTTGCCAGATAACCTGACTCTCCTCACATTATAATCACTGTGTCTGATTCTGCTTCCTGAACAGATGGTGTAAAGCAGGAATCCACTTGTCAAACTCCATGGCATTTCATACAGGTAAAACTAAAGGAGAATGGAGAAATACAACATTTTTTCACCAGAGATACTTTATGCATCACCTGTTATTTTTTCCTTGGCAACCCTAAACACTAAACAACGTCTCAATATTTTACACTAAAGACTACAAACAGCATTGGGCTGTTTTGTTTTTCCTTCCTCTTAAAGTGACTAAATAGTAAACACAATTAAAAATTTAATATATTATGTACACTGAAACATGTTTTCAGAAGATACTTTCTTTTCTACACCCTTAGGCTCAGGCAAAACTAAAGGGTCTTTCCCAAGATGGCTTGAAACAACAATGTGAAAATAATACATCTGAGATATTACAATGAAGTGCAGTTCAACTCCCAAGACTTCACACTTCAATGTCAAACAATGTTTGGAAAGACAAACTCTCTTTCCTGGAAATGTCTCAAAGTTATCCTAGGAAGAAAGAGTTCTAACACACAGTGATGCTGCCACAATGGGATTTTAATGGAGCAGTTTTCCTCCTCAGTACATTTCTGTGAGAAAAGACCTCCTCACCTGCATTTGCACACTGCCTGAGGTGGGACATCCTCTCCAGTGTGACATTTCCTTCAATAACAACCCTTCTGCTGATCAGTGCCACCACAGCAGTCGAAGGCAGATCTTGGCCTTTGCCCCATCCCTCTCCAACAATGTGGGGGTACCTAACAAAAGACAAAAATAGTGTCTGCACCTGCCAGATGGAGAGAATTACATTTATGATTTCTTGTTATTTATGTTTATGACCATAAGCTCCCAAATTCAGAGCTGGTTTCAGTCCTTTTCTCAGTAGGGACAGTGGCACATCCAGTGCTAGATAGGCTTTTCCTTGTCTGGTGTTTGCTTTCATCTTTCTCTTTCACAAGTGCTCAAACCTTCCTTAGATTACATATACAATATTATATTGTGTTGTGTTATCAGGAAAAGACTTTTCATCCAGAGGGTGGTTGGGCACTGGAACAGGCCCCCCAGGAAAGTGATTACAGCCCCAAGGCTGCCCGAGCTCAAAAAACCACTTGAACGACACATCCAACATGCATGGAAATTTTGGAATTTCCTTATGCTGGACCAAGAACTGGATTCAATGATCCTTGTGGGTCCCTTCCAATTTAGGATGTTCTCTGATTCTATCATATTTACAACAATATATTTCAGCTTTTGAATTCTCTTCCAAAAACATGCTTGAATGAAAACCATCAGAACTTTTTTCCTCAAGTGCAAACTATTTCTGAAAATAATAACCTTAATCTTCCTGGGTACTGGAGTTAGTTGCCTCTAGATGGATAATGTGTTCACTGGAGATGATAAGAAATAAAGTTTTCAGTCTGTCCAAGATCTCCATGCACAATAGATGAAGAGTGTAAGACAGTGAAATTAACACTCACTAAATATGGAAGCAGATTTCCATAGTGAAAAAATTCACTTTGAGTATATAACTTAAGAAATTCAGTCAAGAGGAGAGGAATTTTTTGATGTAAGTCATAGATTTCTCATGAAAAAATGCACTTTCTCAAGAATTTGACTATGCAGGAGGGGTTTTTTTGTCATTCCTGTACTGATTCCACTGGACTTTACTGCCCATCAGTGTTTTCTGCTTCAAAGGTTTTCTGAGTTCAAGGGCATGATACAGAATTTAAACACAGAATTCAAACATTCAGGATTGAACATCCACTACCTTTAGGGGGAGAGAGGAACTGAAATATCACTGGCCACCTTTGTTAAAGGGATTTATATAGTTATTATGTCCCACAGGGAACAGCAAATCCTGACTTTGATCAAATTTTCTCCTTGTTTAGCTCCCTGCTATACAAATCTCCTTGGCTATAGAAAGGATACCTGAGTGGGGATCTAAGGTGCAGCTCAGTGTTGTTCACAGACTGGATAACAGCCACCTCCTCCTGCTGCTGGACATCTCCAAGGCCTGAACTTCCCACCAGGATTTCATCCCCAGGTTGCCAGTCAACAGGTTCCTGCAGCACCAGTCGTGTGTCACTAGCATTAGCTGATGATTTCAACTGTGTGAAAATTACTTTGGGCATCCAGCCTGAAAAAAACAAGGAAAAAAAGTTAAAAGTCAATCAGCTTAAACAAACAAACAAATAAACAAAGAGGAGTGGCATGTTTCTGGTTCAAAGCTGGGATAGACAGGACTAAGAGCAACCTGGTCTAATGGAGATGTCCCTGTCAATCACAGGGGGGTGGAATGAGATGAAAATATTTCTGAAAATAATACCTTTAATCTTTCTGGGTATTGGAGTTAAGTTGCCTCTACATGGATAATTGTGTTCATTGGAGATGATAAGAAATAGAGTTTTCAGTCTCTCCAAGATCTCCATGCACAGCAGAGGAAGAGTGTAAGACAGTGAAATGATCTTTAAGGTTCCTTCCAACCAAAACCTTTCAATAATTCAATGATTCTATGAAATTTGTATATAAGCAGCCCCAGCAATGAAAAATCTTGGTCCACTGAGGTCCAACACACCAAACACCATCAGGGGAGAGCGTGTGCCTCACACACCCACCTTTAGAATACCTTTCCTTCCCTCCCTTGCAACAGATCATCATTTTCCTTTAGCCAACAGCAAGTTACTGTCCTCCCTGGTTGTACTGCAGGAAAGTAATAATAGCAGAAATTACTGAGTGTAGAGGTTGCATCCAATAAATCATTTTCAAATTATTTTAAGCAAACTTCTCTGTCCGTATCCTGTTTCACCTTCTTGTTCCTTATACACCAGTGTCTTCATTACTTATATTCTAGTATCCCAACTATTTCCTTAATAATGGAAATGAGAAGTAGCACCTCCAAGACAATAAATCCACAGCATAATCACAGAAGAATCAAATCTTTATACGCCTTATCTTGAAGTGCATGTGAGCACTCTTCTGTGTGTCAATGATGGGCATTGAAACCTGAGAGACTTCTGTATAATTAAATTTTCTTAAATCAAACTTGAAATGTATCAACTTCCTGCCAAGAAAATCTCCCAGATATCTTTAATTTAGGGTGTTTCAGTTCATATTACAAACTGTTTGAGAAGGCATCAAACAATCTCCTGCTGTTCAGCTCAGTCCTGTGAGGTGCATCTGGAGTTCTGTGTCCAGTTCTTGTCCTTGGGACAAGGGAGACGTGGAGCTCCTGGAGTGTGTCCAGTGCAGGGCGACAAAGATGATGAAGGGACTGGAGCATCTCCCTGCCCAGGAAAGGCTGAGGGAGCTGGGGCTGTTCAGCCCTGAGAGGATCCCCAGCTGAGAGGGGCCCTCAGCCCTGAGTGTCCCTGTGTGCAGGGAGGGGCAGAGCAGGGCCCAGGCTCTGCTCTGGGGGCTCAGCAGTGGCACCAGAGGAACGGGCCGGGGCTGATCCCAGCAGGTTCCACCTGGACACGAGGAAGAACTTCCCTGAGCAGTGACTGAGCACTGAACAGATTGTCCAGAGAGGCTGTGGAGTCTCCTCACCGGGGATATTCCAGAACTGTCTGGGTGCAATCCTGTGCCCTGTGCTCTGGGATGGCCCTGCTAGAACAGGGAGGAGGGACCAGATGAGCCACTGTGGTCCCTTCCAGCCTGACCCATTCTGGGATTCTGAGAAAGCACTGCAGAATCTGAAGTGCAGTAGGACACACAGGACATTGTGCCAATGGAACCAGACTGGAATGACTCTGTAGTAGCCTCCAGAACATGTGAACCCTGCATCCTCAGCACATACATCATTCACCCTATAGTTCTGCTTTTATAGGGCCACACTGTTTCCTAATGCAGACGTAGCCAAAACCCACCTTCCACCATTCACAGGCACAAACATCAAAGACCTCATCCTCAATACAGCTCAAAAAAGCCCTCTTAATACCATTCTATGTGCATTCTTTTACCAGCAGCACCCTGCTCACCTTTATTCATTTACCTTTTTCCACTGAGTGATTCTCGTGAATTTTTAGGACTGGCATAAAAGCCAATGACTGGCAGCAGTGGAGCACAGCCCAATTTCTCTCCAGCTCTGGACATTTTGTTTATGGTGTTGATTTGTGTGCCTGTGTTAATGTGTGTTCTCGTGCATCTGTGTCCAGACACACAACTGACCCCTGTGGAGTTCATCTGTCACCTCCACAGCAGGGCAACAACTCTTGTCCCTGAGGAGTGGGAAACACCATTCTGCATTCAAAACATGCTCCAGTGGAAAAGGCTTTTCTCAGGCTTTTTCCCCTTTCAAGTTCTGCCTCAAATTTTTTTAAGGAAAATGTTCTCAATTGTTTGGGTTTTTATCTTCTAAAAGAATATTCAAGGCATCCAAACATTCCCCCATTTACTTTATTTCCTTGATTCTTGTTTTCACTTCTTACTGTGTTCAGCTACCTGTCTCCCAATCCACACTTTGTTGTACCTTTCTTCCTGATGATCTATGTGGGGTGGGATATTTCTCTGCATGTTCAAAATCTACTACCATTTCCAATGAGTTCAGTATATTTTTGTTAGGGAAAACAAACCCATCAACCAAACAAACAAGTCTCATTAATCCCACTTTTACAGAATCATAAAATCATAAAGATTAAAAAAGACCTGTGAAACCATAAAGTCCAACCAATAACTCAGCTCTTCCATGTCTACCACCAAACCATGTTCCTAAGCACCACATTTATCCATTTTCTTGCTTCCCATTTATATTCCTACATACAACACTTATGGATCAGAATCTCCTCTACTTCCAGCAGCACAAGTGACACACAAGATATGGTCAGTGACACCTTTCTGGTGTCAATGAAGGACCATAACTGAGGCTTCTTTGCCCTCTTTGTAATATAGTCCCCTTGAAAACAAACTCCAGTTTGGATAAAACATGGAAAGTTCATAAAATAACCTTGAGTGCCTGGGTTTGGGCTGTGCAACAGGTAAATAAATGATCTGTTTGACGGGAAAATGTTTAAAAGATCAACAGCTGTGGTATATTTAAAATATTTCTTCCCCCAAAATTTACTGCGAGCAGAAACACTCCAAATGCTGAAAAATAAATGAATCTGTATAACTCCTTAATTATTGAGCTCATTTTTAATAATTAACTAAGCATGAGTTCAAAAAAAATAAACCCACATCATGAGATCTAAAGCAGAAGTGACTTCGTGTTAAAGGTACAGGACAGAGCCTTTAGACTCAAAAAGCTGTTGCAGGCAATACAAGAATTGAACACTTTACTAAATGACATAACAGAACACCCTTAAATATGGAGCAGAGCAGAATGGTGCAGCCTAGAAGTGCAAGGGACTTGAATATTAATTCCAAACGGATTAATCACAGATCTTAAGATCGGGAACATCAGGACTCTGGTTATCCTTCCTGTTAGAAATATGATGTGAAGTTGCAGTCTTATATGGACCTAAAATTATTAAGAATGAGACAATTCTGATGTGTACAATGCTACTCTTGAGGAAAAGCAGTACAATTTTAATTTTCTATGGCCTCCAACACAAAACATTTCATAAATCTTTGTGGGATGATTTGTCACTTACCCACTCAGTCCTAAGCAGTGATAGGACACCAATAGCTACAGATAGGGCTAGGTGAAATGGCTTTAAACTATGAGAGGAGAAATTAGGTTGGATATTAGGGAGGAGTTGCCAAGTCAGAGGGTGGGGAGGTGCTGCACAGGTTGCCCAGAGAAGCTATGGCTGCCCCTGGATCCCTGGAAGTGTCCAAGTCCAGGTTGGGCAGGGCTTGGAGCAGCCTGGGATGGTGGAAGGTGTCACCTGAGTCACCTCCAGCTCTTTGCCAGGACTCCATGAGGTGCTGATACCTCAGTTACCTTTTATTACCAATCCCCCTCCCTCCAGGGAACAACTTCCCAGAACACAGCTCTCCTTTTAACTGAGAGTGATCCATAAATTCCAGCCTGACTTCAGTCTTCAAGAGTCACAGCCTGCCCACTTCTATTCCTGTTGAAAGGAACTTCTGCCTTTCATACATTCCTATTTAGTTATATGAATTCCGCCTTAAATCTACGTAAATCTAAGTATTTATTTGACAAGATGACAAGTTGCTTTCAAGGAAAATAGATGTCCCTGACTTGAAAACAAGACTTTTTGGAGTACATGTTGTTAACTTACTTTAGACACCCTGGGAAGCTCCTAACCAAGCAAGCAGTGTGAGCCACATCCAGAGTCAGGCAGAGCTGGAGAATGGAGTTTATACTTGGGAATGTTGGTACAAACTGGAATCTTTGAATGGGTTTGAAGAGAACTGGTTCCAGTCCTAATTCTGCCATAGGTCTGTTGGTCTTTCTCCTAAAAGTTATTTACATGTTTTTAAAAACTTCCTTTTTTGTCATGGGGCTGCAGGGTTTGAACCCTTCTCCTGTGACACCCAGGACCCTGCTGCATCTCATCCTCACTTCTATTTACCACGAATTAATTAACTCAGTTATGAGCACACAGTTGTTTGTGGTGTTGACAAACTACAAAGCTCTTTTACACCTTCTGACTGTTTATTGGTGTTTTAAAGTTGAGGTAATGAGATCCCTTTATCCCACAAAAGGAATTTACGAGAACTGCAGGGCTCAGACACAAAATCTACTTACTGGGAATGTACAAATTACACTGCAGATAACCTGTCAATCTGTTGTAGCTATACTGTAAATCTTTAGTGTAAATGGGAATAGGAGCTTTCAATTTCCAGGAACAAAGTGAAAAGAAAGATGTTTTCCTACCCCCTAAAAATTAAAAAA
>VXBR01001474.1:425880-436124 GCA_013400215.1 Cisticola juncidis
AAAAAAACTTTTCAAGAGAAGTTCATAATATAATTCAATGGATTATTCAATGGATTATAACTATTTTTTTTTAAGAATATAAAAAACCTCCCACTTGTGGCAGGGAGTTGAAACTAGAAGACCTTTTAGGTCTCTTCCAGCCCAAACCAGTCTGTATCTCTATGATGGTCACTGGTAATAAAATACAGCACATTTTCCTGCAGCTTTCCAGGTGTCAGACTATTTTAGGAATATAGTATCCTCTCCACTGTCATAATCTTTTATTATTATTATTCCCTTTTCTTAAGCCAAAATGCACTTCCTAATGAAACTTAACTTGGCCATTCCTAAAATTTTTAAATGTCAAAGTGATCACTGGCAGTAAAGCCATTGGAAACTGGTGTTTCAGGAAAAAGACAAGTTTTTTAAAATATATTTTTAGATCCTCAACAAAGACATTTTGCTGCTGTTGCTTCAGTTAATAAAATAAACCATAAAAATAATAATGGATAAAATTTCTTGGGTTAAAAGGAATAGAAAATCTTTTCCAGAAAGCCTCTTTAGTCAGGATAGTACACAGATGTACTGCTACAGCTCTCTACAGCCAAATACATCTTCAAGTGACACATCCTTAATTAAGGACTAGAAAAATATATTTTATGAACATGGATTTTATTTTTTTTTCAAAAGATGTCACAGCTATCTCACCTCTTTCTGAGACTTGTCCAGTCATTGGCCATGAAGAGTAGGAAATCAAAAAAGAAGCATGAAAGCTGCCTTCCTACCTTTTCAAATGTGTTAAAAAACATTTGTTTGAACAGTGAGCTGTCAACCCTCTGGACTTGAACATTTCCAGCTACTTTTGCTCTCTGTTAATTCCAATTCTAGGTATATTCCCTAAGCATTTGCATGTTTTTAGCTTAATTTTACAACGAGAGGAGTTTGTTAGGGCTTTTTTTTTTTTTTTTTAACCGGCTACACATTTTAAACAGACAGGGATATCTCTGCCTGAAACTGGAGCTGCCTTCCCACCCCCGTGCAGTCCTGCAGGACTCACTGCTGTGCGTGGGCAGCTCCTGGGGAGAGGCAGAGAAGCTTTCCTGCCACAGCCACTGCACTGAGCTTTTCATTCCCACATCGAGTGAAATAGAAGGTCCTTTCTGGTTTATAACTGCTCGTTAACCCTTAGGACACACAAGAGTTTATCAGCTCTTTGATAAGAAGCTGCAGCAGAACCACACTGGGTATTTTAGGTGGGCTCAAATCAGAGTTTGGAATCAGAGAATTGGGTTGGATTGGGTCTTTAAAGGTCATCTAGTCCAGCTCCCTTCTCCTGTTGAAGGAGCAGAACACCAGCTGGATCAGGTTGCTCCTGATCTTGAATCTTTTGTCAGTGAGCAAAAATAAAAAATCTGACATCATCCAGACAAAAGGACAAACTGAATAACTTTTATTTTCTCCACTGGGAAATATCCTTGAAAGTGACCTAGTCCTGCTGAAAGTTTTTTATTTGTGAAACTGCAGTTTCCATTTAAAGAATTTCCACCTGAATATCTTTCCACAGCACCGTGGAGAAAGCAAGGATTATCGTGTCCTTTTCCTGGAAGTGTTCAAGGTGAGGTTGGATGGAGCTTGGAGCAATGTGGTCTAGTGGAAAATGTCCCTGCCATGGCAGGGGTTTGGAATGAAATCAGTTTAAGGACCCTTCCAACACAAACCATTCCATGATTCTGGGATCTTACTGAGGATGGGAAGGGCTTTGTGATTAAACAGATCTATGGAAACTCTTATTGTTGCCCTTTTCTGACAACTTAGATTGTAGAAAATGAACTTTCCCTGCATGCTGTCCCACAAAGGCACAAATTTCCAAACATTCCCTTTAATCAGAGATCCCCCAGTCACTTTGCTAAGTCACATCAATCCTGAAAACAAGGGGAAAGATATTCCTGTAATGCCACTGCATAAGCCAAAATCCACACTCCACATCCAGAATGGGCTCACAGCCAAAGGTGCCAGGAAGGAAAAGGTCTTTAGACAGAGCCCAGGGACAGAGCTCCAGCCGTGGAGCCAAGGACAGAGGGTCCTGCAGGGAGCTGCAGACAGCTGCTGACGCTGTGTGTGGCTGCCAGTTCACCTCCCGTGCTGCTGTGGGATGAGACAGGGAATATCTCCCTGCAGGAGGGGGAATGGGGGGCAGCACAAGCCTTGCCACACTAAGAGCAGCTTCCTGTGTCCCCAAAATGTGATGGGAGAGAATCCAGCACCAGGAGAAGAGAGGGTGAGCCCAAAGGGAGGGTCCCTGCCTGGCTCAGCCTGCAGCCCTGTGGAAAGCCAGGGCTGGGTCCAGGGGTCCCAGTTTGCCAAACTTTTCAGAATCACAGAATCACAGAATCACTCAGGTTGGGAAAGACCTCCAGGGCTGAGTCCATCCCGTGACCAATCCCTGTCACAGGAGCACTCAGTGCCACCTCCAGTTGTTTCTTGAACACCTCCACCCCCTCCCCTGGAAGCCCAAACTTCTCAGCCTTTCTCCTGTCTAGGGTGGAAATTAACCCTGAATTTGCTGCTTGGTGTTTTCTTCCTCCAGCCAATAACCTGGGATTTGTTGGCACCAGCATTGGAAGCAGTATTTTGGTGTTTGAAAGTCTGAAGGAGGAAATTATTTCATATATAATCTGTTTCCACTTTTGTAACAACCCACAGACCTGCATCCTGTCAGGAATCAAAAGGTTATATATTAGCTATGGTCTATTTATATATTCTATTCTGTCCTATTTTATTCTGTTCTATTCCAGTATATAGTGTGCATTGTATTATATTGTATTAATATCTTTACTACCTGTATTATTTTATCTTTATTATATAATATATATTAATGTCTATCTCACTATCCCCTTTGCATCATGTTTTTCTCATTAAGATCAGCACTAACACACAAATCAACTGATTTAAGCTTAAATCAAAGATAATAGATGCATTTCTGTTAGAAAGAAGGGCAAACTGTGAAAGACACAGCAGCATGCCCTGAACCCAACTCTTTTTTTTTCTCCCCCATCTGCTAGGTCTTTAAAATCTAATGGTCATCTTATATTTGTGAATAAGAAAGTGAAGGCACAAGTCATTGTACATTAGTTACTCCATGGGAAGTGCCTAAGTGCAGTTTCTTACCCCTGGTGAACACGAGGGGATTCAAGGCAGCTCAGCCTTCTGTTCCAGAGCCATCTGCTTTAATGCATCATGTTAAAGTCAAGGTCTTAGAAAGGAAAATCTCTGCCACAGGAGGCAAGAAGACTCCTGCAACCCCCACACAGAATAGCTGGCACCTAAGGAAAGCCAACCTATGGAAGCAAGCTCAGGGAATCGGGAAGTTCAGGTAGTGAAAAATAAAATTTACTGAATACATACATTTCAGTAGAGTGAGAAAAACCCATCTTTTCTCTAACAGATCTCTGCACCCTGTCTTGAATCCCCCTGCTACAGATTTTTTTCCCCCTATTTCTTTCCCCTGGGAAGCTTTTCTTTTTAATATGTGAGTAAAGCAGAACAAATTCTCTCATGTTTTCTATGATCTCTTAATCTCAAACTCAGCACAGATACATAACAGTGCCTAATGGAGGCAAAGCAAGAGGCATTTGATTAAATGTTTGATCTCTGGAGGAATGCACAGGCTCTGTAGAGCACAGTGCACAGCTCACAAATATTTTGTGTTTTATTATTGATTAAAAGCAATTAAAATTAATAATTGGTTCAACTGATAAAAAATACTTTCTTTCCTGAGCTAACCCTGAAAAAGTACCAGATTGCTTTGGCTGCAGAGAAATCTGGGATAGAAGTCATGCAGATTTACCTCTAAAATGTAATTTTCTCCATTGCAAATACAGAGACATTCTTTGCAGCAGGATAAACCATGATTTTAGAGCATTGAAATGACTCCTGACACCTCTTTTTAAATTATCCTGATTATAAATAAGTTATTAAACCAAAACTCTCAGGACATTATTTTTCCTTTACCACACACCTTTCATAGTTTGGACAAAGCAAATGCAGCATGTCTTTAATCTGGAGTGTAACATCTTTCATCTAACTGAAGGGATGCATATTATTAGTCAAAATTCAGGGAACAGGTTCATGAATCACAGAATCACAGGAGGTTTTGTGTTGGAAGAGACCTTAAAGATGATCCCAGTCCAACCCCCTGCCATGGGAGGAACACCTTCCACTAGAGCAGGTTGCTCACAGCTCATGCTCTTTCTCACCAGAGTGCTGACACAAAGTTTTAGATAAATGCCTGACAAAACTGCTGGTCTTTTTTGGAAAGAGTCACAGTCTCTTTTGAGGGAACACAATGGAATAATGAGATCACCTACACAGGACTGCTGAAAATGGAAAAGACCTTTAAAGTTTTTCAGAGTGTGGCAATATCTCTGCTCTGGAGCCAGGCTGGGAGAGCTGTGGGTGTTCAGCCTTGAGAAGAGAAGGCTCCAGTGAGAACTTAGAGCCCCTTCCTGTGCCTTAAGGGGCTCCAGAGAGCTGGAGAGGGACTTTGGACAAGGGTCTGGAAGGTCAAGACAAGAAGAAATGGTCTTCTGAACCCACCCTCTGAAAGAGGGTGGGTTTATATGGGATACTGGGAAGAAATTCTTCCCTGTGAAGGTGGTGAGTCCCTGCACAAGTTTCCCAGAGAAGCTGTGGCTGCCCCTGGATCCCTGGAAATGTCCAATGCCAGACTGGACGGGGCTTGGAGCAGCCTGGGCTAGTGGAAGGTGTCCCTGGCCATGGCAGGGGGTGGGATGGGATGGTCTGTAAAGTCCCTTCCAACCCAAACCACTCTGGGATTCTGTGATAAGGGTGTCAGGACCACAAGATCAACTGTCACAAGGACAGGCTGGGTGTTCTTGTTTCGGTGCAGCATCTCCACTCTGCACCCAGTTCCTGCCCCCACTCAGCATCCACTGGTGCCTCCAGACTCCCTGAGAAGGACAAAGGCACAAGAACAGCCAAGGCCACCATGCTGAACTTCTCTCCTGAAGCTTGTCAGGAGAGTTTCTCAGGGAATAGAGCGTGAATGGAGCTGGAGACAGTGATAAATTTCCCTTCTGAACAATCAATAAAACTCTCCCAGCCCTGCTCAGGCCCCCACTGCAGATGCAAGGGCCATAATTACATTGTCAAGAAGTCAGGTTGCCCTGGCTGACTGAACCCCCCTCTCAAAGTGACGGGTGATTGACAGGCAGTTTATGGGTGGCACGTTCTGACTGGCAGGGGAGTTGGCTAAAGCCAAAGGCAACAGTGAAATTTCCCAGTCTGCTACAACCACCGGAGCAAAGGACTGCCACTCATGGGGGAATTGTGGGAAACCCTGAGTCATATTAACATATCAAAGTGAGGAGCTGACAGAGCTTACTAAACAATCGGAACTCAACCAGAGCTGCGGAGCATCCCCAACATTCCCAGCCTGAAAGAGAAAAGGAATTAAAATGTGCTCGCTACTGTCTTTGCCAAGACAGCCAAGAATTTGGAAAGCTGCTTATTTAATGATTGTGATCTGAGATAACATGTATATTTGTGTATATAAATGTATCTCACAAATGTATATTGCAGAGCACGTCAGCCTCTTTCATATATGTATATATAAAAGGGGCTGTCATGCTCCACAATATGTTCTATACCACAAACCAGACTGATGCTAAATTGAAGTCAGAAAAGCAGATTTTTTTTCCATGTAAGCAATATGAACCCAGTAAAAGACCCCACTACTTTCTGACATGTTTTCCAGCAGGCTTCTACTGCTTCAGTGTTAAGTTGCAGATTACATGCTTTGAATGAACAATAATTGCAGCAATGCACTGGGGCAACATTCTATGTAGGTCTTAAAAGTGACTTCATAGCTACTCTGGATCTGTTGAATAAGAAATTTACATGACATTTTTAATAAGATTTGTTTTTAATAAGATTTGTTTTTTAATAATAATAAAATAATAATAATAATAGTAATAATAATAATAGAATAAGGGTTGGCATTGTTCAGCCTGGAGAAGGATCCAGGGAGACCTCAGAGCTCCTTCCAAGGCCTAAAGGGGCTCCATAAATGCTGGAGAGGGTCTTAGGATAAAGGTTTGGAGGGACAGGACCATGGAAATGATTTAAAACTGATGGGATATTTGGAAGAATTTCTTCCCTGTGGGGGTGGTGAAGTCCTGGCACAGGTTGCCCAGAGAAGCTGTGGCTGCCCCATCCCTGGAAGTGTCCAAGGACAGTTTGGATGGGACCCTGAGCAACCTGGGATAGTGGAAGGCATCCCTGCCCATGGAATGAGGGTGGACAAGATGGTGTTTAACATTTCTTCCCACACAAGCCTTTCAATAATCCAATAATTTTTTTAAAAAATGAAACCAAGGGGTTTTTCCACTAAGAGTCAAACCACTTTTGACTCTGTATGTCTCCCCCAAGGTAATATTTGGATTGCAGACCTCATCCTCTTGTTTTCCTAGGGAATGAAGACTCTCTGAGAATTAAGGCACTGAGTAAAATGGATAAATTATCACTGAGGAAAGACTCAAAGGTACTGATGTGGATGCCTGGATTTACCTCCCTCCATCACTCAAGGTAAGACTGCAAAGTGCAGTCTGCACTGTTTGTCTTCAGTTTTGTGGGTGATGGAATCACCAAGGCAGAGTTGATACGGGCTTGGAATGGAAAGCAGAAGCATTAAAGGAGGCACAGCTACCAGGAGTTGCTACTGGCTTTTCCTAAATTGCTAGAAAACAAAAAGCATGGAAAAATGAAGGCTCATGCTGTAAAGTGCTGACAATTTAACGACAAAATCCTGGCTTATGGGGGTCAAACTAAGAATAGAAGGACATTTTCAAGTGGTAGTAGACACAGAAAGTGAAGCAACAAAAGCTGTTATGAGGCAAATTCAAATCACAATACTATTCTTCAAAAAGAAGAAAAAAAAAAGGATGATTAACCAAATTAATCCCCTGGAAAAAGCCTCTAAGGATAAAGCTAGTTTCTGTCTCCCTTGACATCCTCAAAGACCAAGCCTTTCTGGAAGGTAAGCTTTAATCTAACAGGAATTACTGAGCTCAGGGCTGGGATAACTGTGTGAAACTCAATGGCCAGTAACAGTTGATTCAGCCAAGATGCTCTAATGGCTCCTTCACAGAGATCCTCCAGGAAATGGGGTAGAAACGCTCTGCAAAGACATTCACTGAAATTATTGAAGCCTTTTACAGGCAGTAAATAATTGAGCCTTGCTGTGTCTCAATGAAGGGGTCAAGAGAACCTTACATGGTGCTGAGGTGCAGCCCCACTTCTCCTGCCCCAGACAAGAGCTCCTTCCCCAGCTCTGCCAGTCTCTCCTGATTCAGAAAAGCATCTGCTCACTGAAACCCTGCCAACCCCCCCAAACCTCCTCTCCTGACCCTGCTCAGCTGCTGTGAGCTGGCAGGAAGGTGGCACAGAGGCACAGCTCTCTCCCTGCCTGTGCTCAGGTGGTACCCCCAGTGTCTGATATCATTTTTGACCGAGAGCCACACGTCTCTGCTCAGACAGGAACATTTCTGCCTGCCAGGCACAGGGGGGAAGCTCAAGACCTGCTGGAGGGTGTGAATGCCCTCCAGCAGGAGGGTTGACACACATGAGCAGGAGGAAGGGAGATGAGACATTCATATGGTTTTTGTTTTTCTTTTTTTACCTCCTCCTCTATAAAACGTAGCGCTTTTAAAAATAGCCCAGCAGAGAAGAACTTGAGAAATGTGTTTTGCACTAATGTTCTGGATCGTGCTGAATTTGGACTTGAATTCCATGTCCAAACTCCTGCACCAAGAAATGGACATTTTATACCCATAATTCATAATCTTCAAGAAAAACTCCATATCTAAATTCTTCTATGTCACAATATAAGAATGGTGTGGAGCTATGGGTACGGGTCCAGAAGAGGCCATGAAAATGCTCTGAGGTCTGGAGCCCCTCTGCTCTGGGGCCAGGCTGGGAGGGCTGGGGGTGCTCAACTAGAGAAGGGAAAGATCCAGGGAGAGCTCAGAGTCCCTGCCAGAGCCTAAAGGGGCTCCAGGAGAGCTGGAGAGGGACTGGGGACAAGGGATGGAGGAACAGGACACAGGGAATGGCTTCCCATTGCCAGAGGGCAGGGATAGGTGGATATTGGAAAGAAATTCTTCCTTATGGGAGTGGTGAGGCCCTGGCACAGGTTTCCCAGAGAAGCTGTGGCTGCCCCTGGATCCCTGGAAGTGTCCAAGGCCAGGTTGGATGGGTCTTGGAACAACCTGGAATAGTGGAAGATGTCCCTGCCCATGGCGTGGGGGTTGAAACTAGATGGTCTTTAAAGTCTCTTCCAACCTAACCCATGCCATGGGTTCTATGAGGATCAGGACCAAAGTTGTGCCTATTTATTTTTCTTCCAAAAACTTTTTTTTGGTGTGTTTTCTTTGTTTTCTTTTCTGTTATTCATTTGTCCTTTGCTTTTGACAACAAAAGAAATGTACTCACCATGAATGGAAAGGGTCCCATTCCTCACTGCCAGGAATTTGACTCCATATGGAAATAATGGTGGAGAATGGAGACTTCCATAGAGATAGATGTGGGCTTTGTGATGGAAAGGGGCCTCAGGGGATCCCACCTGGAGCTCTCCTCCATCAGACACCAGGATGTAATGAGCATGCAGTTCTACAGGTCCTGGTCCAGTAAACAGGAGTTTGCCACCTGAAAATAAGAGAAGAACAAAATACAATCATTTATTCAGTCAGTCATTCCTTACAGTCAAAGTCACTGTGAGAGGTAGGTAAACAAAGGGGTTTGCAACAAAATTATAAAATTACAGCTAAAATGCTATTGCAGTCTGTGAAATTTCCACCTTGTTCTTTATTTCTCCCTATGGATTTATCAACACTTTACAGACCTGATTATCCAGTCCATTTTTTGATTGACAGTCTGAATTTCTAGACTTGAGCAAGGCCAGTCAGCCTGGGCAGACTCTCCAACCACAGCTGAAGGAAGCTGTGTTTGGAAAAGCCTAATTTTAACCAACTAAGTTACTTAATGTTGAAAAGAGATATTCCTACTTAATTTGTATTATGTTACCTTTTAGATTACAAACTGCTTGTGACTGGGAGAGGGGAGAGGAAAACTGCTTTGGAACATAGGAACTGGCAACTTGTTTAGATCAGTGGTTGATTTAATCCTGCAGACTCTTCCAGCTGCTGTTCAAAACCAGATGCTTCCAAATACAGTGTGAGATACATTTCCCTCTTAGCTGGCTGTGGGTTAATCTCATCTCATAAAAAACTCATTTTAATCCCTAATTAGAGGTCAGCTTCACCCCAAAGCATAAGGTTTCAACTCCTTGCCAACATTTTCCCCCTGCTGACTGTTAGTATAACTGGATAAGATTTGTTAGTAATAAAGAACCAGACTTTGGAATCTTTGTGATATTTGGTCTCAATGACTTCTTAAAGCAATGAATTCTGTGGATTAAATGCATAGTGCATGAAAAACAATTTTTTTTTTTTTTTTTTAATTTTTTTTAATTTTTTTTTTTTGACTCAAGCTCCTCAGTTCTGCTCAGTTCTGTCAAATGCTTCTCTTGTTCTTGCCTCTTGAGATCTGGAAATCCCAGTCTGTCACCTCAGGATGGTTTATTCCTTTACCTCCTTTCATATTTCCTCTCCTGTGAAGAATGCTGTGACTTTTTTCACAGTGGATGTGGCGAGGGTGGACTCTCATTCATTTTGTCACACTGCACATGGGATATGCCCCCCTAGGTCAAGCCCGGTTTCCCAGGAGAGTAGGGAAATTCCCAAAGTCTGGAAACTTCACACCTCTCACAAAAGGTCCCCCATGCTCCCTTTGTGTGAAGTAGTAGCTGACAAATGTACCAGCTCATCCCATGGCCAGTTTGCTACTGGTGGAAGGAGTTTTTAATGGTGATGTCTCCACCTACCACCCAGCTGGCTCTCCTGACTCACAAATCCTTCCCTGTGAGTGTGGGGAGGCCCTGGAACAGTTTCCCAGAGAAGCTGTGGCTGCCCCTGGATCCCTGGAAGTGTCCAAGGCCAGGCTGGACAGGGCTTGGAGCAGCCTGGGATAGTGGAAAGTGTCTGTGCCCATGGCAGGGGGTGGGACAAGATGATCAGATGATCCCTAAGGTCCCTTCCACCCCAAACCATTCCATGATAACACCACCAATCCTCAGCAAGAAGAAGGGAGATCAGATCAGACATCTGGGTAATTGCAGTGTTTCGAGG
>VXBR01001474.1:436177-449078 GCA_013400215.1 Cisticola juncidis
AAAAAAAAAAAAAAAAAAAGAGAGAGAAGATCAAATATAAAAAATAGATTAAGTACTATTTTGGTAATGGCTCTCCATTGCTCATATTCTGCTTATACTGATTTCTTTTCTTATTTCCACATGGAGGGGCATTCCTTGTTTCATTGATTTCTTGAGCTTATAAAAAAAGTCTTATAACTCAGCCCTCATTTCTTTGGCTTATCAAAAAAAGCAGTATTTGTATGGGGACTACCCATTATTTTTTTCCAGATTTCATTGTTTTTCACAAATTTTTACATATTTTTTTACAGAAGATGCTTAATCAAAAAAAAAAAAAATCTCATATTTCTTGCTTATATATAACTATAACTACTGGGAACCACAGGTTTGCTCTCACAAACACCATCTCTCCTATCTGTAAATTGTCTCTTTCCCGTGACATACTTTTCCATATATAAATGTATAAGTGTTGAGCATTTATATAGTGTTTTTGTAAATTATACTGCATGGATTGTGATGAATCAGAAAACAATTCAGTTTGTTTCATGCAAAACAATACAAGATATTTGACTCCAGCAGCAATTTTAAAGCTTCTGAATGAAACTGGACCTGTTGATTCTAAAAATGTGTATTCTGAAAGAATATTTAATGTTTTATTTGATTAGCATTATTTGGCAATAAACAGACTGCTGGTCCATCTTCCTCTTGTGATATAATTTACCATCCTGTTCCTTCCCATACTGAGAACAGAAATATTTATTAAATACTTTTGCCTTATAGCAGCAGTGTTAATAATTTTATCACCACAATCTATAAATGGAACTGTAAATCACTGTGATTTATTTCAGTCCTAACATAAAAAAAGACATCTTCCCTAAGGTCTTTATTGACTTCCTATGCTCTGTTCTCAGTGAAATACAGCCATTTATGTTTCCACTCCTCTTCATACAATTTTTAATGAGTATTTTAATTGCTGCCATGCTGTACCACTGAAGCAGGGACAGTTGTCCTATCCCTTGATTGCAGAATCACAATTTTGTCTTAAACAAGATTTCCCAAGTTTCAGTCACATATTGCCCATTCAAAATTTTGAAGGTTGATTTGATTTTTGAAGATTTGATTTTTAGATCAAAGGTTTTCCCTATCTTTTGTGGATTTCTGAGTGTCTGAGAAGCTTGGGTGCTGCTGACTGCCCTGGGTGCAAGTAGGAGCAACAGTCCCACCACGTCCCGGGAGCAGCAGGAATTCCAGCAGGAGCTGTGCATGCCTGGCCTGCAAGTTTGACCCTTCCACAGGGAAATCTGAGTCACTGAGATTGAAAAACACCCCTAAGACCACAGAGTCCAACCATTTACTCAGCACCATCAAGTCCACCACTGAACCACGTCTCCAAGCATCAGCATCATGCATTTTTTGAACACTTCCAGTGATGGTGAGCCAACCACTGCCCTGAGAAGCCTGTTATACTGCTTGACCTCCCTTTCAGCAAAGAAATCCCTCCTAATATCCAATTTAAACCTCCCCTGGTGCAATCTGAACACCAGAAGCCCCTATTTGAGGAAGAAATTCTTCTCTGTGAGAGTGGTGAGGAATTAGAACAGGTTGCCCAGAGAAGCTGTGGCTGCCCCATCTCTGGAAGTATCCAAGACCAGCTTGGATAGGGTTTTAAGCAACCTGGTCTGGTTTAAGGTGTCCTGTCCACAGCAGGGGGGTTGGAACAAGTTGGTATTTAAGGTTCCTTCCAACCAAACCACTCTGGGATTTGCAATATGTCACTCTTTTGCTTTTCCTTAGAAGCAGCAGTCAGATATGAAATTTAACCCTGGAAAAGGGACACTCGTGGTCAGTCCACAATGCTGCTGTCCCCTGGATCTTTGCAAAGCTTCTGAAAACCTCCCAGGACAAATCCAAATGGTGCTCAGTCTTTGGGAGAAAATACAGTGGAAAAGTGAAGTTCAGCTGCTGGGGATAAAAGAAGAGCTGCACCACAGAACAGAAAAGAAAGCACTAGGAAGGACTCATTTAATCATTTATCAAGTTTACGTGTAAAACAAACTCTGGCCAAACTTACAAATTCTTCTCTCCAAAAATTGCATATTGTCCCTCTACACCTCTGTGGTTTTTGTTAGGTCAGAATAAATATACAGCTGCTGCTTTACAAGGTTGTCTTCTCCTTTTTAAAAAAAGAAAATAAAAGTTATGCTTCCTTCTTTTATTGCACTTGACCCCTTCTCTGAAAGCAGAAAGCAGGAATATTGCTCAACGCAGCCTTTGGCTGTGACCCTCAAATTGTTTGTTATGGCTGCACAGGAAAGCAAAGTCCTACACATGACCTTGAGGGTGATTTTATAAAAATCAATCAGCCACTGTTATGATGGCCTCCCCACCAAGCAAAATAAATACAATTAAGCCCATAATCACTTCTCTACAGTAATGTGCAAATTCAATGAGTCTCTTTAGGTGGAGTGAGGGAGAGAAGGGAGAAATATGTTGAGGCTATTTGATACTTTGTGAGAACATCAGAAGCACTATTCTTCTCAATTAACCCAGCAATTAGCCTCCACCTCTGCACGAACAGAAAAGAAATCTTTCTTTATCTGTCTTTACCAAAGGGGAAAAAAAAGGAAGAAAAAAAGCATAAAAACAACAAGGCAACTCCATATGTCCCACAGGAGGGGAGAAGCAGCCAGACAAAATAATTTTTTTTAAAAAAGAAATATTTCAGAAAACAAACCTAATAATAAGGTGGGAAGTTTAATCTGCTGGAAGAATAACTACAACACCACTGGTTTTGTGAAAAGGAATTTACCTCCTGAAGAAATGGTGGAGGACATGCTCTAAAGGAAAGGACTTGGAAAAGGAATGTATTAACAATTCTCTCTGTCAGGTGTCCTGGACTGAGTCATACAATGCCACAGCTCAGGTATTCAAAATATTAACTATGAAAAAACCTGCATCATACACTTTGGGGAAAAAAAAAAGGGGGAAAAAATAGAAGATTGGGAAGACTGGTGTGGGGAGTTTCTCCTTGCCTCTGTCAGGAAGATTCACAGTTGCAGACACAGCACTTTATATCCCTTCTCAAAAATCTCATTTTAAATTTAAAAAACAAATCTAAAACAGATATTCTCATAATAAACAAAAGCAATATTACTATCTTTTTTTTTAGGTTGTGATGTAGATTGTTTTAGAGATTTCCTGAAGTTGGAGGGAAGCTAAGTCCCCTTTCCAAAGTACACCTTTTGCATGGGGACATTTTCTGTTATCACCTTTTGAGGCTACACTTTGCATTCACTGCCAATATAAGATATTTTTTCCTAATGAACAGCTCATTAGGGAGCTGATTTAAAAGTAACATATTTATATTTAGTTCAACTTCAGGTGTTCAGTTCTGCTTCAAATGTAGTTTAATTCTACTTCCTTATGTAAAGCTGAATACAGTGTTAAAGCCAGCAAACTACAAGAGTGCTGGGTAGTCTCAATATTTATTTTTTTTTATACTCAAGTGGGAGAAGAGTATCAACAAAATATCTTACATATCACTACTGTGTAATAACCTTCAACTAGAAGGAAACTTCCTCTACAAGGAAGAGGATTTGCAGATTGAAATCTCATCCCCTCCCCTGGACTCCCTCTTCCCATCACAGTGCAGGGGAGATCTGATCCTCCATGACCAGGAATATCTCAGCCCCACAGCCCTCAGCTTGCTCCTGCCAGTTCCTCTCATTTGGTGTTTCACATGACAAAGCCACAGAATTCTCCATGAGACAGGCTCTGAAGTTTTATTCCTGGCCAGCATTCCTGAGTGGCAAACAGCAGGATGCCACTGGCAGAGCTGGAATAGCTTTGCTTGATCCTGTATAACCACAAGGCTTCAGTGTGCTGGCACCCCCCTTACTGTTCATTCTCCTGCTCCAAGGGTGTCCCTGGTAGGGCCTCCAAGAAGGGAAAAAAAAAAACAAAACAAAAACAAAAAACCTCAAAGCAACTAAAATCCTCTTGTGTACAGAAAGAAAAATACAAAGTTCATGATCTTTAGAAAAGAAAATTAATTATTTCATAGGTCTGTCCCCTGCACCCTGTTGACATGCTCACAGGACACTCCAGTGAGCCATGAAAGTTGTTTGCAGCTTGGACCATGGCTGAACAAGATGGAAAGGGGAATTTTGTTATATTGGGCCAATCCAAAAGGCTGCTCAAACCAAAAGTCCAAAGTTCATTCTGCACCTCCCTCAAAATGCTCCTCCATGTTCATAGCCCAGATCCCAGATTAGCTCTGAATTCAAATGCCTGTGTATTTCCACCAGGACATCACTAACACACTCAAAAGTTAAGATTGTATTCCAGCATTTTGTTGGATGGAGGCCTTAATCCATCCCTGGGAGAGGAATCAGCAGCTGCTTCACTACTCTCAGACAGAATTCATCTCCCCAGCCTGACAAGGCTTTGTTTCTTGGCTTGCTGTGCTCACAGCCATCTGTTCAGATGGCACGTGCTCCCTGGGAAACTGATCAGGCTCTTCACTCAGAGCTCAGGAGACAAGTAAAAGGCAATTCCATTAGCACCCCAGGAGATGCTGCCATAGATGTGTCTTCTTAAAAAAAAACCTTTCTATTTCTTCAGCTCTTAAGGGGCCTCTGAGATACTTAGCAACACCTGGGTGGGTTTGGAAGAGGAGAGCTGACTTGGTGGGGAAGGGGTGCAGACACTCCAGGGTGTCTTCCAACACCTCTGACATCTTCTGGGACCTAAGTGAGGAGCTCCCAGGTGAGCCTTGTGAAGGTAAACACCACCCTGTGAGCTGTGATGGAAACAAAGGCCCTTGGGCTGTCATTTCAACTCCCCAAGTGACAGACATTAGGTGCACATTTGGAAATTCCTCCCTGTGAGGGTGGTGAGGCCCTGGCACAGGGTGCCCAGAGAAGCTGTGGCTGCCCCTGGATCCCTGGAAGTGTCCAAGGCCAGGTTGGACGGGGCTTGGAGCAACCTGGGATAGTGGAAGGTGTCCCTGCCCATGGCAGGGGTGGAATGAGATGAGCTTTTGTGTCCATTCCAATCCCAAACCATTCTGTGATTCTGTGATTCTGTGATTCCTTCCTTCCATGACAAGGATTAGAGGAAAGGGATGGTGCTGCCTGGGGTTTCTGCTCAGTCTCTGCCAAAGCTGTGCTCAGTTCCTTGGCCAGGATTAGATTCCACAGATCTGCTCACTGTGAAATGTCCCACAGGAGTCCCAAGAGCTGCTGAAGTTGCAGCAAATCAATTTAATTGGCAGGTGAAGAGTCCTGGGAGTCCAAGGTACATCCTGTAAACCACATGAAACATGATGGCAAAAGAAACCTGCAGTCCACACCCAAACATGAACCAGGGTTTGCAGCTGGGGAAAGGATCTGAAAAGACCCACACCTTGAACTGCTACAGATTCAGGGTTTAAAATCCTTTCTCCAGGAATGTCCACATCTGTGAGTTGCACTCTGCTGGATAACACTGACTCCCTGCAGAAAAATATGCTGAAAAATAAAGAACTGATGCCTTTCACAGTTTTTCATGAAATAAGAGAGGATTCTAAAGCTCTGAGACTAATTATTGAAGGCTCACCATAACAATGTAGGAAAATATCACACAGTGACAGAGAGAAATAGAGCTGACTTTTCTTCCTTTTAAATCTCAATTAAAAAATACATTGGATGAAATTTCCCATTAGCTGGTACTATTTGTACATCCCATGTTCTTTCTTTAATTAAAAAACGTGCTTATTGCAATACTGCCAGAATCACTTTTACGGTATTTTAATTGTAATGTCTCTGCCTGATTAAAAAAAGAAAATATGAACTGGAAACTGCTTAAAAAAAAAATAAAAGTATCACAATGCATATCCCAAATGGATTGATGAAAATGGCACAGAAAACACCATGACAGGAACAGGTTCCAACTGTGCCTACTGACAAGGGATTTAGAAATGAGTTTAAGGACTGGTTGATGCCATAGAGAAGAAAACAGAAGGAAACACTTTTTCCTTCTTTCAGTGAATTAAAACCCAATCTTTATCTGCAGTGACTGAAGCACGGTTTATTTGACAACTATTGAAGTTGGTGTATCAGTGAATATTTGATGCTTTTTTGCTAATAAAATCAAAGAGGAGGAAAAGACAAGTGAAATCAATATCTGTGTTTTCCCTACTCCTGAATTTACTCACAGGATGCATTCTGGCCAAAGTCAGATCAAAACGTGGATTACAAGAAATTCAAAATATTCACAGAAATAGAGAATCAAAGGAAAACTACACGTGGAATTCAGTGCCCTGGTCTAGTTGACATGGTGATGTTTGGTCAAAAGTTGGACTCCATAATCTTGGAGGTCTTTTCCAACCTAAATGATCCTTTGAGTGAAAATGATCTTTTCCAGAACAAGGATCAAAGCAATCTTCTCCCTCATGCCTGCTTCCTGAGAGTGGCTACCTCGAAATTGCCTTTGCAAGAGCAACTGCCCAGGTGAGGCTCTTCAATTCCACTGGGGTGCACTGGGAGTGTCACCCCAAAATTCATCTCCAAGGAACTCCTGAAAGACCAGACAGCTTTTATTTTTTCTGTCTTCAGACCTCCCTAGACCACCATAACTGCAAAGGCAACAACACATGCCTGAGGTATCAACCCATCAAACACAAAGCTCCTCCTGTGTAAGCCCTGTGCAAAGGAAATTCCCATCTGTCCTGGGTTATCATAAATATTTCCATACTTGTGATGCTGGGATTATAAAAATAACTGCAATCTGCTGAACATACAGAATTATCTACAGTCTGTCTATGTTGTATCTCATCCCCAATCAGTCTTGTCTGAGCCATTTCACAGCCTGACTATGAAATTTTCTGCTCTTGAGATCCATGTGTTCCTGCTCTGCTTGTTGAGGAGGAGGGAGAAACTGCTGAGCCCTCATGGCAGTGAGCAGAACCCAGCTGCCTAATTCTATTTTTCTGCTTTTTTTTGACCTCCAGATCTTCTGCCCAGACAGTCTGGTCATTCCCAGAACCACTGTATGTTTGGGGCTGTGTGTTAATGCAGCCAAAGAAGGGTCAGTTTAAGGCCGCACGTGAAACTGATGTCATTGTTCTAACACTCTTTAAGTAATTCCTGCAATGTTGGAATCATCAAAAGGAGACAACATAGGGACAGTATTCAAAATCCTCATGGTGTCTTAAAACAGGCAATTTCAAGAAGTGGGCCTGTGAACTTGAGTTTTTTGGATACAGCAACAGAAAATGGTCAGTGTAGCAGCAGTGGATTCAGTAGCATTACAGCATTTTTCCATCCACAAAACCTTGTATTTTCAGCTTATGAGTGCACAGCCAGCCTGATGCTGAGTCATGAAAGCCAAAGGGAGCAGAGCTACAATTTAATCCCATTCTCCAGCTCAGAAAAACTCTCCAGGTAGAATAAGAATGGGACATTTCAATTGAAGCACGTATTTGCACCTACCTTGGGGGTCAGGGGTTTACTGCCTTGCCCATCTTACACCTGGGGAAAGTAGTTGATTATTTGATGTGCTCACAGAGTTGGAGTTGCTGCTCTGAGGGATCACCTGTGATTCAGTTTGAGAAGGGTGTCTATAATTCCTGAGATGAACTGGTCTTTGTTAATGTGTGTTTCTATCAATACAGGAACCTAAACAACTCCCCTGAGCTGGACAGCTTAAAAAGGGGGAAGGTAAGGAAAGATAAATCTCAGCCTCATTTCAGAGTAGATCTCAGCATGTCTTGATTCCAAATCTAACCAAGGCTACACAGCCAGAGAACCTATGGTAGTGATGCAATAGGCAACTTCACAAAGCTCAGATAAAAAATTCCTGCAGGTTATAATTCTAAAATGTTTTGTCCCTCCATTTGGCATGTAACAATGAAGAAAATAATAGCATCTAGAATATTCTAATGCTGCTTTTCTAACTGAATTGACATTATAAACCAGGCTTCTTGGAAAACACGATAAAGAGGAGGAAGGATTTGAATGTCAGATGAGCCAAAGCCATAAAGATACTACTGCAGACTTCATTAAATTCAATCAGAGCTATGGCAGCTTCATGAGGGCTGACTCATAGATCAAATGAGCCTTTGAGTAGGTCCAAAGTTCAGTGTTTCTGCTCAAATATTTTGCCCCAATTCTTCACAAAGTCAGTGACTGAGCCCCAAAATCTTCATCCAGATTTGCAGCCAAAAGAAATCTGGTATTCTGACCTGTCTCCTCTAAAGTATGGCATAATCACAATGAGGTTAAGAAGAATCTTGAATCGTAAATTAGAATTTTCAGTGGGGTAAAGAATTGTGCCAAAGTGTTTCACCTTTTTTTAACCTCAAAATCTCAGTTGATTTTTAATTTGGTTTTTAAATGGGAACGATGTCTGATATAGCAATTCTTGAAAACCTCTGAGCCTGGAGTGAGCAAGTTCAGTCAGTTTTGGACATGTTCACATGATGGAGATAAACTTGCAAATTTTCTTCCTTTATCAAATTATCATTCAAATTGAAAATAAAATATAATTATCAAATGCATGTGTTTTACCATCATCTCAATGAAAAACTAGTACCTTTAATATATATTTTTAGTATAAAAGAAATTTTACCAGCAACCATCCTGGCCTTTAAACATATAAAAATTCTTGCTTTCATTTTTTGAGCTCTGTTTCAGCAGAGGCTTAAATTTGAGCAAACAATTTCACCAGAACAACTCATTTCCTTCATACCAGGCACGCATACAGCAGTTTCCACAACCAGGACCTAACTTCTAGAGGAGAAGATTTCTGGCATGGAATTACAAGTCCTTTAAATTCTTACTTTGACACTCACAGAGATTTGCATGTCTCATTCATTTTCTGGGTCTATGTACAGGTACACAAACCCAGCAAATCCAGGGTTTCCCATCATAACTGTGCTCAGTGTGCTCAGCTACTTACTTACTGAGGTAAGTACCAGCTGCGATTTAGGATTTGGGATTATTTATTGTATTTGATAGTTGTGATCTGCAATTCTATAATGTCAATAATTTTTTAAAGGTGTTTGTGATACACCTGCCTGAAAGATGCCAAACAGAAGAGAGTTGATTTTTGTTATCAGTAGTGCCATTATCAGCAAACACTGCTCAGGACAGCAGCAATTTTGGTAGATTGGGGAAAGAAAAAAAAAAAANATATTGTCATTATACCTCAAACAGCATAAACAATTCCTTCTGCACACTGAATATTTAAATTCTTGCCCTGTCCCCCATCACTGCCCCCTTGCATCTACTGGGAGCAGGCTCAGCCTGCACAGCCTGGTGTCTCCTGATGCTGGAGCTGGGGAATGGAAGGAGAGATCAGGGCCGTGAGAAACCTCATCCCTGGAGGAGGAAGAGCACCGAACCCTCCGCAGACCTTTGAGATGCAGCAGGTTGAGGATGCTCGTGGTGGTCCCCAGGAGCAGGGTCCGGCCCTCCTCTATCGTGACATTGTCGCCATCTCGCGGCTGGTAGCCAGCAGGCCAGCTGGAGCCCTCGTCCCACCGGCCGCAGAACTGGAGGGCAAACTGCGAAAAGAAAGAGCCAGAGAAGTTCAAAGCTCGCTCCGTGCCACCTCTGGAGAAGCCAGCTCAGAGAACAGTGCCAGGCATTGGCATCTCCTCCACTGTGCTCCGGGCAAGCTGACTTCCAGAGGGACCCTGTGCAAGGCAAAGGAGTAGAAGGATGTTGGCATGGGAGATGTTCCTGGCTTTCAGTAACGCCTGTCACAATTTGGGGGCTGTCCCTTGTCCCGTTCTGCTCGGGGAATGAGGGATTTGCCGCAGGTCCGGCTGCGGACCGACCCCAGGTTTCCTGGTGTGTGTCTCTCTCTGCCTCCCAGGAAGCAGAACTGCACTGTTGTTCCCTGGCAATGTCATAAAAACAGCCTGAAGACCTTAGAATTAAAACATCCTACTGGATGGGCTGTATTTTGCTTTAGAGGGGTTTTTTGTGGTTTTGGTTTTTTGTTTTTTTTTTTCCCCAAGGGCTCTCCTGCCGCTCATCCTCATTGAGACAGACATTCCTCCTCTCAAACACCTTTTTAGCTTTCTCAGCTTATCTGGTGTTATTATTGCCTCTTCTTTGAGGATGAGCACAGCGGTTCCAAATAAAGCCCTGAATAACTTGAAAACCGCTAATACACTGATTCATGGTGTGCAAGAGCAAAATGATGCCTGAGCTGAAAGGCTCCTACTCACCTCTAAACTTCAAACATGCATTTTGCAGTGAAGGTTTTATAGGATCACAGAATTGTTTGGGATGGAGCTGTTTCATTCCAGCTCCCCTACCATGGGCAGTGATATCTCCCACTAGATCAGGTTGTTTAGGGCTCTGATGATGAAATTTTTGAGGAAGGTGTGAATATTTTTGCCTGGACATGTGTGCACAAGTGTGGACATAGAAATCCAAAACGCATTATTTGATCTCATATGTGAACCAGCAAGAACATCCTCAACTCATCTGAGGCTGGGGGGGGAACCAGACATGGAAATATTTGTGGTCCTCACTGGGCTGTGCTAATCCAAAACAGCAGTGGAAAGAATAACCTCAAGACAAAAGCAAAACAGAGTAACTCCATTTTCAGACTGAGCACATCGAGTGCATTAAAGCTTTTGCTCAGGAGCTGCAGTTGAGGTGAATCAATAATGGGGGTGTTATGATGGTTGTTCTCTTTTACTGTGCTGTTTTCAGGTTTACTTTTATGTGCCTGATGTTTTATAGAGTATTTCCTGTACTGCTGTTCCTGAGAAAGCTGGTCCGGTGAAATGTCTATACCCATGGACCTTCAGATGAGCTTTAAGATCTTTCCAACCCAAACCACTCTGTCATTCTACAATTCTAATTATTTACACCAGGGAATGAGTGATGGTTCCCAGGCTAAATGATAAACTGGCTGATATCCACCCTGGCTGGATGCTGGGATTTTCTACAATCGTTCTATGATTTCTCTACAAAGGGAATTAACTTGGTTCAGTTCAGACTGAAGTCTGGGACTGCATTAACACACAGGTAGCGAAAAATTCTTGGGAGCTGAAACTCTGGTATCAGAGGGAGTGAAGCACTTCATCATGACAGAAGTAAAATTATTGAATAGTTGCTAAGTGCAATAGGAAAAGTTTAATTTTCATTAGTTACAAACATATATTTCTGTATTTATGTATTTAGTATTATGTATTTATATTTATATAGTTCAGAGATTTATGACAAATTTCCAGCTGAAAAGACAGATGCTTTTACTCACTATCTTTCAAGAGATGCTGTGAATTACTCTTCATTGACAATGTTATGAAGCAGATTGTATAAAATATACAATAGTTCCACTGAGAATAGTTAATTAAACTTGTTTTTACCACAGAGGAGGGAACAGTTCATAGAAAGGTGCACACACTGCTTATCAAGCCAGATGCAGCATAAAATTACAAATTCCATAAATTCCTGTCTGGCACAAATGCTGCCAGTGCCACCAGCACAACACTGGAGGAGGCAGCTGTGAAATGGTGGGATCCACAGGAACATTTGGTTGAGAAATTTTGCTGAATGCCTTTAAGTCACTCTCACTCTCTGAAATCACTTAGAACCTTCCAACTAACTCTAATGGCCAAGCAAGGCTGTAAGGAGTGTACCAGACCTTTTTGCTAGCACCACTTGCTAGCATTAGTGAGCTGTTGATAGAAGCCCTCAAGAGTTAAGAAGAATAAATTCCTCTTCTGAATTTCACTTTTTTTCTCTTTTAAGGTGGCAAATAGGGATTTCTAACTAGAAAACACTCTAGTTCTTTATTTAAGCTTCTCACCACCCAACATCAGTGTTTGAGATTGATCGGTTTCTGCTGTCACCTCTTAGAGGACTCAGTATCTGTTCAGTTCTATCAACACCATCTGGCACAAAAATCTCAGTGTTCATACATGACAGTGGAATCACAGAACCACTGAATCACAGAATTACAGAATTACAGAATGGTTTGGGTTGAAAGGGGCTTTTCAAATCACCTCATTCCACCCCCCTGCCATGGGCAGGGACACCTTCCACTATCCCAGGTTGATCCAAGCCCTGTCCAGCCTGGCCTTGGACAATTCCAGGAATCCAGGGACAGCCACAGCTTCTCTGGGTAACCTGTGCCAGGGCCTCACCACCCTCATAGAGGGAGAAAAATTAGTTAGGTCACAAAATTCCCTATTTTTCCATCAAGTCCATACCTAAATTTTCCAATGAGAAAATGCCTGTCTTAGCCCACTGTCATGTGCATCTCTTGCCTGTGTGGCTTTCAAGTGATTTCTGATTTGTACTTTTTCTTCTTTGTAAACAAAATTAACAGAGGAACATCAGCTAATAACACAAGACCAAGAGCTGTTCATAATCACTTGTACTATCCTTTCATTACCACAGAGAGAATAAATCCAAAGAATCTGTTTTAGGAGGAGAAAAGGGGATTTGCTCAAGGAACATACTTTAAATTACCACAGCACAGAGGAATGGACAGGGGGGTTAGAGGGAAGGCAGCTCTGTAGGGATTGACAAGAGACATCAAAAATTTTTGTTTGGTGACTCTTCTCTTGCAGTCCTGTACCCTTTCCTAAGATGAAAGAGCACCTCCTTAAGATCTTTGAGAGAAGAAGATGTGGTCTAATGCAAGTTTGGTGCAAGGGACACCTGCCCTGAACCACCAGCACAGTCTTCCTCAACTTTGTGAATCCCATATGATTGCTCTCCCTGATTTCTGGGAGGAGAGCACAGTGCAATCTCCAGCTGCAACAGAGTTCTTAAGTTCCTTTGCTGAAGGGTGGTGGTGTTAACATCCAATTCCATTTAAGCAACCCATGGTAAGATAACATGAACTAATGCACAAACTAATTGTCCATCTCTCATTAAGCAGGGTGGGGGACAATCTCAACATCCCTCTC
>VXBR01001474.1:454669-492672 GCA_013400215.1 Cisticola juncidis
AAAAAAAAAAAAAAAAAAAAAAAAAACAGAAGACAAGATATCTAGAGAACTACACACTGTGAAAAAATTAATCATTTATATCAAAAGATGACATTATCCCCAAGCAGACTGGAAGGAACTGTAGCTATGAATAAACCAAGGATGGAAATGAGCAGAACGATTCTGAATAAACCTGGATGGAGAAACTGGAACAGGTTTCCAGAGAGAGGACACCAAGCTCAGTTTTCCCTTATGCTCAGCACTCTTGACACGACTGCCTGGGACAGACAACCCAACAAACCAATTCCAAGGCCACAAGGTGATATTTTTATCACTGTCTGCTGTGTAACTTCTCTTTATCCACTACTCCAGCTTTAAAATGCAGGTGGGATTATCCCAGCAGGTCCCTCTTTATTTACTCTCAAAAATATTGATACAGCAAGGAGCAGGGCTGGGTTCAGGGCTGGATATGTGATGCACTATCCAGTATTTTTATTTTTAACTGAGACTGCTTGTACCCTGAGTTTAAAAAGAAAGGATTATTTTTCCTTTTTGCTTATTTGTTTTAATTTTAACTGTCCTGCAGAAATCTGACTTCTGCTGAGTCGCACAGGAACAAGAAGGGAAGAATCTGGCTGGGCATGTTCTCTGTGGGACTGATGAATGACCCTAGTCTCTCCCAAACTATTAGAGGATAAATCTGTTTACACACAAAAGATTGACCTGGGCTGGTGAGGTGGGACTAGAATCAGGAAACTGGCATGTCCCAGAGGTAAAAATGCATTTGCAGCCAAGAGCATTAGTAACTCAAGACCATAAACAAGCCACAGCATCATTAATTACTCAGACAGGGGCAGCCACAGAAGCAGTGAGAAGACCCAAAAGCCAACTGTAAATAGTTCATCGAGCTGATTAGTTCAGGAAAAAAATGAGTGGGCACTTTTGGAGGTCAGAGGCCATGGCACAAGTCAATCTCAAGCCAGTTTGCAACTGGACAATGGCATGAGAAACAGTTTAATTCCTGTTAAAAAAAATCCCAAACAAAACCAGCAAACTCACTTAAAAAACAACCACCAAAAGAAAAAAAAAAAAAAAGGTTTCTTCAGCAGGGGAGTAATCACAGCAATTTTGAAGCACAGAAGGTAAGGCTCCTTGCTCCAGAAGTATTTAATTAAGGACATGGAGGATCAGTTAAATCTAATGGTGCTTTTCTAGGAAGGGTACTGAAAAAATATTGCTTTTCTTAGGGGGGCATATTCCAGGTATAGATGAGCCATCTTCATACACACAGGCAACAAAACTCACTCAAATCCCATGTAAAATACCAAATAATGGAGGGAAATGAACATTATTAATCCAATCCATAATTAAACAAACCATGAGACCTCTGGGAAAGTCCCTGTCTCTTTACCACACTCACATGAGGACCAGAGTGTTGGTTTTGGGTCTCTCAGGGTCGTGGTGGAAGGATGAGCCTAAAATCAGAAATCTCAATCTCAAATATTAAAGAAAACACCTTGGGAAGCAGAGGAACTGTCTTGGAGCACATGAAGATCTTCATTTCACAGAATGTGTGTTTTCTGCCTGGTAACTGCTTGTTAATTCACAAAAATCTTCCCAATGTTCATTTACAGCGTGATATTCAGAGACACCTTATTTATTGTAGTGGAAACCACTCTAGTGCAGAGTTTTAAGTCCAACTTGTTGAAAATCCTGTGAGTGTAAACAGATTGAGGAATTCAGTGCAACCTTCCAGTTTAGATACAGCAGGACCAGGATTTCCTTTCCAGAACACTGTTAAAGGGCACACATAATTTACACATTTCTCTAAACCAGCCATTTTGCAAAGTATGGAGGCTTCTGAGACAAATTAAATACGGCAATTTAATGGTAATGAGAAAATTACAGCATCAAGTTGTTTACACAAGCAGGATAACCAAGCCTGGTGACTGTGTCAGCCTTTGCACTGTGCAAATATTGTCTCCCAATTGAATGATCTTGAGTTAAACTCACTAATCTGAGAGCAAATATTGCAAAAGCAAAGATTAGCTCAACAATTTGCCGACCACCTGCAGGAAAAGTAACCAAATGATGTCCTCACATGTCAGTGAGCAGGATTTCTGAATGGGTTCTACAATAAATGGGGGAGTAAATGGGAGGAGTGAGGCTCATCCACCCCAACAGTGCCAGAGAAAGCTGCTGATTTTTTTTTTTTTGATCAGGTAGAGAGATAAACAGAATCACAGAGATGTTTGGGATGGAAGGAGATCATCTAGTCCTATCCCCCTGCCAAGACAGGGTCACCCAGAGCAGGTGACACAGGAATACCTCCAGGAGGGTTTGAAATGTCTCCAGAGAGGGAACTCCACACCCTCCCTGAGCAGCTATTTCAGAGTTCTGACACCCTCAGTGTAAAGTTCTTCCTCAGTTTGAGGTGGAACTCCTCATGTTTTAGAACTCCTTGTGAGAGTCCCAAGTCAGCTGTGAATGTCAGAGAGCTGGTTTGGGATCCAGTCTCTGACTTTCCCACAGCTCCCATGGAGGCATAGGGAATACAGGTGAGTTGATACACAAAGCATAGCAAACCTGGCTTGCAAGGGGTTTGCACTGATTTACCAGGCAAAGACTGAAAAGTGCTTGGAAGAGGGCAAACTCTGTGTGAAGGCTACAGCTTGGTCTGTCCTATGCATAAAATACAGCAACCAGACAGAAAAACCACACAGTCCAAGGACAAGCATTGATTCTGCCTTAATTGCATCCACATCTCCTCAGCCAAAGCATCAGGGCCATTGATTATTACTGGGCATGACCATCTACCCGGGATAGGGTCTGATGCAGAGCAGCAGCATTCAGAATTATCACTGCATCACAGGGATAATTATGGTGTAATGAGGTGTAAAGGGCTTGGCCAGCAGCAGAGGCACAGTCAGTTCTCTAAGATGCATCAGAGAATAGGAATGGTTTGGGTTGGAAGGGTCCTTAAAGCTCATCCTTTTCCACCCCTTGCCTTGGGCGGGGACACCTTTCACCATCCCAGGCTGCTCCAAGCCTTGTCCAACCTGGCCTTGGTCACTTACAGGGACTGGGCAGCTACAGGTGCTCTGAGAAACCTGTGCCAGGGCCTCACAATTATTTAGGGCTCAGTTATTTAGCAAATAAGTCACAATATCTAATCTAAAAATACTTTCAGATTAAGGCAATTATCCCTTGTCCTATTACTCCATGCCTTTGTGAAAAGTCCTTCTCCAACCTTTCTCTAAACCTCCTTCAAGTCTTGAAAGAATCATTTCCTCTCACACTGTGGTACAGGGATACAGGATTTGGGACTCCCAGCAGCCACCAAGACTGTCCTGCTCATGGAGAAGTGGGTGTCAGCCACCAACAGTGCTGGTGTCTGACTTCTGAGATGGAGACAATGCACCTGCCCCTCAGGTAGAGAATCTCACCCTGCACAGCTGTTATTTCAGAAATGCAAGGTTTTGGAGCAGCTCCCCCCTAGCTGCGAGCTTTCAGAGCCCGCTCTCAAACTCAGTGTCCTGTTTAGCTTTAGCACATCAACAGCACGCTGCTCTCAGCCTATCTGTGTGCATTATCTGCTGCCCTAATGTATCGTGCACTGAACCACAGCATCATTACAGGTAAGTGCTCAGGTTTAAATGCAAACATAATTGCATAATGCGGGACAGCCAGGAAGAATAATGCAGGAAACAGAGCCAGCTCCATCTGATAGTGCAATCTGACTGGAGTGCCAGCCCTTCGGATCAAACACACAGCCCAGATGGGGCAACCAGGAATAAAAGTGCCTCGTGGTATCTTTATTGTCATCATCAAAAACACTTATCTGCCACAAAGGTAAAAAGGTGAAGATGGGACTCATAGAGAAAGGGTCACAGAAGAACAGGGTATCACCGGGTTAGGGGGGCAAGGAAGGTGTCACACCCCAGCAAAGGTCACCTTTACCCTGTCCCTCCAAGCTGAATTTGCCAGTTCCTAAAAGGAGTCTGAGCACTGGGTGGCATTTAGAGCACTGGGAGCACCCATCCCATTTTCCTGCAGTCAGGGGTATCTGCTTAACTGTGATAAATCCAGATAAAGCCTCCCATCCTACTGTGCAAGGAGCTGCACAAAGAAGGGAGAACATTCCCAACACAAGACACCTTCAAAATGAGAACATGTCTGCAGCAGATATATGCACCTTAATGCACTTATTTTATGTAGCTAAAATTAGAATTGATTCTTGATGAAACAGCTCTTCCATCTATTTAATTTTAATTCTTTTTCAGTAGTTTGAGCTCACAGTAGCACACAATAGATCATTACAGGGATGCAGAGAGCCCACAACAGAGGCCAGAAAGCAGCTGAAGTTAATTTAGTGCACTTTGAACCACTTGCCCTGAATGACAACGCCTCTGCTGAAGAGAGCATCACACATGTCACGGGACAGTAACCATTCGTCTCAGTTCAGGAGATTTTCGCCCAAACTCAATTCAAACCAGACAAGATGAGAGCCTATCGTGAGAGAGAACCTCTCCACCAACACATTGCCCTCTGAACTGAGAAGCCTTTGAGCTGAAAGCACAAGCTGCTGCTGTTTGAGCTGTAAAGAGATCCCTCTGTCTGCAACAGGGCTGTAACAGCTCATCTTTATTGGGAATGCAGATCCTCTGCAATAATACACTCCATGGCCTTCACTCTCTGCCCTCACACACTCACACTTGTCTGCCTGTTCATCATTTGGCAGCATCTAAAACCAGGGGTCCTTCTACCCAAGGGTCGCTGCTGGCACATCCTTACCCCAGAATCTGAATGCATTCAAGTGCTAAAGGATGCAGATGTGTGCTGAGTAATATTCCAAGGGTGAATTTCATTTTGGAAAGAGCTGGGTACCATCCTAGTGCACACACACAGAAGAGGATGTAGGTAAAAGTGGAAATGCCAGTTATCACCACCTGACCCAAAATTGTGACCCATGATAACTTGTATTCAAATCCCTCATGAACCTGACAATCCAGAAACTTCCTGCTCCAGACCTGAAATTGAACATTAGCTTGGGGCTGTGCCAGTGTCCAGCATTTGCAATCCTTTCAGCGTGGAAAAAACTCAATTTCTGCAACACTGTCTGGGCCATCTCAGCTTTGAAGCGACGTTTTTAGCTCAGTGGCTCCATCCCCTGACTCAGCCCAACAGGGCTCCCAAAAAGTCACTGCAGAACAACACTGACTGCTCAACTTCTTCTGAGCCAATTCATTTCAGAGAATCGTGCAATCACAGACTGGTTTGGGCAAGAAAGGACCTTAAAGACCATTTAGATCCAACTCTGCCAGGGAAAGGACACCTTCCACTAGTCCCAGCTGCTCCATTCAGTCTGGTGTTGAACATTTCCAGGGATGGTGTAGCCAAAGCTTCTCTAGGAACCTGTGCCAGGGTCTCCCCACCCTCACAGGGAAGGATTTCTCCTAAATATCTTACCTGAATCTACCACAGAATGGTCTGTGCTACATTCCTGTGCCTGCCCTCCTGGGTTTACTGGTGAGCTCAGGGACAATCTCCCCTCAACACTGAAAGCAAAAATTGCATCTTCTCACCAAACACAGGTGAAGGCAGGAGGAAAAACTGCAAGTGAAGGTTAGAGAATGAAAGAGCAGGAGAGGGAGCACTGTAACCCCCAAGTGGGTGAAGCTGAGCCTGACCCTTGATCAGAATCCCAGACCCAGAGAAGATGTGTGAAAGCAGGAAAATAAATCAATAAGCAAAGCAGCGATCTCTTTCCTCAATTTTATTGGAGGAAGTTCAAATTTACCCAGCTCCTCACAAACTGTCTTTGGCTAAAATCACCGCTAATGAGCTCTGACATTTGAAATTTAACTGAATATGAGCTAACAGCTCCCAGCCCTCCACCACCCAGGGAGCTGACCGGGAATATTTTGTTAAAGTCAGAGACGGGGCTAAACTGAGCTTTATTGAGAAGACCCAGCGTTCAGGGGTAAGTGTTTATAGCACCCACTTCACCTGACTCTTCCCTGCCCTGGCACGTCTGCTTTTCTTCACGGGAACCACAGAGCTCTCAGTCCCCTCCTCTCCTCCCCAGCGTAATTATTTGCTGATTTTTACGAGGTCCCCTTACGATCCCTTAATGAAGTCCTTTGCTCCGCAGCAATTCACGGGGACAGATTGGACACGAGGGGCTTCCACTTAGGGAGCTGCCAATCAGGGGATGGTACCCGCACTCAGAGCAGTTGTTAAGCCAGTCTATCACCCGGCTATTACAGGCTCATCACCAAAACAGCTTTTACTGGCAACCACATCACATTAACCCTTTCCTTAGACCGGGAAGCCTCGAGTAGATTCAGTGTTGAAAACAGCACTGCTTTTCCTTCCTGCTACAACAACTATTTCTTTTGAAATTATTAATAAACACTCCCTGAATAGAAATTTCCCTACTTTAAATTTGGTTTTCCTCTAGCTGCACATCTAGTTCACATTTTGTCTATGCTAAACGTTGTGATAGCACCGACAGTAACAAAGCCAGGAAAAAAACCCTCAACTTTAAAAAAATCTTAAACAACAAATACTATTTGTCCTTTCTCTATTCCTCACTCTAAACTTTGTGCACAGAAGAAATTACGTTACAAGATGATTGTCTCTTCATCACTATCAGAGGTTTGCTAGAAGACAAAATATTCAGGCTTTTGTTATCCTCAGGATTGATTTTTTTTTTTTTTTTTAAAGAAGTAAAACATAACTGTGTTCTCCTCCCACACACTTTGTCTAAGGCTTCCTCTCACTTCTCATGGATGGGGTGGGACACCTGATCTTGCCCTCATGGCAAGAGGACAAGCCAAGCAACAGACTCAGAACTTTAGACCTACATCCATGGCCTAATCACATGAATCTGTTAAACGATCCCACTCTGGCCAAAGCTATACCACTAAAATCTCCCAGATTTCAGTAGAGGGTGACCACGTGCCCAGTCCTTGCTGGGGGCTGAGCCAGACCCCAGAAATATTTGGGAAGGGGGTGTGGGTCAGCCATGCCTTGGGTACACAGGAAACTCCGTGTGGAACACCCAGCCCACAGTGATGCTCTGTTAGGGACTGAGGAGAGGGCACAAGTCAGAGGGTGACAGTCCTCTGTTGGTGACACAAGGGGCTGAAAGGCCACATCTTTATCACACCACACAAAGGACAAGAGCATCAGATATGTTAAGCCACGCTCCAGTGCAGATCAAGCCTGGGCTAGGTGTGTCCCCATGTTGCTCAGCCCTTTTCCCATCAAATTCAAGATGGGCAGATGGAAAAGGTGCAAGGCACCTCCAATTTCACCACAGCACAGTCCCAGGCACCCAACATTCCCACTCCCTTCCTCCAACGGGCACCCAACATTCCCACTCTTTTCTCCCAAACTGAGACAAAGCCAGACTGAACTGGACTTTGAAACACCCTATTTAAGTGGAAGGACCTAAATATTTAAGGACCTTTCCAACCCAAACCGTTCTGTGAGACCATGTCCCACAGACAGAGAACCAAAGCTGTGGTTTCAAACACAGAGAATCCTTCCTCCTCCAAACTGCTGAATTGCTGAAGGAGTCAATTAGAGTTTCTGTCATAATTAAACAGAAAAGTGGCAGCAACACTCTGTGCAAGTACCTGGCACCAAATGGAGAGGACACGAGCCCAAGACACTCAGGGAGATTCCCCACACCCTCTTGACCTATACTGGAGCCTTCCTTTTGTACAGGAAGGGAAAGATTTGCTTTCTGCTCCCTGGAGCAGCAGTTCCAAAATGGCACTTTTCCCTCCAAATCTGTTTCTCTGAAGGGTTGGAACAGGCATGAATGGAGGGTGAAGAAGGAAAATGGTTCTCATTAAACTATGCCATGTTCAGTTCGGATTTCACACAGGTGAAATTAAATGCACATGGAAAAGCTTTGGGACTGGCATCTCATCCTGGGGGTTTTGGAATTGCATCCTAGGATATCCTGGGGCTGGCTCCCAACCCACCTCTCAGTGCAGCTGTATGAGTGCTGGGGAGAAGAGAGTTCCCTAGAAAGGCACTGACAATTCAGGAAGTTATCTCCTCAGAGCCATTAGAAAGATGGGGGGATTAAAAATGAAAAGAAAAGGCTTTTCACAATGGTGGGGGGGAAGGAGAAAGTTGCAGTTCAGGCCTTCATTTTTCACCCGACAGCAGGAGAGGAAACAGTTAAACCTCAAATCAGGAAGCAAGAAGTTAAAGGAAAATAAAGCCACACCACAAGCACATCTCCTAAATTTCCCATTGCAGCCCAAGGCTGAACCCATTAAAAGGAAAAAAAGGGGAAAAAATAATAAGAAGAAAGAATTAAAAAAACAAAAGAAAAGCAGAGAAAAGAGGAGAGCCAATTTTGCTTATCCTTTCCCCGCACACCTAGCAGCCCTTTTTTGCTATTATTTATTTATTTACCCTCTCCTTCCAGAGCAAGGCCCTTATTTTCTCATTTTGTCCAACAGAGATTGTCCTCCTAGAATGACCTTTTTTTTTCCTTTCTCTCTCTCTCCCCTCCTCTCCCTCTTCCTCCCCCCTCCTCCCAGCTGCCTCCAGGCCATTGCCCTCGTGCCAGTAACTAGATAACACACTCTATCAGAGATTTTTTAAAAAATCATTGCAAAGGCACTGGGGCTGATAGTGGCATCAATCCTTGCCTGACACAGGCTCGGGTCAACCATTTATCTCTTCACATTGCCTGTGGTTACTGGGGAGCCCATCTTGGCTCTCTACATCTTAACAACCTTGCAGATGGTACCTCTGTGCTCCAGCAGCCTCTGCACCCCAAGATTGGTTTTGTGGGTTTATTTTTATTAGTTGTTTTTTTTTTTAAATGGACTGTGCTGCTTCTTTTCTGTGAGGGTCTGGTGGGTTTTATTGCACTCCCCATCTCCTTCTGAAAATAATACCAAAATAACACCAAAATAAACAGGTTAAGAAAACAGGAAGTTTGGAGATTCAAGGATGGGCTTCCTGGGCTGTTAAATGTGAATATTTATGAAAATACATACAAAATATTGTAGAGGAGTTTCATCTAGTCCTGCTCCTGATGTCCTATCCTGGGTGACATGGTTATTTTTGACTGGTTGTAGTGTCAAAGGACCCAGGAGCTCTACTCACAGCCCAAGGCAACATAAAGTCAGGTTCTACCAGGATACTTGCTAAGAAATCCAAAAAACTATCCCCACACCTCAGTAAGCTGTGATCCCCATGGCCAGACTAAGAGTTCTGGTGTTTTGCATTCTCTAAATGGATCCACAGGAATTAAATATGATATTGTATCAAAATTCTTCCTCAAGTGGAGAAGAGAGCAGCTGCTTTATTAACCCCCTCCAAACAAAACCCATGTGAAACTGGAATCTGCTTTGTTCTGGCAGTGTCCAAGGCCAGGTTGGACAGGGCTTGGAGCAGCCTGGTTTAGTGGAAGGTGTCCCTGCCCACAGCAGGGGGATTGGGACTAAATGACCTTTTTAAGATTTTTTCCAACCCGAACCATTCTGTGACTCTGTGATCCCTACCCTGCCTAACTGCTCCCAGCCTGCTGAAGTGGTTTTCCTCATGGACTGCCAAGTACGAGCCCTTCACCCTCAAAAATGCACCCATCAAACACCCACACTGCATGAGGACAGCTCTAAAATGAGAGCAAAAGAGAAGAGTCACCTCCCATCACTTCTCAGAGATGGAGAACACGCTCAGGAGCTGCCCCTGCCAATGCAGGGGGTTGGAATGAGATGATCTTTAAGGACCCTTCCAACACAAACCAATCTATGACCTCTCATCAGTCCTGCTGTGGGTAATAAAGGACCAGCCCTTTATGCCCAGAGTGCCCTGGGCTTCCAGAGACCCTTCCACACTCCCTGAAAGCTGCCTGGGTTTTGCCACCTTTGTAAATCACCAAATATCTCCACTGGTTAAATACTTGGGCATCAAGAGAGATGGTAAGTAGGGAAAAAAGGCTAAAAAAGAAGGAAAGGAATGATTGTAAAATCTGCAGAGGAATCCAAGGGGTTTGAAGAGATAGTCCTGACTATATTAAGTTGAACAGAAAGGATTTTTGAGGTACATATCTTAGACAAAGCTTTTGTGAGGGGGTTACATTTTTTCTTTCATGAGAAGTGAACAAAGCAGTTATCCCTGTATCAGTCACCAAGCTAAGAATTCACAGATCCTCAAAAATCTAAGCCACCCCTTCAATCTCAAGACCTCCCCTTAACGGCCTGTTAAAAACAAACTCAAGGCAGCTCAGCACACCCAGGCAGAGCCAAAAGCCAGGATTAGGGTTTTTTAGGCATTTTTATCTGGCAAGTTTTTTTTTTATTAACCTCCTCTCCCTCAACAGGCACCCCTTGAGAGCTGAGTTGCAGGGAATTCACTGGGATACCAGTTCAGCTTCCCTACGGCTGACTTCATACATGATGTGGGCCCTCTGCCAAATATTCCATCACCCATGAGGGCAGCAGAGGAGGGGGAGTGGGAGCAGGGAAGCGCTGCTCCAGCAGCGTGTTTGCAGCATGATTAGGTCTGGTCCAGCGATCTGGAATAATAATTGGAAGGCTCACTAAGCATAATGGGTTCAGAGCCATCCCAGCCTGGCCAAGCCCTCCCCTGAGCATCCTCTGCTGGTGTTTTCGGGGTGTTTTGCACATCTCACCAGTGTCACCAGGGCTGACGTCTCATTATGCAGCCAAGGTGGACGTGGACAGGTACTGAGTGAGCATTAGAACTCTTTTTTTCCCCTTTTATTATTTAATTCATGTCTTCCCATTATCCAGAGCATTCTTGAAGCTGTGAACTAATTAAGTCCTGTGGGATATACAATCAGTGCTGGGGTTTCCCCCCCCTCTCTTTTCAGTGGGCTAAACTGCATTATACACTGAAATAATTGTGAAACTCTTCTTAGATAATAACAGAGCAAGTTACAAACACTAATGATGCTGAATGCAACACTGGGGCAGAGGCCTGCTGCTTACTTCTTGTGACCTAATTAAGTCATACAGGGCAAAATACTTCAAACACAAAGTGAGGCAAGAGCTTAAATCAGTTTCTAAAGAAAATCATAAAAATTATTCTCGTGGTGGGGGCTGGGGGGTGGTGCTGTGACACAGAACAGACCCTAGGAAAAATCCAAGTTGAACCGAAATTTCATGAAGTTTGCCATGAAAATCCCAGATCTCCAGGTACCTGGAAGCACCATGAGATTCTGGGAGTCCTCTAGATTCAGATCTCAGCCCAGCTCACACTTTAACCATGGACCTGATGTTCTTGAAGGTCTTTTCCAACCCTAAGAATTTTATGATTCATGCAAGCAACAGGTAGGAGACCAGATTTGAAAGGACAAAAATTGAGTGATGGATTTTGCAGCACCTACCAGAAAATGCAGTTGTTTAAATAATATAACTGATGAAAAAATACTCTAAAACTGTATCATAGAATAACAGGCATATCATAGAATATCCTAAGTTGCAAAAAACCAACAAGGATCATTGAGGCCAGTTCTTGGCTCTGCAGAGCCTAAGAGCTCCAATCTGTGCCTAAGAATGTTGTCCAAATGCACCTTGAACTCTGGCAGGTTTAGTGATGTCACCATTTGCACCTCTCAGGCTCAAGTTCCCAGTACCAACATTTTACTTTTTTTTTTTTTTTTTTTTCTGCTCTCAGCCAAGGCTGTTATATCTTCTTGCCAGTGCCCATTCATTCCATGTCACAAGCCTCTGTCAGCCTTTCTACATTTTCACTTCCAATGCCATTCTGGAGCTAAAGCTGCTCCACCATCATCACCAAATCACAGCACCCATCTGGGCTGAGTCCTTGGCCTGCCTGGGCATCCTTCAGCTGGCAGCAGAGGAAGCACAAAACAAACCACTGAGCAATGCAGCTGTGCTGAGAACAGGATCATGCCCCTTTTTTATGGAGTGCTTTGAGATCCTTGCATGAGCATGCAAGAGAAGTGCCAGATGTTATTATAAAGAGATGCAGCCCCATTATTTGTACACAGAGTTGTGCTGCCTGCTAATAGCACCATTATCCTAAGGCACGTGGTGCTATTAATGCATTTCCCTGCTTAGTGCTGAACCTGGGGACCATTTTTTCCACGGGAAAGGTAAGGCCAGTTCACATGACATGATTTAAACCTCCACAGTGAAGCATGCATGCAATGCACCAGGTCGTAAATCTTCACAGGATGCTGTCAGCCAGGAAGGGACCAAAATTGAAGCCATTTATCTGAACTCCCCACCCACCCACCTCTGCTGGCCCCAGCCAGTTTTGGGAAGAGGGATAAAATGATTCTGAGTGCCCACTGGGTTCATTAAGCAGCAGCAAATCCCAGATCTAAAGTGCTGCTGTTTTCATCCTGCTCTGAATGAATTTGTTCATTCAGGACACTTAGGACTTCCTTGGTTTTCCCTACTCTGAGCAGAAAAATCACAGCAGGGACAAACCTCACAGCTTCTTCCTCTTCTTGCTCCCACCTGAGTCAAAAGTCAACCTGTCACCACTGGGGCTGCAGGACCTGTGACACAGCTGGATGCCCAGACCACACACAGCAGCAGGGATTAGCCCTCCAAGCCCAGGCTCTGGGACTCTGGAGATGCCCTTATCCCATTTGGAAGGAAAACTGGAATGTAAGGAGGAGTTACCATTTGAACTCTGGGCACTTGTCTGGGCACTTCCCTTCACTCCTGCAGTCACCAATCAACAATTTTGAAGGCTGTTTTTCTCCTTAGCGGGGCATGTTTTAGATACCATAACTAACAACTGTTAATAGGTAACATTCTGCATCTGACATTCTTCCAGAGACCAAGGACAGGCCTAACAGACTCAAGGAATTGTAATTTAGGATACTCCACCACAATAGTAACATTCATGTCAGGTAAATCTATAAGTATCAGAGACTCCTAAATATAGGCTAGATCAGATATCTAAAACTAAACATAGAATTCAGCACTAGAAACGCACCAAAATTACCCTGCCAGGACACTGCAGCTACTTTTTGGAGTGGCAAAGTAAATTTAAAGTCCTTAAACACAGGAAATTTCTTTGCAGATAGAGTAAAAAATTACTGTGGTAGCTTTAACATTGATGCTGAGCAAATAAATTTCATTTTCCTAAACTATGCTAAAAGACTGTGTGAAAATTTTATTTAATAGATTAAAAATAGCTTTTGGTTTTTATCTTAAGTCAAGTGTGTAACTATTCCCACTCACACATCCCTGTATTCAAGAAGTTTCCATCCCATCTCAGGAGCTGCTCCTTTAGGAAAGGATTGTGAAAAAGGGATAATTGGTGTTCAACAAATATCCAAACCTCCTAAATTTCTTCTTACAGGTGGCTAAAACCCCCCTCTGCAAAACTGTGAGGATTCTAACAGATCTTTCAGCTTAGCAATGACATTTTTACATACCAAGTCTTAAAACTGATGCTTGTTCAGAGTTACAGCTTTTTTGTCATGAACTCTTGGCATAGGTCTTTTTTTTCTTACTATACTCACAGACAGCACTGGAAAGACTGTCCCCTTTTCCTTCAGCTACTGAAAAGCATCAAAAAATCAAATATAACCAGGGCTGCACTGAATGCTAAGTCTCTGCCAGAGAGCTGAAACTGTACCTCATGGCTAAGATTTCTGCTCAACAGAAAATAACATTTTTAGAACAGAATTGAATTTATATTAAAAAAAAAAGGGGGAGAGAGTGTTAACAAATATATACATTGCTCAGGAAATAAGGTAAAGCTCATTTATGTCTCATAAAATACATGATTAGGCATAGTTAACCATTAATTCAGCTGTGCTGCATTAGAACTGCTATTCAAAGTTGGAAAGCATTTAATATTATATATTGCTGCTGCTCAGCCTAAATTGTTTTTTTTTTCTTGCCCCCCTTTAAATGTACACAATATTACAAATTTAATTTTAAGCTGTTTGAATCAGTCTGTAAAAAAGATTTGATTATACCTGAGTGTTCTGGCCCCAGTTTTTCCATATCTCAGTAATCTTGGCAGTAATTGGCTGATTAGCTCCCTCACACTCCATCTCTGCCTCAGTTTCCATGGTAATGTTACAGGAGCTATTATAGATGAGAACTTCATCTCTTTCCACTTTAGGGCTGAAACGAGAAGGGAGGTTAAATGGGGTGTCATCAATCTTAATGAAATGCAATTATTTTTACTCTTATTAATCATTGCAAGCCATTAGCTTGTGGCAACTCCTGGCCACCATTTGTCAAACTTTGCAAATTTCGGTAATTTTGTTTCCATTCTTTTATTGTTTATTTGTTTTTCCCCCCTTTATCTGCACACACTCAGGATGAAAATACATGCAGTAAATATCTCTCAGCGATGCTTTTCTCCTTCCCCAAACCACCACAAACAGGAATGAAAGCCATTCTAGGACCAAGGCAGAGGGATAAGTGCAGACAACAGGGAGGGAATCAGCAGTGTTGGGAGCAAAGATGGACTCCTACAAGGAGTAGGGTTTGTTTGTGTCTCCCCCCTCCCCATCTTACTCACACTTAGCAATGGGGAATGAATAACTTGCAACTCCCCTAGGGCAAGGGGAGAAATTGGAAAAAACCACACAACTGGCTAACTGGTCCCTAATTCCAACTGTGAAAAAATGAGCTCATTTAAGGGTTCCAATTCCTGCTACCCAGCTGATTGCAATGATGCTTTGTTGCTAACACTGGAACATTAACTTAGTAAATTAATTAAACTTACTTAACAGCCCAGACTAAGCAGATTCGATATATGTGCCAGTTACACCAGCAGACATTTGCTCTAAAACCTCCCCTTGCATAGGGGGAAGAAGTAATAGAAAATGTGGTGGGAGAGAAGCATTTTTTCCCTGGGTTTTGCTGCTGACTGTTGCTGATTTTGGTAGTGTTTCATTGTGGGGAGCTATGGGATTCAACATATGGTTTAGTGGTGAGCAAAGTGTGGTGCAGGGTTAATGGTTGGACTTGATCCCAGAGGTCTTTTCCAACCTAAATGATTCTGTGACTTTTGGCCATTGCTGCTTCTGCCTCTCCTCTCCATCCCATCATCAGATTCACATTGGCAAGTTGTAGGAAGGTGAGGAGAAAGGAGAGGAGTTACAGCAACACCAACACAGCCCAGAAATCACACGGCTTTCCTGAATAGCTAGGAAAGGACAGAGTTCACAGCATGATTTATTCAACAAAACAGAGGATCAGATAGGCAGGATCAGGATTTTAAGAGGCCTTCAGGTTCCTGAAAATCCCATAAAGTGTCTCCGGGACTAGAATCTCAGAATGGTGTGGACTGGAAGGATCTAAAAGCTCATACCATAGGCAGGGACACTTTCCACTGTCCCTGGTTGCTCCAAGCCCCATCCAGCCTGGCCTTGGACACTTCCAGGGATCCAGGGGCAGCCACAGCTTCTGGGAAACCTGTGCCAGGGCCTCCCCACCCTCACACAGAAGAATTCCTTTCTAATAACTCACAAAAATCTACTTTCTGTCAGTTTGAAGCCATTCCCCTGTCACTCCAGACCCTTGTCCAAAGTCCCTCTCCAAATCTCATGGAGTCCCTTTAGGCATTGAAAAGTGTTCTAAGTTCTCCCTGCAGGCTTCTCTTCTCCAGGCTGAACAATCCAAATTTTCTCAGCCTTTCCTCACAGCAGAGCTGCCCCATCCCTCTGATCATCATCCTGCCTCCTCTGGACTCACTCCAACATCTTCCTGTCCTTCCTGTGCCGGGGACCCCAAAGCTGGGCACTGTTGCAGGTGGGGTCTCATGAGAGTGGAGAAGAAGGGGTGAAGCACCTCCCTTCCCCACAGCTCTCCTAAAATTGGCCCAACTGGAAAGCCTCAGAGCTTTTTGGGAGGGTGATGATCAGAGTGGTTTGACGACCCTGAAGATTTAAAATTTCCCTGCTGGATGCAGCAGCTCACTCTGCAAACAAAGCCCTTCTCTGATCTGCATTTAGGGCTGTTTGTTTTGCTGCCCCTTTTCAGGGTTAAAGGGGTAAAGGAATCAGCCACATTAGAAAACACAAAAATACCCCCCCTCTCCACCAAAAAAAGCACCTTTGGAAGTTGCTGAACCCTTTTAACAGCAAATTTTTATTTTTATATTTAAATGAACTTTTCCCTCTGCTGTATCAATAATTACAACCCAGCCTTGGGGAACTGTGCTTGCTTTTGATAGCAACACTTTGAGAATGAATCTTGTCCTGCACAATAATTCAGTGGACTGGGCTATCTTTCAAGACTTCAGAGTGATTTTTAAAGCTCCAAGAAGAAACTGCCTCTTTTAAATAATCAACAGTTTTAAAGGCAGAAAGGGATTGTTGGTCAGCTGGATGCAGGGCATGGCCACAATTCCCCAAACAGTCAAATCACTACAAGGACATTTGAGTGGTTTTCACAGGGTTATTTTTCCAAAAAGTAAATAAGCTTTCCTTGTAAAAAGAGCCAATTCCTTTCTGTCCTCATGCAAGCACATGTTGAAACACTGTTAACAAATTGCAGTGTTTAAAGGAAATGCAAGAAAAGGAGGGAAATATTCAAAGGAATTCAGGAATATACCTTGATATGAGAGTTGTTAATGGCAAAACTTACAACTCTATTAAGGAATATCCTTCTGTCCTGATGAGTTGATAATGGATGGGCTGTGGTAGAGACTACATAAAGAAAATATTTATTGAAACCACTGACAAACGTTGTCCAGGTGGCTGCCCCATCCCTGGAAGTGTCCAAGGCCAGGTTGGATGGGACTTGGAGCAGCCTGGGATAGTGGAAGGTGCCCCTGGCTGTGGCAGGGGGTGGAATGGGATGAGATTTAAGTTCCTTTCAAATCCAAACTATTCTATGATTTTATAACATTACTAAGAAAAACAGGAGATATTCAATGTGCAGTTAAGCCAGGAATTACTTCAGTAGTTTTGTCCCCATCCCGGGACAAATGTCTTAACTCTTGAGCATTTGCACAGAACTAAAATACACATATATTTTTTTTATTATTATTACTTAATATTATTAATTAAAGCAATCAATATGTATTATTTCAGGAATCCTCAGAATAGTTCTTTTCTCCTGGAAAAATTTAAATTTTCTAAGACTTTCCTGCAAATTCCATTGATACTTTAAAATTAAGTATTTTTCTGAATTGAAATTAGGTAAACAGTTTTCAGAAGTTCTGAAATAAGTTAATTTTTGTGATTCAAATTTCTCATTTTTTTCCTTCTATTTCTTCTCAGATTTCTCAAATCAGGAAACTTTTCTGAAAACAAAAAATCTTTGCCCCTACTTTCCTTTAGCAAGAAATAAACTTCCCTTTAATTTAGAAATAAATTCACTAGAAAAAAAATATCAGCCTAAGTTTTAATTTTCAACTATGAGCTTATTGGGTGAAAAGTTAAAACAATAAGAAAGACCTTGAAGAAGTGGGAAAAATGGAAAAATAGTAGGTAAAAAAAGTTGATTTCATTCAGAAATTTCTCTCTGCTATGACTCCCAGGATGAATAATAAACCCTGTCTTTGGGGCATTCACAGTTAAATTAAACTAAAAACCACAGTGAAAACAATAAACAAACAGTCAGTAAAAGGACCTGGGGATTTTCTCCACAGTGGCAGCCCAAACCAAGAAAAGGAGCAAGAAAAAAGTGATCATATGATATTATTATTGTTATTGTTGTTGCTGTTGTGTTTTGTTGTTGCATTGAAGATGCATTTTTTAATCAGTGAAGAGGTGAGCACAATTTTGATTTCAGGGAAAAAGAACCAGCAAAGAAACACATGTGGGGTTGTCCTGTCCCTCTCAAGTTTGTTGGTTCTCTGGATTGGGTTTACACTGATGTGAGGAAAAGTCAAAGTTCAAGACAAGGCAAGGCTCCTGGAGTTTCTTGATTTAAAACAAATCATTCTGGGAGCGGTAGAACTGATTAAATTAGTTTAATTTTACTTTGTTTTTGCCCTCTTCCAAGTCTCCTTACTTTTGTCTTCTCCAAAAGCTCTGTACTCCTCCTCTCCTGGGGTGTTACAGGACATTACCAATGCACAGTGTGGCTCTGGGTACTTGGCCATTTGTACAGACCAGGGCAGAATTCTGCCCTCTGTCTCCTCAGCAAGAAAACATTTTCTTTCTGCCTAACACTGATTTTCTCAAAAGTGGGAAGAATTTTCTTTAAGAGTCCAGGCCTGAGGAAATCTAGCTCAAATTAAAAAACTGGTGAGGAGGAAGTGATAGACCCACAGAGAGGTGTCACAACTGGGTAAATATTTTTTTAAAATTCATTTTAAGGAAACTTCTATTTTTTTTTTTAACAAGTGTTAAAAAAAAATGTGTGATTTGTGTCTTGCTCTCTTTGTACTGTAAATGCCAGTTGGGTTTTTTTTTCTCCCATCAATTCAGGGTATCCAGAGCTCTCTCTGGTGAATCAGCACCAGGGGTGATGTAAGGATCAGGTCTGGATGAGGATCAAATCTCTGCAGCTCCACTGAAATACCTGGACTGTAGCAAGAAGCAGCAGCCAGGAGTGGGTTCACCACGTGCAGCAGATCATGGGCAGTGCATTGCAATGCTATTCTAGTTCTCTTTCTACTAAATAACTTCTGGAAAGTTTTGTTCAGCTTGTTCCAGTATCTAAAGGGGAGTTACAAGAAGCCTGGAGAGGAATTTTTCACAAGGGTATGGAGTGATAGGACAAGCAGGAGTGGCTCCAAACTGAAGGAGGAGAGATTTAGGTTAGAGATCAGGTAGAAATTCTTCCTGTGAGGATGGGGAGGCCCTGTCACACCCTGAGGGTGCCCAGAGAAGCTGTGGCTGCCCCTGGATCCCTGGAAGTGTCCAGGGCCAGGTTGGACAGGGCTTGGAGCAACCTAGGACAGTGGAAGGTGTCCCTGCCCATGGGGCTGGAACTAGATAAGCTTTGAGGTCCCTTCCAAACCAAATCCTTCAATCATTCACCTGTTTATTCCTGAACTCCGACATCCCACTTATATCTAGAAGTTAATTTTATATTTAATAAATAATAATAATTAATAAGCAATAAACCCTTACCGGTCCATCAAAGACAACGGTTCCAAGTTATATACCTGGACAGCTTGGCCTTGGATTTGCAAAGCATAAACACCCTTTCACACCCTGCTGAATTTACTCTCTGGCTTTTTACTCATGAAAGTGCTTGGAGAATGGCAGAGTGGGGGAAAAAGAGAGAAAAAAGAGAGAAAAAAAGAAGTGTGTGTGGGGGGGAAACAGAAAAAAATAAGACTCCTGCTTTTCATAATGCCTAATCTTTTTTCCCATTGGCATCCACCAGATGTTGCTTTGGATCAGAAGATAAATATTAAAACCTAAGAATGAACAAAGCCGGCTGTTTAAGAGATGGATTTTTTGATGTCTCTCAAACCCTTTAAAAAGGCAGGAGGGAAGGAGGGGGCACTGGAGATGCTTTGATAGGCCCAGGGAACGAATTCCACAACCCAGCGGGGCTCTCTAGTGGTCTGAAGGCTCAACTGCTCTATTGGCATCAACGTGGGAATCACGGATTGGTTCCTTCAGCCTATCCCTTGGAACAACTCTGCAAAAGGTGGAAAACCCCGGTGGGGAGGGTGTTATTTGTGGATTTATCACCGGGCTGATGGAGAGACACGGCACCAACCTGGCAAAGAGCCCTTCAAGGTTCCCCTGGGGCGGGGAGTCCCTGCAGAGGTAGAGGTAGGACACAGACCCTCTGTGCTGGGAGGTGCCTGCAGTGACTTGGATGTCACACTCAACGAAGGTGGCTCTGTCCTCTTGGCAGCTGGCAGAGGAGTGTGTCAGACCACAGAGAATGGCCAAAGGGGCTGCAAGACAGGAGAGGAAAAAATAACTCAGGGCAGCCTAAACATCGCTGACGTTGAGCATATTTTAGCTGCTGAGAGGTGTCCTTGCAGGAGGTGTCCCTGGAACTAAATGAACTTTAAGGTCTTTTCCAACCCAAACCATTCCATGATCCTTTGGGTCCTGATGTGCAGCCAGGCTCTCTTTAGGTGCATCCTTTTCAAGGATAATTAAGTCTCTATGCAGCTCCTTCAGCCCCATTCGCCTTGTGTGAGCAAAGTGTAACCTGCTTTGTGCCCTGAGGAGCAGGATGGTCTTTGGGATCAAACTGCTCCCTCCAGAAGGGCATTGTCACCATGAGATTTTCCTAGTTTGCTGAGCGTTCATATTAAAGTAGAAGGTTTGCACCTTCTCACGCTCTTTCATGTAAACACCAAATTGTATTTTATAAATATTTGTATTGTTTTCACATTCCTCTCCAAGGAGGAGACAGTGTGTGACAGTCCCTTTGACCAATGTGGTTGAGAGGTGGGAATACCACCCTCCAATCCATGCTCACCTTTTTAAAAGTATATAATAGGAAGTAATAAACAAAGGGCAGAGATTTCTTCTCTCCTGCTGCTTCTCTCCCAGAATCCTGACTCCGTGTGTGTATTCCAGTGAGGCTAACAGTGACAGGGGATGACATAAGGGATTAACTACAGCCATAGACATTTCTTCTGGGACAGATAGAATGAGGTTTACAGTTCAAGAATATGGCACAAAACATTTACCAAGGAGATGTGACAACTTAACATATGTTATAAGTTTGACATCCAGAAACAGTTTTTGAGGAAACTTTGACACAGCTTGGAGGGCGCCTGGGGAACTGGTGGGAACTGGGATCTCCCACCTTGCTCTATAGCTGAGTATGACTTGAGATGTGGTCCCAGTTTTCCTCCATGGAGGTAAAAAATGTAATGGGAGCAGCTGTTTGGAGGTTTATTTAAAGAACAAGTGGTGTGAACATCTGGAAGATTTTTTTTCATAGAAAGGGCTGTTTAACACTGGAATGTAATGCCCAGGGAGGTGGTGGTGTCCCCATTCCTGGAGGTGTTCAGGGAAGGCCTGGACTTGGCACTCAGTGCCCTGGTCTGGGTGACAAGGTGGGGATCAGTCACAGGTTGGATTTGATGGTCTTGGAGGTCTTTCCCAACCTAAGTGATTCTGTGAGCAGAAATTAGATTTTTTTTTTAAATTCTAAATCCAGGAAAAAAAGAGTACAATGAACTGTCACTGAATTTCAGATTCAGTTGAAATATTTTGGTTTAACAATTTTAGAAAGGAATCCTTTAAGCATTAAACCATGACAGAGATTAAATCTGTTTCTCTCAAAGCCCTGACTTTTGGAGAATATTCATCAATCCTGAAGTAACCAAACAGTTGTAATGAACTCCTGAAAAGGTTTCTGGACAGTATGACAGACTGCACTGTAGCATCCAAGAGTATTCCTCAAGCATCAGAAATCAAATCAATAGGAATTTATCAAGAAAAGGTTTTTTTCCTATTTGCTTTTGTAAATTCTAATTTGTTCAAAAGGTACCTTGTTTGCTGGGGAAGTGTCATTGTCAATGAATGTCTTGTCTCCTAAGCCATCCTAAAAAATGGGGGTTGAAATTTTAAAAATATGAAAGTGTTCTATTTGTTATGTTAAAATATTTAGCATATTTTGCTAAAATTTATTATTTCATATGGGGTATTTTGGAGGAGTTTATAACTCTTTAATATTTCGGGTATTTTTGAAATATTAAAACCCATCAGTTCATCTGCTCTGAACTTTAGAGAGAGAGTTTACAATTCTTCTCTATTTTTCTTCTCTGGATTTAGAATGAGAAAATAAAGTTAACCACATGCTCACAGATTTTGTAATATGCTTAATCCCTTTCCTTCCCAAAATCCAGGGGAAAAAATCCATTTTCTTGTCATCCAAACAGAGCCAAACACAATCCCTGCCTTGAAGACCTACATCTAAGACAAGTAATAGGTAGAGAACCCTAAAAGAATGACAGATTTTGCTTTTATTATCCAAACATTTTGTCTAGAGATACTTCAGGTATTCTGTGAATATAACAAAAGTGTTATGTCTTTCCTGACATTCCGAGGGCATCTTAAGCAGCACTAAATATCAGTGTTTTGACAAATAAATAACATCCAAGAGGACTGAATGCTGCAAAGATCTTGCATTTACAACACCCAGCAGCAGAACCAATTCAATACAGGAGAGCTTTGGTTTTCTTTTGTGGTCTTGAAAAGAACATGGCAGAGTTTTCCTATGCAGAAAACCACTTGAAATCTATTTTGGGATGAATGTTGGAAATTACTCACAGAATGTCAGGGCTGTTTTCCTCGAGACTTTGCTGCTGTGTCAGAGAACTTGCTTGGCTCACATAGGTCACCAGAAAGTGTTTCCCACACAGCCCTGAGAGCTCAGCACAAAAACAGTCTGACACTTTTTAAACAACCCCAAAATGTGGAATTTGGGCATTTTTTCTGTGCTCCAGTGCCCTCATCCTAAAGTTATCATGCCTGTAGGAACAGCAGGCTTTGTATGTATCAATGTGAAATAATTTTTAACTCAAACCAGGCAAACAAATTTATTCATTTATAAAACCTAAGTTTTAGAACCTGGTGACAAAGGATTGAAAAGAGATCAGAGGAAGCAAAATCCAAGCAAACCCTACTTAATCTGTACACCCCAGAATCAAACTTAAAATTGCTTTCTCTCTCTCAGGTGGAAGGAGGGAAAAAATCTCACCTGCACACCCCACATCTGTCCATCGGATGCAGATATCACTTTTAGAGTTGACGTTCTTTTCCCATTCCTTCCTTGGGGCTCTCCAAGGTCCTCCTATTTCCCTCCTCTCAGAGGTTTTAATATCTTTATTCATTTAGGAGGAAGTCTTGGCCTTTTCCTTCCCATTCCTCCAAACATGAAAAACAAACAGCCCTTGGTACTGTTGGTGCCATTATCTCCTACCACAACTGAGGCAGAAAATATCAACTAAAGATTTCAACACACTTTTGGCACATCCTAAAAGGATTTTCTGCCTGTTCTGGGACACAAGTCTTCTCCCTGTTTAATTGGTGAGTTTTCAAACCCCAGGATGAAGCTGCTTTAGGCTTTATACTCCCTATAAAGATCAAACCTGCATTCCCATCCCTGGGATGAATGCGCTCAGCTCGTTACAGCTTCTCTTTTGGGATCAGACACTGCGGCAGCCAAATCTCTGTGTGGTGGTAATGGCTTAGGGACTGGCTACCCCCAGCCCTGGCTTTGAGGGATACTCTGGCTTAATCCAGGATCCTGGGCTGCTCAGCACAAGGGCTTTGTTCTGGGTCACTGTTTAATAACAACTGCTGGACATGTGATGAGGCTCAAACCTACAGGATGCTCCAAGGGCGGCTGGGGATTGATTGAAGAACTGCCCAAGGAGTCCCAGTGCCAAAACTCACATCCCTGGTTATCCACCCCTCACAAAAAGGACTGTGGAGCAGCAACATGTGCTTAGGAGGGAAGACAAAGAATTAAAAAAAAATAAGTTAATAAAGAGGAGAGGAGAAAGAGGCCTGTTAAGGTCATCGAGTCCAACCTCTGCCTGTGAAGAAATGCTCCCTGTGGGACATTCATTTCACATAGACAGGTTTCAGAAGTCCCAAGAGGTGGCTTTCAAGCATCTATTCCACTGCCTGGTAGATCTCACTGTCAGAACATTCTTGCCATGTAATAAATATGCTTTATTTCCCCCTATTAACTTCATTTCTGGATTTGAAAGGTAGAAGGGACTGTTTGGATCCTTTGGTTTGGTTTCTACGATAAACATCAGAGGCCTTGGCTTCTGCTGAGGTCACAGTTGGCACAACACCACAACAGACCCTCTTCATATCTTCTGCTTCTTCTCATACAAATCCCCAAATTTCCCTGTCTCAAGTCCCCATTTTCCTGCCTCAGAGCATCTCCTTGTTAGAACCAAAACTCAATCCTCTCTCTCCTCCTGTCCCATTCAAAGAGCTCCTCAGAACCACATATCCTTTTAAACCAGTTTCATTTATAGCTTTTAATCTAAATCCTCCTCCCCAAACATCCACTTTTACCAGAGGAGTCTGGTTAATGCCAGCTCCAGCATCCTTCCAACAAAGATCCCAAGAACTGTTACATCAAACCCCTGAAGTCAGACCTGTTATTCCAAGCAAGCTGATGCAACCAGGAAAATCAGGCTGAGCTTTTATCCTGACACATCCTCTTATTAGTTCACCTCCTTTTAAAAGTGTCTTCCTTACCTTCACCTTAATGTAAAACATAAAATCTCAGGGACCGGATTACTGGCAAAATTGTACATTGTCTTTAGCCTAATATTACCTTAGAGGAATAACCAGTTATTTTCTCACCTGTCTCAAGCTTCCTGCCAGTTTTCTCATCTTTCACAGGAGCACAACCCCATCCCACAAACATTAACCACGTGTTCTGTAAATTTAACCTGAGCTGAACAGAATCTACAACTGCATTTTCACTTGTGCAGCAACACGAGCTACAAAGCAAGAGCCAAAGAAAGGGAGAGCTTCCAGGATCATAGAGTAATTTTGGTTGGAAAAACCTCTAAGACTGAGCCAAACCATTCCCCCAGCACTGCCAAACCCAGCACTAAATCACGGCCCCAAATGCCACATCTACATGGCTTTTGAACCCTTCCAGGCATGGTGATCAAGCCAGTTATGTCTTTACCTTTAAAGACTCATGGGTTAGTTTGAGCATTTTTTTGGTTTTGTTTTTCCTTGAAGGCAGTGAGGTTTTGCTAATTTTATTTAATCTTGTTAATTTTTTTTTAAGCTTTAAGGCTGAAAATCAAATTTTAGCTCTTTTCTGAATTGATTTTTTTGCATCTTGCAAAAGACCACGGCTTTCACAAAAGAGTCTGGGTGAGCATATCTCAGTAAAATGTCCAGCTCTTGCCAGAGATCAAACCAAAACCTCTCTGCGACCCCGCTCAACACCCCTTACTGAGGAAAGCCCCATGGGGAAGGCTTATGGAGGGATCCTGCTGAGCCTGGCAATTCCTCATCTCTTAGAAAACTTCCTGCTCAAAGGGGAAGAAGCAAAAAAGTCACACGTCCTACCTGCAGAGCCTTGCCCTATGGATTGGATCACATGAGAAAGCTGCATGGACCAGCTGGGGATTCCCATGTGGACATCTCTAATCTCAGGCAAGCCAGACACAACATGACCCAGCACTGAGACTGGGGCAGCCAGTGCCACCTGACATCCCCCAGTGCCAGAGGAGAGGGGGTTCTGCTTCACAGCCCTCAGGAACAGAAGAAATGCAGATTAAACCCTTCACATCAGCCAGTTTGGCCAGTGGAGCTGGGAGAGGTCAGACAAATATCCAACTTGGACACAACACTGAGGGGCCCTGGGGCACCACAGACCTCCCCTTCCCCTTCCTTCACAGTCCTGAATCCCTGCAGTCTCTTTGCCACCTCTCCCATGTGGCCAAGGCAGTGCAAGAAAAGTCTGAGCACTGGATGTGCCAGGGCCAAGTGGCAAAATTCCCCAGGCAAAGAGCACGATGTAAAATGTGAGGTGAGCCTGGAGTTACTGAATTTAAACCACCCTAAATGTGGTGGGGGGTAGGGTTAAAACCTAAAATATTGAATATAAATAAATAAATAAATTTTTTAAAAGTCCTTAAATATTAAGCATTAGGTGGAAAAGTACCAGGAAAGCATCTTGCTCAGTGTACAGATGCACCCATGCCAAATGTAGGTGTGCACAAGGTGAATACAACTGTCTAAGGGAGCACAAAGAGGCTGACAAACACAGATTTGAGCAGCCTGCAAAAGGATCTTTATTTTTTAAGAAAAGAAAAAAATTATGTATTTGTAAATATTTAATTAACAAATATTTTGCAACTCAACTGGTGAAACTGGCAAGGCTGCAAAACCCGGAGCAGGAGAGAGAGGGTGAGGCGACGTTTCCTTTGCATTTTCTCTCCAGACACAAGCAGGGATCAACATTCACTTGCTGACATCTAGAGACAGGAACAAGCATCGTGGTCCTGCCTGTCAGGTTGTTTTCCCCAGGCTCCCTCTGCCACCAACCACTCAGTGAGTTCTGAACACAGTTTGGATCAATGTGATTAAATTTTATTATGCTATTCTCCCTGCAATAACCAGGATGCCCCTTTTTGTGCTTCATTTTTTTCCAGCATTCCAGCACCATGTCTGTTTCTATTTAAAATAACCATCAGTTTTGTGGACTATGCCTGGGCCTTGGTTAAAACAAAGAAAACTGAGCTTTTTATGCCCTCTTGGTGTCTCTTTTTGAGTACTTGTGGTTGGGTTTTAAAGCCCTTTTTCTTTCTTTCTCCCTTCCATTTTTCTTTGTATTCCTCATGGCACTGGGGTTGGAACTAGGGGACCTTTAAGCTTCTTTCAACCAAAATCTTTCTGGAATTCTCTTAAAGGAATCCTTCAAAATGACAGGAGTAAATTTAGAATTTGGGAATAAGTGAGGCTGAAGAGAACACCTGGATGCCTCTTGCACCAATCTTTGCTCAAAAGAATGTTAAATCTAAACTGAAACTCCCCTGGTGCAACTTGAGACCGTTTCCTCAGAAGAAAAGATATTTAAGGGAGCTTAATTCATTAAGATGGTCATGATGGCTAAGAAGTGCTTGGGTACCCAACCCTGCAGTCCATATGCCTTTTTTACATGGGGCAGCTTTCCCAAGGAATAACTGCTATCAGGAAATGTTGGTGTCATGCAAATGTGGCTACAGGCACATGCTGTATCCAGTCCAACGTCCATGGCCACAAAAACTCACCCTGACTCCATCTGTCCTCAGACTCAGTTCAAAAACAGAAGTCACAGATTCATGGAATAATTACAGTTGGAAAAGACCTCCAAGATCATCAAGTTCAAAATTTGTCAGTGCTACATTAATTCCTCTCTCCAGGGCTGCACCTTGTTCCCCTGGGATGAGATACTTTAGGACTCTCCATTTTTGGTGAAGATATTAGGGGATATTTTTAACACAGTGACAGTGTTTGAGTTTTAACTGACCTCGTAGGCGTGGGGCAAGGCAGCTCAGCTCAGTCACTGTCATGTTGTCCAGGAGTTCACAGCTGGTGCCACAGACTGTGACCAAAGTCTTCCCTGGGGAAAACCCAGTTCCATGCAGGTAAACTTGTCCTCCATTCAAGCCACCTTAGAAAAGAACAGAAAATGGGATTTAAGACAGAGCCTGACAGCCAATTAATTCATAATTTTTCCTTTCATGACAAAAAGCCCCCTCATTGCAGTGCCTCACACAAAACCCTGTGGAGGTCTCAGGGTTGCTGTTCCCTGAGATTCTCCTCGGGGTTTCTGTTTCCTGAGGTAATAAAAGTTTCCAGGTTTCTCTAGCCCTAAAGGTTCCACGCTGGAGCCAGAGAAGATAAGCTGAGTCTGCCAGTCCATGTTTTCAAGGTTGTTTATTCTTCATCATCTCTCAGTTCTTTCTCAGCTCTGCAGGGCGTCCCCAGCAGAGCAGGACACGCAGGGGACTGGGGGCAGATCAGAGATCCCCAAACCTTATGTACAGTACCCTTGACCCAACCACCATCCAAAGTGAACTTTTTATTTACAAAATTTTGCCAATACCTACTGGGTATGCTAACATGTCATTTCTACTCTAAACCAATCCTTAAAATCCAACTCAGCAAAAGATGAGGGACGAGAGCAAGAACAAGGAGGACAGGACCACTCCCCAATTCCTCCACCTTGTCTCTTCAGACCCATATACGAAAAATCTTAGATTCTACATTTACCTTCTATGATAAACTAAATACTGCTTACTTTAAATTCTTTCAGCTTGTGATTCTTCATACAATGTGAGTATTCACTCCCATGGCCAGGAATCAAGAGCAGTGTCCTCCTGGGCTCTGTGTGAGGCTGGCTGACCGCCCTGTACAGATCCCAAATCCCCCTGTCCAGTCTCCAAACCCTTCAGAGCAGCCAGAGGGATGTCCTGGACTCGGACATAGAGGAAGTCCATGACTTACCCCAGTTGCGACGTGCAGCTGTCACTGCCAGATGAGAAGTGAAGGTCAGGTTGGAGGAAGCCCATCCCCTGGGAATATCCAGGCCCAGCACAGGGTACTTGCCCACAGGGAGCAGAGGAGCTGTGCACTGCAACATGGAGTGAGTGACGGTGATGTCACTGCAAGGAAAATCTCCAATAAACACACGGACAATGTCCATCTCTGTGACCTGTGATACTGTCAAAGTCAAAAGGAGACCAGTGGAAACAAGTGAAAGGAAAGCTGGGGTAAATTCCTCACTGTAGGTTATTGTCCCAAGGTAATAGGAGTGTCCATCTACTTTCAGGCTCAGAGCCCTCGTGCCTTTCCCCGGAGGCACCGTGCACTGGATGAACACACAGGTGATGTTGACAATGAGGCAAGGGCCATGGTCTATGAGGACTGAAGTCATCCTCTTTCCCTTCAGAGCCAGCCCAGCTAAGCTGAGCAGGCCTCCCCCATTGGTGCTGAAATTCCGTGGGTAAAACTGGTACACCCAGGGCAGGATGGTGAGAAGGCTGGATGTCCCTCTGAAACAGGCACGGCCACTTTTCCTGCTGGATATGGAAATGCTGTGCTCCCCTGGGGCCAGGCAGGCTGTGTGGCACTCGATGATGGTCTCATTCCAGAAAATCACCTTGCAGGCAGTGCTGTTATCCACATGTACCACGGGGCTGTCGCCCTGCCATGCCAACCTCTGTCCTTTGATTGTCACATGGGTGAATGTCCCATTGGTCTTCCAGGTCACCAGGTGCACCAGGGGGGTCCAGTGCTCATGAAGGTGGAGGGTACAGTCCCTAAGGCACACACTGCGGACCCCATTGACAACCACTGTGACACTGAGAGCCTGGGATGCCACCACCAGCCACTGAGGGGGCAAAGGGTGAGCCCCTGGAAGGACAACACAGCTGATGGAGTCATTATCAGACTTCTGGATCTCACAGGAATATTTACTCTCCAGGATGACCTGTACCAGATTCCTCCTGGATTTCAAAGCAATACCAGAGATAGTGAGCAACATCCCACCACAGATTGATCCTTGTGACGGGAATATGGAGGTTATCTGTGGAGTTATTGTGAGGGTCTGCTGCCTTGCTGTCACTTGAGCATATCCCAGCTGCCTCTGGATGACCTGGATGGGGAAAGTCCCAGGTTCCAGGCTGTTCAGTGGCAAAGAGCACTGATAAGGCATTGCAGACTGGTTGCCACGTTGAAACTCCAGCTGACATTCACTGTGTCCAAGCTTAGCCGTAGATCCAGTGATGTTTATTCCCTGAACACTCAAGAGCAGGCTGCCATCTGTGATTGCTGTCTCAACAGCAGTAACGAGGGGAGTCAAAGCTCTTTGGTAATTAAAAGTGGTAGTCCTGTTTGCAAAGAGAACTTGTTGAAGTGACCCACTGGTGATGGCTACATCAACTGTGACAGAGATGTCACGTGAATCTTCATCAGACCAATTAACAGCTGGTGGGGTCAGACACCAAACTGTCTCTTCTTCCAGGTGAGTAACTGTACAGGTTTGATTGTCCATTGACACAGAAACCAGGCCAGGATTTCGGCTAAAGCCTGCCCCGGAGATTGTGAGCAGAGTTCCACCTAGGAGCAAAACAAAATAAGAAATAAGGATATTATATGCAGAAGAGGAATTCATTACTGTCTCTGAACCATGTCAAACCATGATCTTTAAGGTCCCTTCCACCACAAACCTTTTATGATAAAGCTGATAAGCATTATTGGGCTGAAGGAAAGAAGAAATAAAATCCTTTATTATTTTGGACAAGACAGCTAGAGACAATAGCAGCCATATATCAGGATAATCCTACATGGACAAGATGCTAAGGTAACAAGTATCCAGGGACCTTTGTGGCAGTAAATGACTGTAGAAAGTCACCACAGAAATTGAGGAAGCTGCTGTGAAAGACCCCTGAGAGTAAACAGAGAGTAAACTCCTCATGGAATGAGACTGTCTGTACAGGTGGATGGGGAGGCAGCTTGTTCCCCCACAGGGAAGAAGAATGTGATTGTGGATATTTGCAGACTCAGGAAGTGTCAGATTTCATAGAATCACCAAATGGTTTGGGCTGTAAGGGTCCTTAAAGACCATTTCCGTCCAACTCCCTGCCATGGGCAGGGACACCTCCCACTATCCCAGATTGCTCCAAACCCCTGAATTCTTCCAGGGATGGGGCAGCCACAGCTTCTCTGAGCCCCCTGTACCACCCTCACAGGGAAGAGCCCAAATGTTCTGTCCATGTTCTCTTTTTTTTGTAGTACTGGTACTCCCAGTGTCTTGCCTTGCTTCAACATCTTTATCCATTAACCCCATTCTCTTCATTTTCCCATGATCTAGCTGAAAAAATAAGTTGGTTTATGATGAGGTTTCTTTTTAAGTGAGCCCAAATCCTTAACCCAGATGCACACACAAGTGTTAAGAGACAACAAAAGATTACAGGTAAGGGGAGAGGGATTGGTGCTTTTTGCAGCAAAGAGATTTTAATTCAGCTTAAACCATTCATAAAACCACAACCAAAGAGTTAATCAGTTCTTATTTAATTTTCAATTTACCCTGAAACATAAAAAGAAGGGTAAAACTTTTATTATTTTTGTAGTATGGCTTAATCTTCAAAACCGATAGGATTTGCTCTCCAAGCTCTATCCACTCTCTCATCTTTCAAGGCTTGAGCACTTCACAAACTATTGAACTAATCACGTACCACAAAGCCTCTGAATTTTTGTGTCTTTAAATGTGTTGTGAGCCTGGGAGAGCAATCTGTGGAGGACCTGAGGTTTTAGCACAATTTCTCTTTCTATAAAAGCATTTCTAAGGGCTCATGTAAAATTCACTACAGGGATTCAACTCTCCTCCACCACCAGCCAAATGACAAAATAAATCAACCACCCCAAATCTGCTTTTTAAGATTTAAAGTAAAACTTTTCTTTTTAATTCAGCAATGTTCTGCTCAGAAGCACACTTAAATTATTTCCAGTGTCTAAAAGCTTAGAACAGGATTAATAAATATTTCCCTTTTGATTAATATTAACATTGAAAAAGGGCTTTTTTTTATTTTGTCTTTTCAACATAACAAAAACGAACGTCCCTTTTGGGATCACTTGAAATTATTGTTTGCTTCAAACCACAATTGTACTCTGCTTTCCACCTAAATTTCACGTGGAAAACCTTGAAAGATGGGGGTAAAATGACTGAAAGGAACAGCACAGATGAGCCAGGTGTGGGCGTGCTTTGTTTTCCCAACGGGAACACGCAAGGATACATGAGCAAACACTTGGGGAAATCAAATTCAAAGCACAGGGAGCCCTGAGCCAGCCAACCAGATGGAAGGATGCTCCCTACAATCCCACATTTCCAAACCACTGCTGTCTGCCAGTCAATGTCTGCATAATGCAGGGTCACAGATTCAAAACCCCCTCATTTAAACAGTTGTGAAATGGGATGCATTTTCCATTCCTGCAGGAAAACTGTGCCCTTGATCCCTTTACCCTCCATAAGTGGCTGCAGATGTACCAATGCTGTTTACCCAGAATGGAGCCACAACACGGCTCGATGTTGAAGATCTCAGAGAAGTACTGGATAAACGGCTCAACCCTGCAAAACACAACCAACACAGAAAGGATTTGGGACACTTAGGGGTATTCATTTTAATTTTCCTTCCTGTTGCAGTGCTTTTCTTCCTTACAGCTCCCAGAAAGCCAAGCACCCACCTGGCACATCCCCTCTGTTTGATGTCACAGTGACAAGACCACCCAACACCCCAAATTTTCCCATGTGGTTTAGAATTACAGAATGGTTTGGGTTGGAAGAGACCTTAAAGATCATCTCATTCCAACCCCACTCTTTCCCTGGTCAGGGACGTATTTGAGCTACATCTATCACAAACACTCTCTTATCAATTGGCAACTTGTGGCCCAAATTTAGTCCAACTGAATTGCCCATTGAAGGGAGCAAAAATAAGTTATTTTTTGACAAGCAGGTCCCACTGTAGCTATGTCCAATAGAAGTGCATTGAAAAGGCAGCACAGCTTCCCTCTCTCCTCACACCCTCCCAACACTGGAGTAAACTGAACAGGAGGAAACCCAGATATGAGCTCCTGAAGCCCACACAGATAAAGTTATTTCTGTCCCACGTACATCTATTTTTCTTCATCACCCTTCTTTTAAAAACATCCCCCGCTCTAAAAAGACATGCTAGAGAAGGGATCTTCCCAATCCTGCAATCCAGCCCACCAGAGATCAGAGTCCTCTCCTGGGATGACCCATCTCCTTCCAATCTATCCCTGGAGATGAAGAGATGGTGTTGCTAACAGACTACAGCACCAGGTGGGATGAATCCCTGTGTGCCATCTCACCAACCACAATTTTTCTCCTTCTGAGGTTCATTAACATTACAAGCATCTTAAGGTGGTTTGTGAGCAGTAAAAACACCTCATTTCTCCCCAATATCATCATTTCAGGATCACTCCTGGCAGCTGCCATCGTTGAGGAACAAAACTGTGTTGCTTGTGAATAGATTCCTATATCCCAATTTGAGGTCAGCTTTCTCCTACATTTTAATTCGTTGATATTACATTTATCTAGGCATGAACTTGAAGTGTCACCTCAGGAGATAGAAATAGCATCATTTAAAAATTCTCCAAACAAAGCATTTTTGTATTGTTCAAACTAGCTTTTGTTTTTCTGATGAAAAGTGTTTCTTTTCTTCTGCTATTTTCCTACAGCAGGATTTATCTGCATTTGACCTGAATCTGCGAATACCTTTGATTGCCTGAATATGCATTTTTCATCAAATCAACTGTTTTTCCTAAAATATTTCTCTCCTGCCTCCTACTGATCCAAGGGAAGTTAATTGACTAGCATTAGCAGTTTGCTGACTTGGGCTCCACAGACAAATAAAGGCCTTGATAATTATTCATAATTTCATACCACGCTCCTGAATTCACCATTAGGTACAGAATTCGTGAAAAACTCAGACTCCTCTTTTCAGATTAACCCTAAAACACCAAATAGGATGGAGAATGAAGCTTCCAAGGAAAATACACACCTGTTTGAAGAGACAGCAATGCCATTGATGAGGACAGAAATATTGTACCACCCTGCAGGAAGGGCTGGAAGTGTCACATTAAACCCACACTCTGTCTGCACCTGGATCTGTGGCCAGGAGTCCCCAATTTGGACCTTGACATCTGAGCCCTGGTAGTTGGCAAACTGGGATATCCCAATGTGAAGCTCCTCACCTCCTGCAGAGAAAGGAAGGAATTTTTCCAATGTTTCTGGCAAGGGTTACATAGCACATGTTGCCAGAACCATTTCCTGAGGAAGAGCAGAGTCCCATCACGCCAGAAGAGGTCCAGCCATGTCCATCAGCCAAACCCAAAATGTTGAAGACTGTAGTGGTTCTGTACCCTACTCAGTCTCTCCTGCATGAGGTCAGAAGCTATCAGGGCTGTCTTGAGACAGCAGCAAAGTGAACTTGGTTATCACCATCAGTAGCAACTCTCAGGTTAGGATTCATTACCCCCTTACCATAAATTTCTGTCCTATAAATATCTGAACCTGATAAAAACCAATCACTTTTTTTTTTTAAGCTCTGGATCTGAGGGGTTCTGGGATTTTTCTTTTAAATCCCTGATGAATGATCTAGAGCCTCTTTTTCAGAATTGTGAAGCCATGTAATAATAATAGGAGCCTTCTACAATAAAACAAAAATTTCCTTGGGTACCTAAAGTCAGATGTGCTTGTCGTGGTTTAACTCCAGATGGCATCTCAGCCCCACACAGCTGCTCACTCCCTCCCTTGCAGTGGGGTGGGGAAGAGAATTGGAAGCATAAAAGGGAGAAAACTTGTGGGTGGAGATAAAAACAGTTTAATGAGTAAAGCAAAAGTTTGCAAAGCAAAACATTCTCTGCTTCCCAGGGGCAGGCAGGTGTTCAGTCATCCCAGCAGGGCTCCATCACACGGAATGGTGACTTGGGGAGACAAACACCATCACTCTCTCTCCCTCTTCCTCCCTTAGCTTTATAAATTGAATATGAACAACATGGTCTGGATAATCCCTTGAGACTGTTGGGATCAGCTGTCCTAGCAGTGTCCCCTCCCAAATACTTGTCTACCCCCAGCCATTCACTGGTGAGGTGAGGAACAGAACCCTGACTCTGGGTAAGCCCTGCTCAGCAGTAACAAAACATCCCTGTATTATCCACACCATTTTCAGCATGAATCCAAAACACAGCCCCACATGATACACTATGAAAAATATTAACTCAGTTCCAGGGAAAACCAGCTCTGCTCCAAAGCACCTTATTTACAGCAATCATGACTCTTTCCTGTTTAAGCTGCTGTGTCTCAAAATGTGTTCAGATGATAGAAGATACTTTCCTTTATTTGTGCACAGTGCAGTAACAGGAAAGGACAAAACCAAGAGACAAGGGATTTTCATAACTTAAATTTCTCCTGAAATAGCTTAAAAAAAATAAGGTGGTATCCATCAGTCCAAATAAAGGCACTTTCACTGATAGCTCTATCTGTGGTCAGTGAAGAGAAAAGAGACTTTATGCCATGATTCATCCTGTTGTAAGATGCACAAAAATGCTGTGGCAAATCCCACCACAGAACCATCTATTTATCTTCAATGACCAGCAAACATCTAAAACATCTAAACATTAAGCACAGGGATATGTTTAGGAGGTGAATCTCATCCTCCTGTCTCCCCTGAAAGGATGAAGGGGGGAGGAAGAGGTTCCTAAGAAGCAGGAGAGCCTGCACAAAGCATCCCTCAACCACCTACTCCTCTAAGCAAGTCTTGGAGCTGGTACCTTTCAATTCTGCATTCACAAAGACGCAAACAAAGTTTGAAAGCCTGAGAAGTTGAATATGTTAATAACATGAACTCTTTGGACTCTTGGTCAATTGTCAGCTTAATCCCAGATGCCTGGAAGGCATCAGTGTAATTTATTTATTCTTTTTATTATATAGAAGGAAAATTATATTAAAAGATGAAGCCGTGGAGGTTCTGAAGAGGAGATTGAACTCAGCCCCACCACAGCTCACAAGGCACAGTAACATTGAGGAATTCCTTGCACCTGAGCTGCCCGCGGCTACAAAAACCTCCCCTTGGTGCTGTGGTATCTGAATAATATTCAGATGATAAAGGGCATTTTCTCTTATTTATGCATTCTGGAGTAATAGAAAATGACAAGGGCATTTGGGGAAAAATGAATAGAAATGCTGGAAGTGCACAGGGAATTTAGGCACTGGCAGTCACCCTGTACATCCCTACCAAGTCCAACTGAGCTTGGGAGCTGTGGGTAGCTTTGAGGTGTTCACTGGAGAGGTGGCAAAAATAGAGGAAAAAAAGTCAGATTATTATATTCTTGGAGAAATGGGAGTGGGATAGGTAAGGAAACAGGAACAATTCTGTCTTCCTCCGATTTTCCTTCCCTGCTGTCTCAGATACCAAGTAACTGGTGTTGGATGCCATGCAGAAATGTTCTAAACTTGTCCTAAAAGGTTTGTTTGTGAGTTAACATCTTTCATCATTTATGCTTTCTATTCCCTACACACAACCAAAATCTTGGGGGGAAAAATTAGGGAAATGTGGAAAATAAACCCAAACAAAAAATCCCAAATAGAAACTTTCAAAAAACAGGAATGCCAAACACTCCATGAGAACTAAATTAGGGTTTTTCCCCCATGAATTCTGTGAGGTCTATGCTCATATGCTAAAGTAACACATCACAAAGTCAAAAAAGGAAGGAACAGTTTGTCTTGGAAATGGGAATGAGGTGGAAGAAATGTTCCCTGTGCCCTGCTGTCGATAACCCAAAATGCACATGATGGTCTTTATGGTCAGCCCCTGGGGATCCTGGAGGACACTCTCCTGTGCTCATTTCTCCTGCCATGGATGAATCTGTTTCTAAGAAATACAGAATCATGGAATATCCTGGGTTGGAAGTGGCCCACAAGGATCTCAAAGTTCAACTCCTGGCCCTGCCCAGGACAGTTCTGAGAATCCCACCCTGTACCTGAGAAGTTGTACAAACATTAAGTTGAGCTCTGGCAGCCTTGGGGCTGTGACCATTCCCTGAGGAGTTTGTTTAGTCCCCAGTCACCCTATGGATGAAAAACCATTCCTTCATACCCAGCCTAAACCTTTCCTGATACAGCTTCATGCCATTCCTCTGGTTGCCACCACTTTATGAATGGATGGGATCATTTCAGAGCAGAGTTAGAGAAACCTGACACAAAAGCAGGACTATTCTGACATCCTGTGGATATCATCCATACCAGCCTAGGGCAAGCAACTCATTACCTCATGTATGCTAGTGAAAAAGCAGTAAAAAACCAACCAGGACTAACCAGGACTAGCAGGAAAAATGGGAACTAAAATTTAAAAGAAAACAAACAAGAAGAGTCAGATCAAACTTTATAGACCCAAATTCCCTCTGCCCCACCACCATCAGCACTAACAACCCTTCTCCAGAAGATGCCCAATACACATCTGCATTTTCACCTGCTATTCCACTTCTGTTCCTGCTCAGGGACACAAGTGCAGGGTTTAAGGAAGGATCATATTGGAACAAGTTGGTGACTGTTGTTGACTGGTTCCCAGAAATCAGTGTCACATGGACAGCAGCATCCTCTGTCCCCTAGGAAGAGAGAGAAAGAAAATGTCAGAGATAAGAATGAATCAATTAAAAAAAAGTTATTTCCTATATTTCTCCATCTTCCCTACGTAAGTCAGGCTTGTGGCACTGATGAAACTTTCACATACACCAGACTCTACTAAAATATTTACAGTTATGTTGAATTTAAAGAGCATCTATGGAGATTTAAAACTTTAAAACAATCCCAGACTATGCAGATTTGGATTTGTTATATCCATACAAGTACAATTAACTAGCAAATAAAATCCCAGACTAGCTATGCAGTTTTTAATTTGCAATATTCCTACTAAATTAAGGAGCTTGCTTTTTTCACTGGTTTTCATAAATCTCCTGTTAATCTATTTTTAATTAAGCTGTTCTAATCTGTAGAGCCCACAGTAAACAGCCAAGACTTGGCTGAGGGGCAGTTTTTTGCCCTTCCCCTAGTGTAGCTCAGGCCAGGAAAACAGGAAGGCACATTGGCTACTGACTGCTGCCCAAAGTGTGGTTTCTTACCCGAGGAGGAACTCGACATTGTATTCTTGTTGAATTTCTGCCCTCCTCCAAAACTGGGCAAGGCTGGGATCCAAACAACACTGCATTTACCCCCTCCAGATTGGTTCCCCTCAGAGTCACCCTAAGTCCTCCTAAAAAAAAAAAATTATTCCATGATATTTAATATGTAGGATATTTTGTTATGCAAAGAATTCTTTGTTTATAGATGACTACAAAAGGCAGTAGAGCCTCTCAGCTGAGCTGATGATGATCTGTTCCACCTTGCTGTGCCTGGCTCCCTCTCTTGCACCAGAGATCCCTCTTGACTGATTTGAACTATTTGAACCGGAATTATTTGAATTCTCCTCCACAATACAGGACGACCAGGCTTGTTTCTCAGTTTATTTTTTAATAACATACTTATTTAAACCAGCAAGCCCTGGCCTATGATCTCCCCCTCAGACAGATCCCCAACCCGAGAACAAAATAAGGAAGGAAGGAAGAAGCACTAAGAATGGAAAATGAGCTTAACGCAGCAGGTGCTCTCACAGTTCAAACAGCTGCCAAGCTCCCTGCTGTCAGAAAAGCCTGTAGCATGTGTCTAGGAAAGCTGGGATAGAAAGGGGACTTGGCAGGGCTGGAGACTTGGAGTTGTGAGGGAAGTCACGGAGGGATTCATTCTGTGGAGTGCTGAGCAGGCTCAGCTCTGCTTCGACCCAGACTGAGCCTCTCCAGCCCCACGCGGGATCACGCCCAAAACAAGCCAGACTTGTGCTTGATCTTTCTTCAGCATCCAGTTCCAAAGAGCCAAGGTGCTCCTTTGCTTTTCCAAGCGATTAGAAGGCTCAGGGATATTTCAAAGAGAAACAGGAAAGAGAACAGGGGTGGGCATTAATGGCAATTCTAAGCTGGAGTTTGAGCTTTGAAGTGATTCAGAGAAACTCAAAAAAAAAAAAAAAAAAAAAAAAAATTT
>VXBR01001474.1:499968-534363 GCA_013400215.1 Cisticola juncidis
GGGGGGTCACAGGGAGGCACCAGCAGTGGAGACCCACACTCCTGACACCCTGGCAGGACACCCTGTTTGCCTCCCAAATTTGCCCTAAACCAGGACACACCCCCATGGCAACCAACAGCTGAGAGACATCTATGGGAACAGCACTCCTGAAGGATTTAAAGGGGAGATGCCCAGAGTTCAAACAAAACTGGATATTCCCAATTTCTTACTTCTTATCTCTCTCTACGACCTCCTGAAAGGTGGTTTTAGTGAGGTGGGGTTGGTCTCTGACTCCACACAGCAGCTGACAGAACGAGAGGACACAGTCTCAAGATGCACCAAGGGAAATTTAGGGTGAGTGTTAGGAAAATGTCTTTAAGGAAAGAGTGGTAAAATACTGGAATCATCTGCCTGGGGCGTTGGTGGAGTCACCATCCCTGGATGTGTTTAAAAAAAGACTGTGGCACCCAGTGCCTGGTATAGTTGAGGTGTTAGGGCTGGGTTGGACTCGATGATCTTAAAGGTCTCTTCCAACCTGGTCATTCTGTGATTCTGTGAATTAGGCAGGCAATGCACACAGCAGAAAATTACGGAAAATGACCTTTTTTAAATTTATGAATAAGAAATAATTTATACTCCATCAAGGACCAGGGAGTGGTACCCCAGTGCTGGTGTTTCTAAAGAACCAGCACAGTGCAGCTTGCACAACATCTGCAACAGTAAAGTAAAAATATTTCCTGTAATCTCCTCGAGCCCATGAAAATCTCAAGTCTCCTGAATTACAGAGATTTCACATTGTACAGTCATTTAGGCTGGAAAAGACCCCTAAGATCGAGCCCAAAACATTAACCTGTTAACCTATTAACCCTGCATTACCAGGTCCATCATTAAACCGTGCCCCCAGACATCACATCTGTGTTGGAGTAATTCAAGTTCACCCAAAACCCAATTTCTAAATGTTAAAACGCTTTTCTCCTTTGCCACTACAATTCTCGTATTTCAAAGGAGAAGGAGCCTCTCTGTGGTACAACGATGCCACCGTGTGTTAAGTGCCTGGATAACAAGAGGCTTCTGCAGAGCAAATTTCCACAAAACAAAACCAAAGGGATCACTGAGCCCTTTGTACAGCTGGTACAAGATTTTAGCCAATATTCCTGTTCTGACAGGAGTAGGAATTGTATTGGATTAAGTCACAGCCCGTGTTCAGCGAAGAGAAAGAGCCAGGTTTATTTTGAAGATGTCCAAAGACAGTGCTCAGCCCACCCATTCCTGTTTTTCTCTGATACTTTCTTCTGTGGGACATAAAAGCCCACCTGTGCCAAGCACCTTTTTTTATCCTGGTGACAGGTACTGTAATCAAACTGCCTCTTAATCCTTTTTTTTTTTAATTAGCTAAACAGGTGGAGCTTCTTGAATCTTCCTCCCCTAGGCATTTTCCTCAGCTCCAGAGTGATGCTCATGGCAATTTTTTTTTCCCATTTTTTTCTAAATTTATTCAAAAAAAATATAGCCATGGGTGTTATTTGCAGCATTCCAATGTCAGTCTTCAGGCTCCACACAGGAGGAAAAAAATTTCCCTCTTCATATTAGTTATAGCTTTGGTTATGCATCTCAACCACCACAAACATGCCCCTGTATTCTCATTCCTGCCTTTACCCTTTGTGGTTTATGTTAAGATAACTCAGTTTGACTCAGTTGGATGCAATCCAACTTTTACAGGACCTATTTTCTGCCAGTACAAACCTCTAGTGTCACAGTTTCTGATCTAGCTATAGCCCACAGCTCTGATTCCTCTGTCATTGTTGGGAGGAACAGAAACCTCATCTCAGCAAACAAGGACACCCAGGGTGGATTTTCAGTGTCTGAAGTGGGAATTGATGTCATTAATGGTGATTTGGAGACACCTCTGGATGATCTCCATCCACTGCTCCAGAAGGGTTTAGATTTCCTTCCACTCCCACATCACACCTTGATGACCCATGGATATCTGACACCTCAAGTTATCCCAAACTTCCTAAGAACCTCTTGTTTCCAGCTGAGCCCAGCTGACAACCAGCTCCAGATACATGGGGGGACTGTAAGAGGTGTCACAGGGTGTTGAGATGAGCTCCTCTCCATCCCTACCTTGGGGAGAGAAGGGGCAGGCTGGCACCACAGCCAGACACCCTCCAGGACACGTTGTAGGTGGGAGGAGACCCCACCACAGACACTGCTTCAATTGTCCTCCCCTCTGGCCAGGAGGGTTTGGGGTCTCTCTGAGAAACTGAAAGAAAAAAACAAAATATTCATTAGAGCAAGGAGAACACAGGTGACCATGCCCTGGGTATTGTCATTTGAGAGCTGGAAACACCTGCTTGGAGTTTTTTTAAGTTCATTAAAATTGGAAAGGGCTTCTAATAATGTAACTATTCTGCATTAGTGCCCAAGCCACCACTAACCCATGTCCCCAGGTGCCATATCTACACATTTTTGAACCTTTCCAGGGTGGTGATTTCACTAAAGTCTGTTCCATTTGTAGAACCACATTTTAAATAAACCAAGAACACTGATGTTTTGGCAATTCCTTCTCAACTGCTGTCACAAAAAAAAAAATATATAAGTTCAAGAAAAAAAAAATTGTTCCTGTTGTGAATTTTCCTTTTGAAAAAGTTTCATCCAGTTTTATTTCTATAGATTTAACAGAATATCCTGAGGGTTAAAAAAAAAACCAAAAGAGACGACTTTACCAATCACAGCTCTGTCAGCAATGATGAGCTCATCAAGATAAAATGATCCAGGCATTTCGTTTTGCAGCACAAGGCTCTGCAAGTCTATCTGATGCACAAATACTGGGAAATTGGCTGGGAGGTCCTGGAGAAGACCAGAGAGATTCACACACTTCTTCCAGAGGTTGGTGCAGGTAAAGGTCCAGCTGGAAGACACCAAGATTAGGAGAAAAAACAAATCTGAGGTGATTGTGAAGATTCCAGGCAATATCAGGTACTGTTTTTGTTACTACTATTTAGCACAAGCCACATGCTCAGTGGTTTGTGATTACTCACCATGTCCTTGTTGGGTTCCACAGAGTGAGAAATGAGGATTTAGATCTCTGCTTGTGTTTTCCCCTCTGAATCACTCAAGTGTGATATAGGAATGACTACACCTGCTTTATTTTTGGCAAAATACCACAACAGCATCAGTGACCTCAATGGGGGTTAATCCAGAATTCAACCCCTCAGCTCTCTTCAAGTTCTTCTGATACTCCTGATTTTTTTTCAGTCTGCCTGCCCTAAGCTTTGTGTCTGCTACCAAATGTTTTCTACTCGTGGAATTTTAAGTGAATAAAAAAATATCAAAGGCTACAACAATTTCCAAAAATGTCAATGGGTGGAGTAAAAAAAAATGGAGTAAAAAAAAAAACCAAGCAATTCTCTCTCTCTTACTGCAAAAAATCAACTGGGAAGGAAACTGGGGAATTTATGTTCTCTAAAATCTTCAAGTATACCTGTATGTCACTGAGGTTTTATAATGCACATAGCAAGAAACATGGAAATTTACTCATTAAATCCTCCAAAAACCATGGAAACACATTCCAGCAATGACTCTATAGGGACAGAGCTTTTGTCAGATTACTCCAACTGACAAATTATTCCTATATAAATAAGAATTTCCTCAGTTTTCCTGCTGCATCTTCTTACAATGGAAAATGTAATCTCTGATATCTGTAATTTTCTGGATACCTTTTAGAGTCAGTTTGATTGTAGTCCCATTGGCAGGTGAGGTTTCTCCTCACTGGACAGGAGGAGATATTGGTGTAGGACACTGAGAGATGAAGGATGTTGCTCATGTGGCCTTTATGTGCAAAACACACCTGCAAAAATGGGGGAAAGTTTTCACAAATCAGAACTCAGGTAATTTATATATAATATGTATAATTGAAGATAAAGGAAGACATTCTATTTTAATTCTGGTTTAACACAGGGTTGTTTGGTCTGGAGAAGAAAAGATTCTGGGCAGACCTTAAAGCCTCTTCCATTGCCTAAAGGGGCTCCAGGGGAGCTGGAGAGAGAATTAGAGCTGCGAAGGCAGTTTTGGCACCCAGGTGTGCCACAACATGACACAAACTCACCCCTACGGCTTCCCTGAAATTTTGGGTTTATTCCTGTCAGAAGTAGGAGAAGATGAGCAGAAAAGTGATCAATGATAGACCACCAAATAATAAAAGATTTTTTCCTTTTGTCAAGAAAGGGTTGTCCTCATCCTTTCTACCTCTCTCCAACACCATCCCACTTTTTTTTTCAAATAATATCTGCATCTCAGAGATCCAAAACCACTCTCAAACCAAATAAAAGATGCACTGCTCTGTGCTAAGACACAATTCTTGGTAGATTTGGGGAACTGCAAGCTGACCAGAGGACTTTATGTTACTTATTAGGCTCTGAGCATTCAGTGCCCAGTGCAAGCTGCCACTCACGTGTGTGTATTTAGTAAGGTCATATCTTGGCAGTGTTGATGGGGAAGTTTTCACCAGCTGGCTTGGTCTGTGGATGCTGAATCTCCCACAGAAAGGCTCTGTTCCACTGATTATGTCTCCTGTGGTGATGATGTTCTTCATATCTGAGGATATTTTAAAAAAAAAAAAGGAAATGAGGGGTTTCAAAGAAATTCAGAAGACACCAGTACAGTTAAGATTTGTGAAAACACAACAAGTGGGTATCCAGACTGTCAAACAGTCCTACTCCAAGAATTCTTCTGCCAGAGTTCAAGAAGGTAATTTGTGTTTTGTTTGAACAACACTCTCAGGCACGGATTCCTGGGGTTGTCCTGCACAAGCCCAGGAGTTGGATTTGATGATCCTTGTGGGTCCCTTCCACCTTTGGATATTCTGTCACTGTGATTATCATATGGATCATGTTTTTAATGCATACACACAACAAATAGATGATAAACATGAAAATGTATTTATACCCATTAAAAGTGTAAATTTACTACCAGTAAAAGTTTAAAGAGCATTTATGTCACAAAAGCAGATCAATTCCCACAATAAATATTTCTGTGGCTAATGCTTATTTGCCACAGAAGGTCCCTACCTTCTTTCTCAAAACCACAGTGAAAAAGGATTTTAGCAGAAGTTGGCTCAGTTTCACATCCTACTGAAAGGAGTTCTTCTATTGCAGCTTGCACCTTTAGAAGAAATTAAGAAAGTGGAAAGCAGTTACAATCATTTCAGCAGAGACTTCAACACACACATCATCATGATATTTTTCATCAGCCAGGGATCAGTGGCACAGCACCTCTGAACAAGCAGGTAGCCAAATATTAAAAGAATAAAAATAGTAAATAATAACATGAAAAAATTATCTCAGCAGAGTGTAAACATTCATGTCTGATAACTTTCAGGGGTGTGAGACATCCTCAGTCTAATGATTGTTGTGGAACCATCACTCAGGGTCACTTTAATGTTGACAAATTACCACATCAGGAGACTGTGGGCTGCAGGAGATGCCAGGGCCATACAAGACACATCTGGCCTTAGAGAAATCCAAGGATCTGGATCAATTAAATTCCAAAATATCTGGATGTTGTGATAAGCTTAGAATACACCTGGGAGTCAATGCGCAAGAAGAAAAAATCTCATTGTAAGACATCCTCAGTTAAAAATAAATAAATAAATAAATCACCTCTATATCACATAAATTTATCTCAGTTTCTGGGCCAAATCTTAACTTTTGTCAAGCACCCCAGCTCCACCAATTCCTCCCCAGCAGAGGACCCTGTGTCTGTGTTTGGTGGCACCCACCTGGTGAGCTGTAGCATTTGTGGGGATCATTCTCAGTGTGTTGTTCCAGGAGATACTGAAATAACCTGTACCAGACACAGTCAACATCTGGTAAAAGAAAAAAAAAAAAAAGAGAAGCAAATCAAGAAATGAAAACAGATGCATGAGACACACACCCCTCAAACCTGACATCTTCTACTGAGGAGGATTTTACAGCCAGCACTTTGCCATGTTAAGCCTCTGTGAATCAGGGATCCCTTCCAAGAGTCACTTCAGCTACTCTTAAACTGCCTTTGTCCTACAAGGAAGAGGATTCCTACATTAACAGGAGAACAAGGGATACAGACCAGTGCAGCTGGAAATGGTCCTTAAAGCTCCTGACCTGCATGAGTTTAACCATTAAGAAAAAACTTCCCTCATTCCTGGGAGTTTACACACACCCACTAATGCATGTGAAAACCAGACAAATTCAGCTCATGATATTCTTCTCATCAGCTGTCTCAGGAGGTTGAAAACAAGGTGGAAACACACATTTTTTCACATCCAGCACCCCCAAGGCAGCTGCAGGCAGCACTGACCTGCACTTCTGGAAGATGCAAGGCACGAGCCCGAATTTCCTGCCTCTCAGTGTAGTAGTTGTTCACCACACGTGGGCTCAGCCACGTGTTGTGCATCTGGACTCCAACTCTCATCCCCTTGCTGGGTGACTTTGCATGATGCAGAGCTTCCAGGTAGTACCTTGAACCAGCAATCAGCTCAAATTTCTGGGATTTTGGCTGCCAAAGTTCACTCCAGTTCTTCACCCAATTCTCAGACCACTCTGAGTTGCCAGCAGGGAGAGAAGCAATTCTCACCTGTGTGCAGAACAACCAAATCACAGAATTGTAGAATGGTTTGGGTGGGAAGGGACATCAAAAACCATTTCATTCCATCCCCTGCCGTGGGCAGGGACACCTTCCACTGTCTCAGGCTGCTCCAAGCCCTGTCCAACCTGGCCTTGGAAATTTCCAGGGATCCAGGGGCAGCCGCAGCTTCTCTGGGCACCCTGTGCCAGGGCCTCCCCACCCTCACAGGGAAGAATTCCCTCCTAATACCCAATATAAACTAACCCTCTTCCAGTCTGAAGCCATTAAATCAGTTATTGACATTTCTCCAGCCCCAAATAACATTTAGTCCGATGCCACAGCTCCAAAAATAAAAAAACAAACTACATATTTGTGTTTGTAACTGATAGCCATGGGTTGATGGCTCACAAATCCCTTCCTATTATAGGAAAAACCATAATTTCAAAGAACTTTTGTTTATGGTTCAATACCATAAAGAAGATAATTCCTATGGCTCACCCTAACACTAATAAAAGGTCCTCAAATAACTTTTCATGGATGGCTTCAGTTCAGACAGAAATGTGCTGAACTAACAAAAAAAATCTTCTGGAAAAGACAATTAATTACTTTAGTTGCAAGAGTGATTTTGTTTTATGAGCTATATAAGGGACAGGGCTGATGTAAAATATCAAAAATAATCACACAGATTTGATTCTGTAATAGATTCATAAGGGAGAATAAACAAATCCACAATGGGGGGATTTCTGCTTGTTATCGCTTTAACTAAAACCCTTTTCATCCTCATTTTTAATTTTCATTTTATCTCATTTTTCTCTACCAAGAATACTACCTTCTCTTTTGGATCTTGGGACAAACTTAAGTAGAGAGAGGCCTGACCATCTGCCTGAATCCAGAAGGTGTAATTGTTGGTCTGAGGAGCCACAAAAAATCCACGGAGTCTGGAGCTGAGCAAAAATAGAGCATCCATAATGTACAAAAGAGTTACAGCAAAAAAAAAAACCCAAAACAACAAACTATCCCCGCACCCCACCTTCATATGTGCACTGAGTAACAAGAAAACATCTTTAAAGCATTTCAACAAAACAAACCTTGCTATGCTAAAGCTAGAGTAACCTCAAAGTGACCCAATTTCACATTAAATGTCAATTATGCTTTACAAAAGTTTCAAAAAGGAAAGAAAAAACAGCCCCATGAAACTTAGTGTGATTTTGTTGGTGGCCACTTCAGTGCATTTTTTCTCAAATGAAGTCTTAACCCTGAACAGGCAGGAAAAAGCCAAAACCACACTCAGAATCAAACAACAAAAACAGAGACGTGGTAGAAAAAATGTAAGAACACATACATTGCAGTTTTTCAAGTTCATATCTGAAGAGGCAGTGGAAACCAACACAATTCAGGAATTTATGTATTTGTATTAACTCCACCTTTGCTGCCAACATCAGCTGAGAACCTGCCCCTCCACATCTGGACTCCAGCCCAAAAATAGCCTCAAATTGAAGCTCCTTCTACATCCAGAGTAAACTTTTTTTGTGGTATTTCAGCATATCTAGGCCAGGTAGAGCAAAAATATTGAGGGAAGGCAAAAGGAGGAAAAAACAAAGCACTTCACTGCATATTTTAAGCTTCAAAAGCACCTCGGAGCAAAGGGTTTCCTTTGATTTATAGGAGCTATGCAGTGAGGCTCTGCTATAAAGAGCTGTCAGGTGTTTTTGCTACACCTTGCACTGCTAAAGGTGATTGCCATGGCTTCGTCTCTTTTTAAGATCACTGAGTACCTGAAGGGCTCCTTTGCCCCAGACAGAAACCTTACTGGGGAGCTGGCATTAGGTACAAACTGCCATCTGTATCCAGGACCTGCTTCTGTCAGATCAGAGGCATCATCCCACACTTCAAAGAGAAGCCCTCTGTTTCCTAGAAAGTTAAAACAAAAGTATTCTCAGCAGCAGCCAGCAGAAATCCCACAGCACATGCTGGAATCAGTGTTGGAGGAGGCAGGCCAGAGAGAAAATTTTAATAATAAATTGGTTCTGTTTGTGGGGTATTTTGCAGTCTAAGGCAGAACACAGATCTCGCCACAGGGAATTTGTTTTACCTTGAAATGCTCCACCAGAAATAATAAAACTCTGCAGAGAGAAGAACATCCAACCTGCTTATGTCTGCTCTTGAAGGAAAAGGCAGTGAGATGACCCACAGCCAAAATGAAGCCTGATTTTGTGCACTAAAGTCCCCTAGTGCAATGCTCCACTCCAGGAGTGTCCCCAGAAGCCTCTCAGTAACTCCAGTTCACCCATCCTTCCTCTAAATATTATCCACACCTTTTTCCCCTCATTTTCCACAGCCATGCACACCAGTCTGACCTTCCTCCCACCATCTCCTGTCTGCACATGCTGGGCTGAGCTCTCCACCTTGGTTTTCCTGGCTACAGAATCACAGAATGGTTTGGAAGGGACCGTTCATGTTCATCCAGTCCAACCTCCTGCCATGAGCAGGGACATCTCCAACCAGAGCAGGCTGCTCAGAGCTGAACCCAAACTGGCCTTGAATGTTTCCAGGGATGGAGCATCCACCACCTTTCTGGGCAAACTGTGCCACAGCCTCACCCCTCTCATTGTATAAAAATACCTTCTTTAGAAATAATTTAAACAAACCCTCTTTTAATTTAAAACCATCACCCCCTGTCCTATTACTAATAAAAGTCCCCTAATAAATTTTATCCCCATGTTTCTGAAAGCCCCCTTTAGCCACTAGAAGGGGCTCTCAGGTCTTCCTGGACACCTCCCTCTCTCTTTTCTCCAGGCTGGATAACCCCAGCTCTCTCATCAATCTTTCCTCATAGCAGAGGGGCTCCAGCCCTTGGATTATTTGTAGCCCCCTTCCCTACCACCCCAAAAGAAAATTAATTGGTGTTTAATCAGTGTTTTGGAAAGCCCTGTTTCTTGATTGCCTTCATCACCAAAGGGTTTCTGCCCCAAATTTTGTGTGTGTTTGCTTATTTGGAGCTCCAGGAACACCTCACCTGGCTGGGGAGCACCAAGCCTCCTGTCCTCGCCCACGGGCTCAGTGGTGCATCTGATTTCCCGGGGAGACACGTGCTTGACTCTACAGGGGACACCTGCCAGCAGGGAAAGGAGACAAAAGTGCTGTGGGAGACCTGGAAACAGAGCTGAGCTGCAGCATGAACACATCCCAGAGTCCTGGAGGGGTTTGAGGAGGAAGGGGTCGTACAAAAATGGAGTTCCAAGCACCTTTCTATGGTCAGGGTCACCTTCCTCCAGACCAGGTTGTTCTGTTGGAGCTCCTTTAGGTACTGGAAACTCTGTTTGAGCTACTTCAGGTACTGGAAAGTGTTCCAAGGTCTCCTTGGAGCCTTATTTTCCTCAGTCTGAACAGCCCCATCTCTCTCAGCCTTTCCTTATAGTATAGGTGTTCTACCCCTCTGATCATTTTTGTGTCCTTCCTCTGGATTCGTTCCAACAGGTCCATGATTTTCCTGTGCTGAAGACCCTGGATGTGGTATCTGGGTGGGGTCTCACCAGAGCAGAGAGGCAGAATCCCCTCCCACCCACCTTCTCCCCAAAAGGCATCAACATTTTGCCACAAGCCTGGGTTGGTACTACCAGCAAACAGAGCAGTCCATGCACACATCAGAATAACTGGACATTCCTGGAGGTGAGCCCTACAATTCCCACACTGGTATCCCTGAACATCTCTTGGGTTTTACAGTCAGGGCTAAACTGTATTTAATAAAAAATAAAATTCACATGTTTCTGCTCTTACCTGCAGCAGTGACCTGCACTGGCTCCTCAAAGAAATCCCCAGTGACAGTGAGATCAGTGCCCCCAGCCAGGCTCCCTGCAGCTGGGAACACGGAGAATATCTCTGCAGGAAAGGGAAAAGAGGGATCTGAGCACAGCCCTGCAGAGGTAAATCCCAGCCCCATTCCTGGGACTGCAGAGGTAAATCCCAGCCCATTCCTGGAAAAGCAGAGGTAAATCCCAGCCCCATTCCTGGGCAAGCAGAGGTAAATCCCAGCCCCATTCCTGGAAAAGCAGAGGTAAATCCCAGCCCCCTTCCTGGGCCAGCAGGAGTTAATCCCAGCCCCATTCCTGGGAAAGCAGAGGTAAATCCCAGCCCCATTCCTGCAGTGCCTGTGTGCTGCTTCCAGCCAGAGCAGGCTCCTGGGAATGGAACCAGCTTCCCACTGATTCTGTTTTGGGATCTCTGGGATGACACCAGGAATGAAGAGCATGGAGAATCAGGCCACATTACAGGGGGAACACTGCAATGCTTGGGCTGTTACTTAGCAGTGGCTGCATCTGTCATGCTCAGATTGCAAACTGCTCTATTCTGTGCCACTGAGGCTCTCCAGGGGAAAAAGGCAGAATTAAAACTGGTTTAATCCTGTTGACCTTCTCTGACTCATGTCTCAATTCAGTCCTTAGGTTTAAATGTTACCACTCTTTCCAATCATCCCTCAGACTTCAGGGACTAATGGAGAGAGCTGAATATCTGAGTGTCCACATCATGACCATGAGATCCTTTCAGGATTTTATCTGTTACAGGTGTCCCATCCAAGAGGAAAACTATTTTTTTTATGACAATTACCCACTTTGCACTCATATTGGATTTTAACCACACAGTTCTACTTTAATAGCTCTGGGAAAAAAAATACTAATGAGAAAAATATGAGGGATTTTGATCTATACCTGCATCTTTTTTGTTAATTCATCTGGTATTTAGACACTAATCTTTCAGTATTGACTACTGACTAGCACAGGGCTGTCTACTGGACAGATCTAGCAGACCTTTCTGCTCATGCTTTGCCCACAGCCAACTTCATTCATGGTTATTTCATTTCACTCTGCTTTAAATTGTAAATAAAGACATAAAATTACTCTTCTTAACAACGAGTTGTCTACAATACAGCTTGAAACCTCACATGCAGGTTACTTTTAATGTGCCTGAATTAATTTTTTAAACTAATGGTGCAGCACCCTGCCATTGACAACTTATCCAGAACTCAATCCTTGAAGGAAGTGAACATGACCTCCTCCTTGTAGCCAGTGTGGGAGCTCCCATCCTGAGCTCTGCATTCTCAAAATCTCAGCCTCACCAAATACAGAGTGATTTAAGGGGATTAAAGTTTCTCTGTGAGCAACACCTCAACTCTGTAACTGATCTGACAGGACAAGGAGCAACACACATAAATCTGGTTGTCTTGTAATTTTTGATCTGCAGCTTTTGGCTTAGTCAAGCCCATACCAGGGGAGTGGAACACCAAAGTGAGGACAGAACAGGATTACATCCCTGGGGAAAGCAGCAGTGAGAGGTTTTTTCCTAGATCACACTAGGACTGATGAAGACAGCACCAGTGAGATGGATCAGTGGATACCTGGATGAGTCTGATACAGGAAAAGCTCTTGTTTGGCACTGATGAGCCAAGCACCTTTGTGCACTGCTGACCTGCAAGAGAGAAGATGCCTGAGAGATCCTGGGTGATGTAAATAAAAGCAGACCTTCATTTGGCAGGGCAGAAAACTGACTCTCCAGAGGAGCAGTGGAACATTTCTGCCAGCTCCAAGAGCTCCTTTCACCAGCACATTGAAGCATTGATTCATGAGACCCCATTACAGGGCTGAAACACTTTATTAGAAGTACTAGCACATTGTAAAGTATGTTTACTTTGTAAATGTATGACTTTACACGGTCAGAACCTGTTTTCACCTCCTTTTATGGTTAAATTCTTTCCCATTTGTATGAATGAACACTGAAGATAAAGTATAAAAACACCAGTGTGGAAATGCTTTGGGGGAAAAATCCACCCTTTTCCTTCCCAATCAGACAACCATATTCTCAAGATAACAAAACCTTATTTCTACATTTCAATGAAATGTATTATTCAGGATAAGCATTGTTCACACATCCTGGACTCAAATGCAGCTGTACCCCCATGCAAAACCAGAGAAAAAGAGATAAATTATTCCTTTACTCACTTTCCTTTGTTAAACACTGAGAAGCTGACATTGTGGGACCCTGGGGGAGAGGAAAGGAACAATGCTTTAAGGAAGAAGTACAGAATAAATCCTACCAAATCTTGTCCTGCTTCCCTGGGCCCCATTCTCCATTCCTTACAACAGTAAGGAAAATCTATTTTACATATTTAACAAACAGGAAGGCTGGAGCTCAAAGTCACCATAAGTAATTAGAAACTTCTTCAGAGTGCTTGAAGTGAGGAAAAATGAAAGGGACCCCAGCTGCTGCTGGAGAGACTGAACAGAAGGGAACACCCAATTTATTCCTCTAATAAAGCACTAAAGGAAAGGTCCATCACAGACAAGAAGGACTAAAGTAGGAACATGGGCAAGGACCCCAAATCATCCTGTTGGCTGTCAGCAGTGTCCACATCACACCCTGGTTTCCCTTCCTGCTCTCCCAGGCTGTACAGAGCACACAAACCACAGCAGGGGCTGTGCTGAAGGCTGGCAAGCCTGGATCTGAAGCTGCTTTTATAGACTCAGCCCTGAGCCACATTCCAACTTTGGGGACAGAGCAGAACCTCATGACAGACACCCTCCTCCCTCCATCCTCTGGAGTTGCAGGAATGACAGAAACCCTTGGTTTTTACCCCTTTTCACCAACCTATGTGGTTCCCTTCCACCCGGCACTGCAGGGTCCCCAGTCCATCCTTCACCTGAGCAGGGTAACTGTGGAGAGACAAAAGACTTCACTCAGCCTTGGGAGCAAAAAATAAACAAAATATAGTAGAGTCAACTAAACAATAGGAGATGTGGGTTTATACACACAAGATAGTCATGGTTTGCTGTCTTTAGAAACATGGGAGGGAAGCAGGGGATATGGGAGAGGAACAACCCATCTGCCCACTAATAATCCAGAATTCAGCAGCTCAGGGGGATGTCTCCCAGCAGGAGTGCTCCAGCTTGGCTCCTTTACATCTATTTCTAAAGCTGGTGCTGTTGGTGACCTTCAGAACCCCTCCTTGAAATAAAAAACTGAGCAGGGAAAATGCAGGCACAAGGGGAAGGGTGAATAGGACAAAAATGTTTCCCCTACTTGCTCCTCTGCAGGTTCCTAAACTGTGAGAATGAGCAGGTAGCAATTAAAACAGATGTGCCAGATGTGCTGGCACTACACCAACCCCGTGGAGCCATGGAATGACACAACTCCCATCATTAGCTCACATTTACATTTAAGTGGTTGAAGCTGTAGAAAGTCAGCAAGCCTCACCCACCCCATCACAGCCCAAAACCCTCCAGGGTCTGTGTCCACTTTAAATCAAAGCAGAAGACTTTCCCCAAAAGCCACAGGTTGTGTTTTTTTGGGGTNGCACAAGCTGTGCTGAACCCTTGCACCAACACAAACCCAAATTAAACAAGAACTGACGTGCTTCCAGCTCTCCTGTCAGCAAAAGAGCAGAGGCTGATCCATCCATCTCCTGATGTAAGAACAGCTGGCCTGGGGAAAAAAAAATAAAATAAACAGGAAAGATATGATGTGATGCAGATGAGAAGCTGATCCTGTAAAATCAGCAGCCATTATTTTCCCAAGGGACAGGAATTTCCCCCCACTTTTATCTTAACATTTATTAACCTTCTAGAAAATGGGACAAGCCCTTATCTCCCATCTCTGCACCTGCAAACTGCATTCCCCAAATACTGTGGGAACTCTGTGAAAATGCAGCAGAGCCCTCTTGGGGACACCTCCTGCAGCTCTGAATTATCCAGTCCCTCCTCCCTGAGGGCAAGGCTGAGCTCCAGGAGGGCAAAACCCACCCACACCTTCCAAACCAGCAGGCAGCATCAACTACAGCAAGGACAATCAAGATGCAGCTCAGACATTTCTTTATTTCATTGAGGGAAAACTCCACAAACAACTTCCATCAGAAACCACCCAAGCTCCTAATTAAAAAAAAAAAAAAAAATCGAATATCTGTTCTTTAAGAATCAATATGGGACAACTTCCACTGGAAAGGAGGAAGAAGGTGGAAGGAGTAGATTCAGAGTAATAAGCAGAATAAGCAAAGGCTGGCAATGATTCCTTGAGAATTAACAGGCAAATAAAGGAAATAGGTAATTAAAACCTGTAAGGCAAACATTTTGTGATGGCCCATCCCTCACAGTGCAGTTTTCTATGCCCCATGTTTCAGAATGCAGTTTTATGAGGTTTTTCTAAAAGAGCTTCCTTTTATTAATACAGGTGGCTGATATTGAGAACCTTTCCTTTTATGGAAGTTTAAAAAAAATCAGTGCTGCCAAATGTTTGTTCAGCATCACTGAGCCAGTGCACCCCACACAAAGCATGGAAAAAGGTGCAGAACACACTTGAAAAATAAAAAAATTAAAATCCTTCCCTTTTTTTTTTTCTCCAGATCCTGAATCAGCATGACTGAGTGACAGACTGTTCTGGTCAAGTCCCCACATGGTACCTATTTCCTACCACACCAAAAATGGGCAAATGATTCATGTGAAGCTAAGAGGGGAATCTGTCTGGTATGTGGGATTCTGAGGCCGTTTCCTTTTGGTGAGGTTGAGCTGTAAATGAATAATCTGGCAGCAGAGCACTGCAGGCACCTCCAGCCTGCACTCAGACAGAGCAGCTTTTCTTCCCCCTGATCAAAGGTTCCAGGGCTCCACCAGAGGCAGGTGAAACAATAATTGATACCAAACAAAGGATGCTGATGTGCACAGTGTAGGGATGGCATGGCAGGAATCTGCACTGGACCTTCCTTCACTCCAGCAAGGAGTTTAATCACTTAGCAAGGGACATTTCCAATCAGTTTGAGAAGTCATTAAAAAGCATCTCATTGTTAAGTATCTGCTACTTCAATGAAAAAAAATTAACTGCCAAGAATACATGCTTTTCCTAGCTCCTGAAATTACCCTTAAACCATCAGCAGAGTAACTATGGATTATTAATTTATCTTTAAAATACTTACCTGGGCTTAGTTCTTCACCACCATTGCATAGGAATTATAAATTAACATTTGATAATATATCCATACATATGGAAATACAGCTGACACACAACAGGACAGTGTTGATGCTCATTTTGTATTCATTTGTGTTTAAAGGGGCTGCTGTCTTAAAATAAAAGCTTTTTTTAAAACCTACCTGCTTCTCTCTGTTGCATGTAACCACAGAAACAATATTAAAAAAAAACAAAAAAAACCTCTCAGATCAAGAATACAGAGTGTTTAAAACAGTGAACAATAAAGCCTTTTGTCTCAAAATACTTCTCTTTAGTCTTCTGGTTCACCAGAGCATCTGCTTCAAACTAATAGGTTTTTTTCTTTAAAAAAATGCAAATGGAAAGGGGGAAATTTATTTAACTTTTCAACTCTGACATTATTTTAATTAGTTAAATTTTAATTTGTTAGCCAAAATAAAATCTACAGCAGCCAGCTGCAATTACAGTAAAATTCACACTGAGCTGTGATTGACTGTGCTGCCAGTAAACAAACCAACCAGCTTAATGGACCAGTTGCAATTAGATTAACAAAGTTTGCTGGAGCCCAACTCATGAGCTGCAATAAACCACAAAGGAAGTAAATGGCAATTCTGGGCCAACTGGTTGCAATTTATTGCTGTCGAGGAGGCTGATGGAAGAAATGCCAATTTACAGGAGATAGCTGAGTGTTCATAATTACCCATCAATATAATCCACATCGAAGTCCAGGGTCTCATATCTCCCAGCAATTGTCTTCCCATGGATCTGTATTAAATTTCCTGTTTAAGAGGAAATGGAAATTGAAGAGTCTTTTAAAAGCAGAGAACTCATTTGCAGATTTTCTGAGCTGAACAAAAGGAATTTGTGGTCTTTATGAATTTTGCAGGGGTTCCTGCACTGAATGCACTCTCAGCTTCTACCATGGCTCAAGATGATTTTGTACTTAATTCACTTCTCTCAAAGGACGTCTTTGTTTCCCACAAAAAAGAAACAAAATTAATTCAAATTTTTTTTTGCAGATCTGTATTTGCACAGAGCTGATAATTTTCCTCAACTCTTTTGTTAACTAAACCCCACTTTCTAACCCAGTTCCACTGTAGAAACTCATGAGACAACCAAAATTACATCATTTGTACACCAGACCGGGTGAAGGTCTAAAGAAGGACATTGGCATATCCATGGCTAGATTATTCTCCTGCTCTTCACTCACACTGGGAGGTGAAACATCCATCCAGCTAACACACAGAAACCTCCACACTGACCCTAAAGCAAGGCACGAGAATCTGGAGCTGAACTACAACTGAAAACAATTGAAAATTAAACATTGATTTAGATTGAGGTGCATCTGTGTGATATGATCACCCATGGGATTGTCTGGGCTCTTGAGAGATCAAAATCTTTTGATTAATCTTGACTTTTAGGATCAAACTTTCAATTTTCCCTAGAAAATCATGGAAATACAGAAATAATAGAAATAGGGGGGTAGGAAAAATCTGCCATATTTCAATTAATTTTTCAGACCAAAATCAGTGAATGACTCCTCATGTAACTTTAAAGTCTGATATAAAACCCCAGTAAGCAAAAGGTCTGTAAAGCATTACAGATCAAATAAAGGTCCCATACCTGGGGTGCCAGATGATGGATTAATTTGGTAAACCACAGGTGTCTGCTCAGCTGAGAACTGCAAAGAGAATTTTGCAGTGAAATGTCAGCTATTTCTGCAGCAGCCCAAGCCCACCTGTTGGTGCATTGCTCACAACCCAGCAGCTGCATTTCAGAGACTCCAGTCTGATCTTTGAAGCAGAGTCCTGCTCTGGGAAGGGAGTAAGGAGAATTATACCCTTCTTACCCCCTTTCCACTCAGAGTCTGGATTAGTGATGTTTTTACATCTTCTTTTGTGCCCAAATTGCCCACCCTAGTTTAATCCAATGTCAGAAGACACAGTTTAATACACTATTAAATTTCTAAGTCATGTTTTAGCTGAAGTTAAAGCCTGCATTTTATCTTGAATGGTGACACTATTTTTCTTCCCAATATCCTTCAGAACAATTTCATCATCACACATATGAAATACTTCAGACACTCTTTTGGAAGTTTGTTGGGTATCTTAAGGCAGTGGAGTAAAGATTTAATCTTGGCCCATCTTACAGAAATACAAGAGAGAATTTTTTTGAGGAAAGGACCACCTTTGTCTCTGAGGGAAAAATACCTTGAAAATCATCAAGTCAAACCATCAATCCAACATTGCTAAATCCAGTAAAACATATCCCCAAATGCCACATCTGCATGGTTTTTCAATCCTTCCATGGCTGGTGACTCCTCCATTTCCCTGGTGTTCAACAATCCTTTGGGGAAGAAATTTTCCCTGATAGCCAATCTAAACCTCCCCTGGTGCAACCTGGGGCAATTTTCTCATCCTGTATCTTGTAACTTGGGAGGACAACCCCCACTTGGCTGCATCCTCCTGTCAAGGAGTTGTGGAGAGGGAGAAGGTCCTCCCTGAGCCTCCTTTTCTCCAGGCTGAGCACCCCCAGCTCCCTCATCAGATTTGTGCTCCAGACCCTTCCCCATCCTTTTTGGAAATGCTCACCCTCCCCACCGCCTTTATGAGCCCCCTAATGTCCTCACTGGCACTTACAGATGCTGCTCACAGCCCAATAAATATCATAAAAAATTAATTTGTTGCATTAATTCTAAGACACCATTACATATGCCGGGGTTTTTCCTAAGCTTTCCTTGAAGCCCATTCTCTTTCAGAGCTCAGCCTTTGCCTTCTCTCCCACTCCTGCTCGTGTTAAAAACCAGTGAGCAGCCACAAACTTCCTCTGGGAAAGGCACTTCTGGGGAGCAAAGGCAGCATCACACCACACCCCAGGCTGGGGAAGATGTGAGAAGCCAAAAACAGCATGAAATTTGGGCCACTGGCTGACACAGTGACACTTGTGAGCTGCTCAGACTTGTTGCTGCCTGCAGCAGCTTTTCCAGTCTAATGCAGAGGCAAAATTAATTTTTAATATGTGTAGCTCCCAGGGCCCAGCCCCAAAACAAAGAGACACATTGTGGTTTATTTAGCTTGGAATGTGCCTCATTAACAGCATCCCCTGGTGATTTTTCATCAGCTCTCTAAGCTAGCTGAACCCCCTAAGACTCTTCAGCTTTAATGTGCAATTTACTGAAAATGCTGAGGGTTTTGCTCTAAGTTAGCACAGAGGTAGGATGTGACTAACAAACACACCAGGCCTTATCCCACAGCACAGCCATGGTTAAGGATTCTGCTCTGCAAGAGATCACAGAATCCCAGAATGGTTTGGGTTGGAAGGGACCTCAAAGACCTTCTCATTCCATACTCCTGCCCTGGGCAGGGACACCTTCCACTATCCCAGGTTGCTCCAAACCCTGTCCAGCCTGGCTGGAACACTTCCAGGGATGGGGCATTAAAGAGTTTTTTCAAACACCCAATCTAAACCTACTCTCTTTCAGTGTGAAGCCACTCCCCCTGGATCTATCTCTAACATGCCCTTGCAAAAAGCCTCTCCCCATCTTTCCTTAGCTCAGGGTTGGAATTGAATGGTCCTAGAGGTCCCTTCCAATCCAAACCATCCCGTGATTCCATCCATTTCAATGCATTTCCTTCTACACAATGTTGAAGCTTCAGTCCCTTCAATATCCTGAATTCTTTATCCTCACTTCTACACTTGCTTGGTGATTACCTTGAAAGAATAGTTCTCTTTCTCCATCTCAGTCAGGTTGTTAATCACACCTCCTTTAAAGATCACCTCCACATAGTACAAACCCTCCTGGGGTGAAGACCTAGGTGGAAGAAAATATTATATTATTTTTATCTAAATTGTGTTTAGGAAATGCCAAGTCCTTTACAGAGTCTCCTTTCACAGCAAGTCCACAGAGACTACCATAGAGCAAAAGAGTTTTACACTGTCAGCCCAAATTTCACACATATGAAGCCAAACTTTAAAACAACAATTTAAAAGAAATGCGGAAGCACAGCAAGAAATCACAGTTAAGTGCAGAAGGTGACAGGACTGCATTGGAATTCTGCCCAAATTATTGTTAATGCCAACCACAAATATTCGTCACTAGGCATGTACAGAAAATAATTGTTATTCATTAGTAATAAAATGACCCAGGATCTGCAGGGCGTCTTGATCCTGGTCAATAAATTAACGTTGCATCCTTGATTCAGTTTCCCAGCACAGCACCCAGCAGAATTAACTCCCAGCCAAATCATAGCAGTAAAATATGGAAGAGTCCCATTAGGTCCCTCTTCAGACACCCCAGTCTCCCAGTTCCACAACCTGTGTTAAAGTTATGACAGGACAGCAAACAGGCAGCTTAAACTGCCCAGCTGGTGCCTGGAACACAATTTATTTCCTGTTCTATTCATAACCTCTCTCTATCACCTAGGACAGGTCAGGGACACCAAAAGCTGGTAGAGTCTCCACCAACATTTTCTTGAGAGTTTTGTATCTGAGAGCTAGATGTCTACAAACCTCTGAAGGTCTGAGTCTGGACTGCCCAAGAAGCCTCTCTGTGACCCTCATGGCTCAAGGCAGCCTTGTGCTTCATGAATTTGAAGCAAGAATAAATCAACCTAGGTTAGGAGGCTCTCAGTGAGGCCACAGTAGCAGCTTGTCCTGGGTTGGAAAATGTAACCAAAAATATGTATTCTGTTTTCATCTGTTGAAGCCCCTTGGGAGATATTGTTCTTTATCTCTTGTAACTCTAGGGGTGGAAAGAGGGCAGATGCCTTCTGTTAATGGACACCTGATAACACCAGATAAGGCAGGGCCTCCTTATCTCTGCCTCCACCCATCCTCCTCCCAGGGACATCCCCTGTGAATGGGCCATTGAAGGCTCTCACAGGACTGAGAACATCACCTCATCCCATTGGGAGATGCTGCACCCAGTGGGAGGAGCCAAAGCCTTTCCATGGGATAAAACAGCAATCCCAAACACCAAGGGAGCCGTTCCCACTGGATTCCCAGAGGATGACTGGACCCTTTCTTGAGGATCATCTCTGCTCCAACAGAGCCACATCTGTCACTCTGGGAGGACTTGGGGCTGCTTCCAACACCCTGCCCAACAGGGAGTCAGGTTTGCATTCTGACTCTGTCAGTGCTCCTTTGTACTATTGCATTTGTCTTATTTTAATTTTATTTTTATCTTTCTTGTTGTTTGTTCTCTCTCTATTAAATTGTATTTCTGACTTGGAGTCTCACTGGTTTTGTTTTCAAACCAGTACACAGCTGTAGGAATTCTTTCAACTCCCAAACTGCCTGTGCAGTCACTGAAGGAAAATGAGGGTCCTGTTTGATAAAGGACAAGGTCTCACCCACAGTGTAATCATGGATCATACCTTGTTCTGCACCTTATAGTGGGCAAGTCCAAATTGCCCAGAGAGACATCACAAGGCAGCCTGGGCAAGTCTGGATTCACCATGGACACCTCCAGCTGGGATGCACTGGCTGGAGAGACAGATTCTACCTGGAGGGATGCTGACCCTAAGCAAGAAAGTCAATCAGAAGAGCTCTGTGAGGACAGGATCACTCTCAGCTGCACAACAAACATTTTTGGAGGTACAACCCAGCTTCTCTAGAAATAATGCTTAGAGCCCTTGATCAAGTTTTTCTAAATCATGTTTGTGTAATTTCATGTTGTCGTGGTTTAACCCCAGCTGTCAACTCAGCCCCACACAGCCACTCACTCACTTTCCCCCCAGGGGAATGCAGGAGAGAACTGGAAGAGTAAAATGCACATCCCTAAGTGCCCTTCCACACATCTTTTAAATCCCCCTGGTGACTCCACCACTGCCCTGGGCAGCCTGTGCCAGCTAACAACCTTGCAGGGGTTCAGAAACCAACTCTCTTCTCAATTAATAAATATTCATCACTGTGGAAAATCAGACCTAGCTTTGTACAGTTCATTTTGGGCCCAAATGGACGTGACATATAATTTTCTGTGATTTTTACTCAAATCTCATGTTTATCATAAGAGTTTTAAAAGCTCCAGAATCACAGGAAGAGGGGAGATATTTAGCTTTTCTCCAATAAAAGGGCAGGAGCAGAGATGAAATTTCTAGTCCTACATCTGCAAAAATAAACATTTTGACTTCTGTTGCTTAGAAATAAACCTTCAGCAATAACTTATAAAGTGATCATTTCAAGCTGATTTCATGCTAGGAACATCACAGCCTATGGCTCTGTTGGGTATAGGGTTTGTCACTCCAACCACAAACCTCAGAAGGGAGATGATCATTTGTTATTTTTACATCCCTGGAAGTGTCCAAGGCCAGGCTGGAGAGGGTTTAGAGCAGCTTGGGATAGTGGAAGTTGTCCCTGCCCATGGCATGGGGTGGAACAAGATGATCTTAAAGATCCCTTTCAATCCCACTTTTCTGTGATTCTGTTTCAGCACATGCTTCATAAGAATTTAAATCTCACCATCCAGAGTGATGGTAATCCATGTTCCTCCAGCAATGCTGCCCTCATGGGGCTTGATGAGTGATCCTGAGGCAGTCCCTGCAAAAACAAACCAGCTCCAACAGGCTGAAGGGAAATGCAAAAACCTACAAAACCTTATTCAGGATGAGACACAGTGGTCTGAGAGCTGCCTTCCTGTTATCCCACCCCTTATTTAATTTCTCCTTCTCAGGCACCCAAATTAATCAAGTTGCCCATCCTCTCTCACCCACTTACAGCTCCTCTCAGGGAGGTGTTGATGCCTTCAGGGCTTGGTGAGCCAAGCTACAGCCTGACCCTCCTGTCATTCTCAAGAATTAAAGATGATAAACCTCATGTTTATTCCTTCATCTCTCAAAGAAATGTGCTTGCTGACTTCTGTGCACTCTACCAAAATTAAGGCTGCCTACAAAATATATCCTTTTCTGGCTCCAAGACAGCCTGTCCAGCTATTTCCTTCTGAAGTCCTTAGGAAAGACACACAGGCATGGAAAAGAGCTCCTGCTTCAGGGTGTTAAGTCACCTATAACCTGCTGTGCCATGCTATTCATAAAGGCACCAAATTCCTTAGATAATTTAGGATTTATTTTGGATGCCCTCATTCTCTGAAGCTGAGAGATGAAGTAGCATTTGGTTTCTTTTATGCAGCCTCTGACCAGAATTTTCCAGAACTCATTTTACAGTGATATCCAGTTTTCTGATTAATATTTTAAGAGATTTCAAACTTTTCAGCTGTGTTTGGATGCAATCTGATCAGACATCAGTATTGATCACTGAAGCCAAATATTGGACCCCATCATGAACCCTTAATATCACCATGCAAAGAGTGACAGGTTTATCATCAGATGAACAAAAAACAATAGGTAGGATATGAACTCAGGTGGACCACAGAATTAAAAATTAACCCAAAAATGGAAAGGGCTATGTGGATATGGAAATAATGCCATGGAAAACCAATGATGTCCAGTGTGCCACAGCCAATACCCCATAGTTTTCAACATCTTTTAGAGGTTCTTCTCCACATCTCACAGGCATTCTGTATCCAGTCCCCAGTGGATTTTACAGATGTGGCTGGAGACAACAGCTCTCCATCACCCACCTGCCAAGAACACCAGCCCAGCACTCAGCAGAAATGTTCTCCAAAGGTTCATCTTGAACACTGAGGAATTCACGAGGGTCTGGCTCCAGGACCTTCCCTGTAACTTTAAAACAAACTCCATCTGTATTCTTTGTTCTCACTGCACACTGTGGGAGCAACAGCTGTGAACTCTTCTAATAATTTAAGAATAATTTAAGAATAATTTAAGAATAATTTAAGAATAATTTAAGAATAATTTAAGAATATAAACATGCAGAGTAACACACTGCAAAGTGCACGGGGCAGAGTCCAGCACCCTGATGCAAGTAAATGCTACAATTAAAAGCAAGTGCAGAAAATATAATTCAGATTTAATTTTATTATTATTTGTAGGATTTTTTCTGGCTTTACTTACATTATTCAATTTGTTCTTCCTCCATTCCTGTGATGAGTGAAGTGCAGGGGCTCTGTTAGTAGCACAGGAGCTCCATCCCTTTGGCACCAGCTCTGCCACAGGCTCCAGGCTGGGGTTGGGGCAGTCACTCTGCCCAGGGCTGAGACCCACCAGACAGGCTTCCCAAAAGGCTCAAATCCTGTCCCACACAGCTCAGAGCTGTCCATTGAGGGTGCTTAATTATTAACCTAAGCCACTTGCTGCTGTTAACTGTTTTGTTCCAAGACTTTAATAACCACGACAAAAATAACCTGGCATTGTTCTTCCACTGGCAGATTGTTAAGTCCTCCAACAGGAGGAACATTATTCCATTTTATGCTTTTTTTTCCCTCCTACAATATGATAGCAAAACTGTTTCTTGATATGCTGATATTCAACCTGGGACTGACTTTCACAGCAAGTGGACTTCAATGCTCCCTTACATATAATTAATTCAATTTTTCCATGGTGTTCCTAGCAGCATCTGCTGGGAATTCTACCCAAAGGGTGTTTAGATCCCTTATCACTTCTTAAGAAGCTTTAACCCTGCAGGTCTCTTTCCCTGTGGAAAAGAGGGCAGTGGACTTTCACAGTGTTATCATTCGTGCCCTGGAGGGCCTTGGCTGCTGGGAAGATGCATTCCAGACTCCTTCATACACTAAACAGCATTTCCACTCCCACCTCTGCCCTCCTCTGTTGAAGCCCAGATGGATTTTGATGGAGTCCCTCAGTGGGTTGCTGAGCCCCTGCCTTGGTATGGAAACCTTCATGGAAGTTTCCACTGAAATTTGCAGGAAGTTCCCAGACCCCACAGCATAACTGAGGTTTAATGAGTTACCACACACCAAACAGCAGCAGAATGTGCTCAGGCTCTCACCCCAGCCCCAAGGGGAGATGAAACAGCCTTGCTCAGGTTCCTCCTCCTCCTCAGCCTCAGTTCAGAGGCTCAGGGGCACAAAGTCACGGGCAATCAACCCTCAGGGGAGCTCTGGAGCTGTGCCCAGCAGTGGAACCAGTTGTGCTTGGTTTATTCTTAGGCCAAGCCCCAGTGTCTCAGCCAATGATTACAGGAACCCCCTGTGAGTTAACCCCATCAGGGATCTACACTCAGTTTTCTTATTAGCAGAATTACACTGGGAAGGTGGTCAGAAAGAAGAGTAAACTTGAGGCAATTCTCAGACAAAAAAATATTGCTAAAGAAGAGGCTGTTCAAGGATGGTACAGCAGGCAGAAACAGATGCTGGTAACAGGATCCACTCAAAGCCCCAAATTAAGGGATGGACAAGGTGCAAGGTCCCTTCAGGAAACCACCTCAGAAACAAGAGGAGAGAGGGCAAGGTGCTCAGCTACAACACAAGACCATGATCCAACTAAAAGGCACGACCAGAGTGGGGATTACAGAGCAGTATTTCTACAACACAGCTCAAGGATGGAGCACAGAGCCACAGATGAGGTTAAATCAGGCTCCTGAACCATGGCCAGGCTGGGGAGGGTGGTCCCAGTGAGGCTGATCAGGGCATTTTGGGTTATTGCTGCCCTCAGTGCTGCTCCCAACACACTCTGCCACTCACTCTCTACATCAGAGTCAGCAAAAACTACTACTACTACTACTAGTAGTAGTAGTAGTAGTAGTAGTAGTAGTAGTAGTAGTAGCATTTTGTGATCCAATCCCTAGGAAACGTTTTATCCAGGCAAATCTCAACCAAATGCCCAAGGTTTGCAGGTCAGAAGGATCTGGCTGGGATGAGTTTATTCTTTGTAGAAAATCACAGATTAAGTCAAAAAATGCACAGGGAGCCCTCCCCATGAAGGAACTGAAATGTGAAAAGAAAGAGGGAAAGGGCCAGTTTGGAGGAGGCCACTAAGATGATTGGAGGGATGGAGAAACTCTCCTGCAAGAAAAAGCTGAGATGATCGGGGTTGTTCAGCTTCAAAAAGAGAAGATTTTGGGGTGACCTCATTGTACCCATCCAGTACCTGCAGGGAGCCTACAAGATGGAGAAAAACAATTTACAAGGGCCTGGAGGGACAGGACAAGGGGGAAGGGTTTTAAACTGCCAGAGGGAAGAATTAGATGGGATATTAGGAAAAAGATTTCTCTGTGAGGGTGGAGAGGCCTGGCACAGGTTGTCCAGGGGGCTGTGGCTGGTCCCATCCCTAGGAGTGTTTCAGGACAGGCTGGACAGAACTTGGAACAACTTGGGATAGTGGAAGGTGTCCCTGCCCAAGGCAGGGGGGTGGAACTGGAGGAGCTTTAATATCCTTTGCATCCCAAATCATTCTATGAAAAACATTGTCCTAAATAACCAGAAACCCAGGCCTGGAATTCAGATCAGGAGAGCAATGGCCTCCACACAGGAGCCTATAGAGGACACATAAATACTTTGTCACCACAGGCTGATGCCCTTTTTTAGGGATATTACCCACTAAAGAGGAAATCAGCACATTTTGATGAACAAGTGCATGTTTGCATACATATCCAAAGAACTTTTCTGCTCAAAACTGTTCTTTTCCTGCCAAAGAATAGTTCTGCCCAAAAACTTCACCCCTAGTTTTGTTTGATTAGAGTTACTCATTTAGGGGTTTAGATTTGGAGTAAATAAATGGAAATAGCCCTATGGACAGGCTCAGCATCGGGAATATGAGAAAAGCTGCTGCAGTGCAACCAGGAAGGAGGCAGAGCCAAGCAGGAGAAGTGAGCAGTGGCTTTTTGTCACTAGATGGAAGCACAGAGCCACCAAAGACCTGTCTGATGCTTGAAACACAACCCACAGGTGGCCAGGCTGCCACTGCTGTGCCTGACACAGCTCCAGGAGTGTTGGTGTGAATTCCCTGTGCTTGAGGGAAAACCCAGGTTCAAGCAGGCAGCACAGAAAAAGGAGATTTGGGATCTATCCCCAGCTCTTGTACCCACCAGAGCAACATTTGGGCTACACAGCTTCATTGTCAACTCACTAGGGTGTAAGACAGGGGTGACACTGCCCCTGAGCAGGGAAAGACTCAGTTTCCCCAGGACTTGGAGCCTTTCTGGGATGGAAGAGCATTTCAGGAGCCAAATGAGGGGTCCACTCATGGTCCCCCTGTCCGTCTCACCCTGGCCACCTTGCCAGGGGGACGTGGCAGTTGTTGGCACCGCATGGCACCTCCCAGCAGAACAGCTGAGGGGAGGATAATGTGGGATAAAGAGAGGTTGAACGATTTTGTCTGCCAGCACTGCAATCCCTCCCAGCCCTGCTGATGTATCTGCCACCCCACAGCAAGGGCAGCAGCCTTCCCTCCCTCCTGCTTGCCAGAGCCAGGCCTTGGCATGAGGAAGTGAGGTGGGAATGCTGCCTGTGCTCACAACACCTGCACCCACCCCTGCAAAGAGAGCAAAACACATCCCAGGGGAAAGCCAGAATAATGGAACCCATTCTTGGAGCATAAAATGATGGAATCATAAAATCACAGAATGGTTTGGGTTGGAAAGGACCATAAAGCTCATTTATTGCAGCCCCCTGTCCTGGGCAGGGGTGTCACTCCCTGGATCAGGTTTCTAGGGGACTGATGCCATTTAGTGGCCAGCAGCTTTGTGTTTCTCTTGGATTTATCTTTGGATAAGCAGCTTCCCCTCCAATGCAGGGTGTGCCATGCTGGACACACAGTAAAGAAAAACAGCTTGAAACTGCTTTAACTTAGTGACTGTGTCCAGACACAGGGCTGTGATCCCTGCTTTCCAGACACAGGCTGTGATCCCTGCTTCCCAGACACAGGGAGAGATCCTTGCTTTCCAGACACAGGCAGAGATCCCTGCTTCCCAGACACAGGGCTGTGATCCCTGCTTCCCAGACACAGGCTGTGATCCCTGCTTTCCAGACACAGGCTGTGATCCCTGCTTTCCAGACACAGGGAGAGATCCCTACTTCCCAGACACAGGGAGAGATCCCTGCTTTCCAGACACAGGCTGTGATCCCTGCTTTCCAGACACAGGGAGATCTCTGCTGTCTAGCTTGGCACTGTCACAGGATCACACAATGGTGCAGGTTGGAAGGGACCTTAAAGCTCATCTCATTCCACCCCCTGTCATGGGCAGGGACCCTTCCACTAGCCCAGGTTACTCCAAACTCTGTCCAGCCTGGCACTGGGCACTGCCAGGGATCCAGGGATAGCCACAGCTTCTCTGGGCAGCCTGTGCCAGGGCATCCCCACCCTTACAGGGAAGAATTCCCTCCTAATAGCTAATTTAAATCTTTCCCTGTGAAATCATCCCTCTCCTGCAAGGCTGGGTTACCAGTAGCCTGGGAGTCTTCCACTGGCCATGCTGCTCCATGCTGAGTTCTTACAGCTGCTCTTTCTTTCTATTAATACTTCACTTTTCCTCTATTGACACCAACTTCCTAGCAACCAAGGTCACAGAGGAGGTGTTAAGAAGCTGGATGATTAATAATAAATCCTGAGGTTTGATGTCTTTTTTTCTTGAGAGGCTTGTTAGACACTAGCAGGCAGGATGCTGAGCTGGGATTTCCAAGAGAACCTAGGGGATTTGGAAAACCTTCTCTGATCAAATTTCCCTCTCAATCCCTGTCTTCCTTCTGCTGGCCCTCAGCACCCAGCTGGGTGAGGGAAGGTGAGCTGAGGCAGGGCAGTGGTGCTAAGGAGGGATCTGAGTTTGAGGAAACCAATACAGCTCATTCATGGTCATTCCCAAATGAGGAGAAGAAAGAGCTCTAGGTGGGCCAAGAATCCTGGAATCACAGAATTATTTGGGTTGAAAGGAATCCTAAAGATGACCTAGATCCAGCTCCCTGCCACTGGAAGGGACAGCTTACTCTAGACCAGTTGCTCCAAGCCCTGTCCAACCTGGCCCTGAGCACTTCCAGGGATGGGGAATTGACAATGTCTCCTGGTAGGAACAGCATTCAGGCTTCCCCTCCCTTTTTTACTGTTCCTTTACAAAGGAAAAGAAAAGCATTTTCTTCCTTGAAAATCTTAACATTCACATTACATTTTAACTTTTTTTTTTTTTTTCTGGATTTAAAAACCTTTTCTTACCACTACTTCTACTGACATTTGCAGCCTGTAAATGAATTGCCTGACTTGTCTGGCCCATTTTTCTACCCAATTTTTAAGAGATTCAACTCTTTTCTTTGAGAGGAAAAATGCTAGTGCTTCCAGGAGTCTTCCACATCTTTACAGGGTCACTTTTCAGCAGGATAAAACTCTGTTGAGCTTGTTCCCATAGCTACTCTTTCTCCATTTTCAACAGGCACTGAACTTCTTTAAATACTAAATTTATTGCCAGTGCAGCTGCTTTAATGACAGGTTTGAGGCTTCTTTGGTTTCAAGGTTGGGTGTGTTTGTGCTCCTGTCTCCTGTGGATCACAGAGGGGGTGTGGGGTGCCCCCAGCCCCCTGCCCCTGGCAGATGCTGGAGCCTGAGGATGCACAAGGCAACAGGGCAAGGAGAACCCAGCATCTTGCAGGGGATTTTTCCTTTTCCAGCCACGTAGGGGATGCCCTCCTGCTCCCCTGGGGTCTGCAGAGCACATGTGATTGCCAGGGAAAACCAAGGTTTGGCTGGCTCCCAGACCCATCGCAGAATTGTTAACGTTGGAAAAGATATCCAAGATCATCAGGTCCAACTTTTGATCAAATATTCCCATGCCCACTCAGCCATGTCACAAAGTGTCACAATTCATTATTTTTTGAACACTTCCAGGGATGGTGACCACCACCTCCCTGGGCAGCCTGTTCCAATGCTCAACCACTCAGTGAAGAAGTTCTCCCTGATATCCAGCCTGGCACCACTTGAGATCATTTCTCCTTGTCCTATAATTTGATACCTAGGAGAAAAGACCAAACAGAAATCCAAACTGGCCACACTCTCCTTTCAGGTGTAGAGGCAATAAGGTCCCCCTGACCCATCTTTTCTCTGGACTAAACACCCCCAGCCCCTGCCAGGAACAGAAATCCTCCTAAGTCGGAAACACAGTCACAAAGGGAAAAAAAGAAACTTCAAATAAAGCACTAGCTGCTTCTGCACTGTGAAAAACATCCTGGGGCTGAGGTTCTTCCCAGAGATTTTCCTTTGCTGGCTGCTTACAGCCACATCTCATCCACGCTTCCCAACGGTGTGATGGACCATCACTCCTCCAATCTCTGTGTTACAGGGCTTTTTGTCACTCAAACATCACCCAAAAAAGGCTACAGCTCTGTTGTGCTGGGTGCTCTGGAGCCACCCAGTACCACAGAGTGTCCAACCCTAAAACAGTTTAAATAGGGGCAGAGATACAATCCCACCTGTGGTGGGGAAAGATGCATGCTGCAGGTTTGCAGAGCAGGTGACAACAGCCCCAAAGGGAACCTGCACGGGTTGGACCCTGGAGGTGAAGGATAAAATCAAGAGGTGTCATTTGGGCAGGGGAAATCTCTCGGGGAAGTCTGGGCAGGCGCTGCTGCAGGGTGAACCTCAGCATTTGCTTAAACAAACAGCTGTGGGAGGATTGGGTTTCAGAGTCAAACTGCAACCCAGCACCTACTGAGCTTCATCCATCATTAGTCTTTCATTAGGCAACTTGTTCTTGGCCTGCTCCCCAGTTCTCAGAGAAGTGATTCAGGCAAATGCCAGCCCTGCTGTGTCCTGCAGCCTCTCTGCTTCCACCTCTGCAGCAAATGCCAATTTTCTTCTCATTTAAAACCAGAATTCCTTCCCTTCAATGAGTTTTCACTGCTGCCGCTGCCCCATCCCCTCCATCCATCCCTGCTCCCCATGTCTAAGCAAGGGGAACAGGTGGGACAGCTGACCCTGGTGAATGAAAGGAGAGCACAGTTTGGTTCCCCTCACCCCTTTCTCACAGCCAGCCCCGCTGTCAGTGATCCCCCAGCCCCTAGGGATGGGGGATTTGGGTGTATTAGTCACATGAAAGGAAAGGCCCTGCAGCAGGCTTTGCTTCACCTCCAGCAGAGGGGATGGCTTGCCACTGTATTCCTCAAGGCTGGAATCAAATTACATTTTTTTCCCTTTTTTTCCTTTTTTTTTTTTTAACCAATTGGCTTCTATGTAAGACATGCCACAGCTCTGAAAAAAAAAATTTAAAAAAAAAAAAGGAAAGAGAAAAGTGAAAAAGAACAACTTACAATGATCCCAGCTGTGCAGGGAGATGTGTAAAGCCAGGCTATGAGATCTTTTTCCATCATCAAATCCCTGGGGTGCGGTTTGGTGTCTCTGCCCTGGTGTGGAGCTCCACAGCCTCTCACCACACACAGGGTTCCATTAATGGCCTCTCTCTGTCCAAACTCTGTTACTCTGGTGTCACACACAGCAGAGAATCCCAGGTGGACCCTGCCAAGGTGGACTCACATTTAGGTACCGCTCAGGGAGCCATATCCCAGGGATTTTATCCTCCCAGGGATAAAAACCACAAACTGATGGAAGTAACTCAGAGCCAGACCTGTCGCTCCAGGAGAAAGCAGTCAGAGATTCACAGGATGATTTGGGTTGAAAGGGACCTTAAGGGACCTGGTTCCAAACTCCTTGCCAAGGGCAGTACAAGCTTGACATAAATGTGGTGACTTTCTATCACTTTTGTCCTGAGTGAAAGTATCAGTGATGTTCCAGGGTTGTTGGGAGCCCCTGATAGGTTGATCATTGCCCAGCACATCTTCTATTTGTCATTAGTGCTCTGAGTATTAATTTGTTTTCTCACTCAAAACAACTTCTTTCACACTTCCTTTTCCTTTTCTACTTATACACATTGGCTGAACCCAGCAAAAAGTCATTTCCCACCCAGTCTTAAAAAAGTTGAACCACAGCAAGATCTTTTCACCCCAGTTTTCAGTTCTGCCAGTGATCTGAATAACTGGTTATTCATGCAGCTGTCATTGAGATATCCTTGTGCCTGCTGCTGCTGCACAGACCCATTGACCCAGCAGTGAAGAGAAAAACAGAAGTAGAGAGAAAAAGAGCCCATAGGTGGGATGAGGAAGGAAGCCTTCATCAGAGCCTGCTCGATTCATTTTAAGTCTAAATTAATGCTTTAATTCAGAATGGGTTTGCACTCACTAAAATGCAACTTGAATGAATATTCAACCCCCAAACCCAAGATGATTCCCTTATTTAAGGGCAAGGAGGCCTGTTCAGCCCAGCCAGATGCATTTCACAGTCATTTCCAGCACCGTGTGTGCAGGGGGGAGGGCCATTAAAAATAAAAGTGCCAGTGTTCCAAATGTCAGCCCTGCACCCACCTGTTCCTCCTGGAGCCCAGACGTGGCCACCTCTGACCCTGCTGTGGCTCTGAGGCTCTGGGGAGGCTGCACCTCCCACCCTAAAATCCCCCATTCCCCACGGCAGCTGTGTAAACCTCAAGGGCAGCAGCTGGGGACAAGAGATGGTGACTCCAGCTCCTGGTGCAGGGACAGCAAAGGGCATCTGCCAGGCCTCCAAATCATTGAGCTGGCAGTGGGGACTCTATTTAAGTCACATAAAGTTTGGCACTGCCCCCTTTGAACCCCCTGCCCATAAATCCAGCTCCATTAGTGCTCGAGGGTTCTCTCTGCCAAGTGTTAATTTGGTAATTGCCTGCCCTGAGGGACTGCAGGATGGGATTTTGGGTTCAGAGTCTGCTCAGCCCTATCATGACCCCAAGGGCCTCCCAAGGAACTCTGGCCATTTGCTTTTTGGAGCCACAAGGAGGGGGAGAAGAGGAAAATGATGAAGAAACTCTTCACATCAGTGCCTGATGAAGCCTTGAAGTTACCTGGAAACTGAAGGAAGGATTTTTCCATCCTCTGGCAGCCAGGGACAATAAGTTTCACATCCTGGCTACAGAAAGGCAAATCTGCACCAGGTGGTGCATCCAGAGTGTGGCTGTGCCTGTCTGCAGGCTGCTTTCCAAAAGCCTGACATGGAATTGGACCTTGAGGAGATCCTCCTTAAGCTGCTTAATTGTGAACACACCAGTGGGATGACCTTGAAACATTACTCTAAGGCATCCCTTTTTTTTATCCTGTCTAAATACATGTCAGATAGCAACAAAGATCCTTCTTTAGGATCTTTTCTCCCGCCTTGAAGGCAGATGGAACTGTCAGAGAATCATTGAATGGTTGAAGTTGGAAGAGACCTTAAAATCTACTCCCAATCCCCCTGCCACAGAAATACACCCCTGTTCAGTGGAGAAGGCAGGAATCCATTGTTCTCACACCAATAAATTAGGATAGTCACAAACTGTCCAGCTCAGGGTGTTGGTGGGACAGTGGCTTTCTGGCTTGAGCTATAACCACAATAAAATAAATTCATCAGGGCAGCCTCCTTGGTGCTCTTAACCTGCATCAGGTAAGAGGAGCAGAGAAGCAAAGCCCAGGATCTTACCTGACCCACCTTTACTACTGGATGGCCTCAGGAAAAAATATCTCCCCTCTTCACAGTTTTCAGAAAGTGGAACTCCATAGCTAAAACTGGATGTCCTGAAAAGATGAAAGTACCTGGAACAGAGGTTCCCTTGCCAGCTCTGTTCTATGCTTACAGGGGCTCTGGGAAATTCAATTCTTAGCTATCAGTAATGACAACAGCAGGAGTAATGTGAGATCAATGACATATTGGATCCTCAGACAATGAATTTCCAAATGTAATAAATAAAAAATCAATATATAAATAAACTGAACAACAGCCATGGCAGAGAATTAAAAGGTTCAGAAGACTTTTTTACAAGATTTGTTGAATATTGGGTACCAACCAGGCTAATTCTCAGTCTTTTTCCAGAGGTCATTGTGTCCTCCCACTCCTGCTGTCCCCCAGTTAAGGTGCAAGGGACTCTTGGGATGAAACTCCAGGGACTGGACTGATGATCGCTCTCGGCTTTCTCTGTATCAGTCCAAGGATGAAGAGGTTGACAACCTGACTTTCCCATCACCTAACCCAGAAAATACACCCAAAATCCAGCACAGACTCCAAGACTGAGTGTTTCCCAAGGGAAGAATTTAATATAGACATAAATATTCCAGGTTCAAACAACCTTTTCATTCCAGAGTCTACACCAACCTTCCCCCATCACCATCTCTCTCAGGCCATGAGCAGGCACCAAAACCCCCTCTCACCCCCATCCAGACCCCTCCAGCTCAATCAGCTGTCACAGGCCCCACATTCCTGCAGGGCTCCCAGAACTGGCAGCTCGGGACATCTGCTCTTTTCCACCCCCACAAATATGCAAGCAGGTGTGAGGCACCACCACTTGCCCTGTTCCTGGCCACTGGGAATGAGGGCACAGCCAGAGGGGAGATGATCTGTTCCCCTCCATCCTTCTTGTGTGCCTCTGGGGAATGTATAGAAACAAAAATCCCTCTCCTTGCTGGAACTGAACAATCTGGAGAAGATGAAACTTAAGTGTCTGCAAGGAATTCCTCTCTACCTCACTCTAACTGGGACTTTATACCAATGGTGACAAAACCCAAATCATGGGCAGGGACACCTTTCACTAGCCCAGGCTGCTCCAAGCCCTGCCCAGCCTGGCCTTGGACACTTCCAGGGATCCAGAGGCAGCCACAGCTTCTCTGGGCAATGAAATACCCAGAGAATATAGAAATAGAGAGAGTACAGAAATCCCTTCCTATAGTGACTTTATAGTTATCCAGCATATCCATAATTTTATGGATGACAACCAGCATGGAGTTCTACAGAGGTTTATCTACATCCCAATGAAATTGAAAGTAATGAATAAAAATAAATTAAACATGAAGCAAATGTAGTTTGTCTAGTTTATGCAGTTCATGCCCTACAGGTTATCAAATGGGATTAAAAGAAAATAATAATTCAGCACCTTCAACATTTTTGTTGTTGTTTTCCAGACAAGCATAAAATAAAATAAAATAAAATAAAATAAAATAAAATA
>VXBR01001474.1:538850-578732 GCA_013400215.1 Cisticola juncidis
AAAAAAGAAAAAAAGAAAAAAAGCTCTTGAAACTTCTCCAAAACCCAAGGGCCTAAATATAGTCTCTGGTTAGATACAGGCAATATTTTGCAGACAGATGCAAACTTAATTTCTTGAGTTTTAAGCTTCCTGTAGGCTGTGGTTAAGACAGGGTTAAGATGAAACTCTTGCTTTAAAAATCTTTACTGAGATAACTAATTTGTCTCACAAGGCTAAAATGTTAATCTGACTGACTTGCCCACAGAAAAGATGCAAAAAAGACAAGAAAAGGCTGTATATGAGTTTTTGCCTCATGTAAGGAGGCTTTTGCTGCAGACAGGGGAACATGGAGGTGGTTAATTCCAAGCATGAAATCATTTGGGCTCAAATATTTCCTTTGGAGATGGTCAGGGCACTAGGAATTGACTTTAAATCAATGGGATCACTCCTATTTATCCCTTCCCTTCTTTGCACTGCTGTCACATCCATGCACCTCTCTGTGCATGTGGGTGTAGGAAAACCAAAGGCTGAGCAGCCTCCCTCCTTCAGGGAGTACCAGCTGCTCCCAGGAAAGCATTTTCCATCCTGCAATCCAGGGTGGAAAAAGAGACTTAACAGAGTGCCCAGCCTTGTGACTGCCTGAATCTGATACCCAGGGCTATCAAAAAGCCCATTTTGGGAGTGTCACCTCCCATCTCACCCCAGGACAAACCCTCCCAGCCACAGGGACCCTTGGAGGACAGCTGCCCCAGCTCTTTCCTCCTTCTCTTCCTCACACAGGCAGGGACAGATGTGGCTCTGGAGCTGCCTCAGATGATTGGGTTACTCCAAGTGGCTCCAAGGGCACGGAGTGTTGGCTCTTAGTTTGCATATCTGCTGTTCACAGGGAATATAATATTCCACAGTGGGTAAAAAGAGAGATGCTGGCTGTAAATGGATGCATTTATGTCCTATTGACTTCCTTCTTTTCCTTCCTAGTTTTTATGGCCATTCCTGCCAATCTTTTGTACTCAAGTATCTGTCCCAGTCAGCTCCTTAATTTCTAACTATTTAGCTGTAATTTCCAGCTATTTAGCTATAATTTCCTAATCTGTATTTCTTCATTCTGCCTGTTCTGAGTTTTATAAATCTTGGAACAGTGTGGTCTGAAAATCCAACCTGTGTGAGTCTTTACTGCAACAGTCCCAGTTGATTCCAGCCAATGTATTTAATACAAATCTTGCTCCAATTATGTTTTAACACCATCAATAAATTCCCATTTATACTAACATAAGATTTCAAAATCCTGGTCCACCAATTGGACCAGAATAATGTACATAAAGAAGGAGTATTTATCTACCTACATGCTGGGGATCAAGGATCTTTCAAGTAACAAAGTCTGCTTCCTCATTAATCACTGTGAACCCATTTCTGATCCCAGAATTTCCACGGTACTTTGATACAGGCCTGTGAGAAATTTAAGAAAATGCTACCAGTAAGCAGCTAGACTGGCTTTAAACTGTGGGCTAACAAGGCTAACAAGAAATATCTCTTCATTCATTATTGTTGATAGCTCATGTAAACAGATTTATGCACTCAAAAGTCTGGTAATCCACAGCCTGTGTCAAGGCTCTCCTGAAATCTCTGGAAGTTTTACCCTGATGTGAGCAAGGCTCATCTTCCTCACCCCCTCTGAGTCAAAGGCCTTCATCTAATAGGAAAATAAATATTATATTGAATTCTTAATCTCAAACTAAAATGTAGTTGAACACTCCTATAGCACTGATCTGACTTACAATAAAAATAAACAAAAAAAAAAAAGGGGAATGTTTTGTTGTGGATATTTTTAACACTTCTGTTGTGTTTAGTGTGAAAATCTGTAAATAATGAAAACTCAGGCACCACTCCTGATTCTGGGAACTTTTAAACAATATAATTCCTTGGGTCACTGCATGACTCATCTATTTCTGTAGAATTTGCATTCATTTGTTTGATCAGGTACTGAGGTTATTGAAATAATGGCTGTGTGAAATTCCCTGCCATGAATTTCTATAGAAGTCAGAAAGAAAATCTTCATCCAGCTTTAAGACAAACAAACAACTTCTCCCAAAAGCCATTCATCCCTTCACTGCAGTCAACAGGGATTCTTGTACTAGCAAATTCACTTAGAGCAGCATGTACAATATCAGAATCAGGAATGAAAACGAAAATAAATGAAAATAAATTCAAGACATTTGTACACTCTTCAGTCTGTAAATCCATTGCCCCAGCTGAGTACTCGGACAAGCAATGCCATGGGATGGATTTCCATCCACCTAAACCTATTTGCAGACATCCTCACATCAGGTACTGACACAGGTTTGAACAGCTCCTGGGGGAAATTACAGTGGCAGAGAAACTGAGGTGTTTGAGTGTGAGATGTGAAAAATCAGCAATGTCAGACATTGGGGGACACTGTAAAATTGGTATTTCCTGAAGTAGCATCATGCAGGGGAGCACCTCTGTCACAGGGGAGGATGGAGAGCCCTGCAAGAATGGAGAGAGGCTCTGATTCAACTTCTCCACCACAATAAAATGCCTGGAGAGTGGAAGCAAAGCTGGGGAGGGGGAACCCTGCTCCAGGGAGAGCTGGAGCCTCTGAGGAGTGTGTGCAGTGCTGCTCTGTGCTCTGGGGCCTGTGCTGGGCCAGCAGACTCCACCAGGGCCTCCTTCAAAGAGGATTTAGGTTTCCTTCAAAGCCTGGGGTTATTCCCACCCTGATTTTAGTGCTTCTCCTCACCTGAGATCATTCCTTGGTCTTTTGGCTCTTTAGGAAGAGACAACATGAGAGAAAGGTTTACTTTGTTTTCCTGTCCTATATACTTGTGTAGATTGGTTGTGTATTAGAAGCTTGGGTATTCCCTCCCCTTTTCCATCCTTAGAGAGGCTTCCACTTAGAAACAAATCATCTTTATCTGCTCCATGAACAAATTGATTCCAACCAGTTGTTTTCCAAACATGGCCATGACTCCCTTTGAGCATCCCTGAGGATGCCACCCCTACCGAGGATGAGAGTGTAAAACAACAACAAATCAAGGATTAGCACAGGAGGGGACACCAGGATACTTTGCTTTTACTTCTGATGACCATTTCTACCATTAAAGGCAGAAATCCATCCATATGCCTCTGTGCCACGGCAGGCTACTCTCAAAGGGGGACCAGGGCACCACACAAGCTGGAACACAGGAAATTCCCATTAGATATCACCAAACAGGATTTTCACCATCAGACTGGCCAAACTCCAGGAAACAGACCCCAAAAAAATGAGAGAACTCCATCCTTGGAGGAGATGCAAGCTCAACCAGATGTGGTGCTGAGCAACCTGATCTAAGCTGCTCCTGCTCTGAGCCCTCCAGACCCTTCTGACCCAAACCATTCTGCATGTGACCCTTGGACTTAAACCTAAACCAGCCAGGCCAGGTTCTGGTGAGCTCTGTCTGGTTCTGAGGCACTGCCTGCTTGGCCAGGCAGCTCTCCAGGGCAGGGACCACATCCCTGTGTGTGTATGAGCAACCCCTCTGCTCAGGCAGGTCCTCCAGGTCCCACCTCAATGAAAATAATGATGATAAAGTGAAAGGAAATAACACAGTGTATCCCCTCTCACTTATGTGACTTTTTTAAAAAAGGAAACTTTAATTTTTTGAGGATTTTAAGGCTGTCAAAACAAGTCCAGGACCTTCTCCAGTATGCATTTCCAGACTTCAGCACTGTGCAGAGGCACACAGGCACTGGAAAAAAAATCAGAACCACCTGAAAATATCTCTCCAAAACATCCCCAAATGCTCCAGGGCACCAGGGAAGCTACAAGGGTTGTGCTGTCACTGATTTTCCAAGGAGGAAGCAGACTGCTGGCTGTGAAAAACGTCTGGGGAGCAGCATCAATCCCTTCAGGAGTGGAGGATGGAGAGCTCCTGCTGGCCAGAAGGCACATCCAGACCTCTCTTATGAGATGACATGCTTCTTTATATCCCCATATGGATTAGGCTGCTATGGAATGTAAGGAAGTGTGTGGTTTCAGGGAGACATCACCCGTGTCCTCTGCTCCCAGCAGCTGCAAGGACTCCAAAGATTTCCTCTAACCTCATTTCACTCCAATTTGACTTTGTCAAATAGAGCCAGGCAGTTTATATTCACTCTACAGTGCCCTCAGCACCCACCGAGGGCACATAGGGATCTGAACATTGAAAACTGCAAAATCTACAAGTTGCAAACTCCAGCATCCATGAAGATTTGATAATTAGGATACATTCTGTACATGTTTTGCTGGAAAAACATGGAGTAAGTAGACTGTGGGTTTCACCTAATCCAAATAATATTCACACTGTACTGAAAGGGCTTTTCAAGGGATTTCTGAAAATCACTACATCCCAGAGAGCATCAATAATTCATAGAATCATAGAATGTTTTGGAGACTTTAAAGCTCATCTACTTCCAACACCTTCCACTATCCCAGGCTGCTCCAAGCCCCATCCAGCCTGGCCTTGGACACTGCCAGGGATCCAGGGGAAGTCACAGCTTCTCTGGGCAACCTGTGCCAGGGCATCCCCACCCTCACAGCAAGGAATTTCTTCCCAATATCTAATCTAAATCTGCCCTATTTCACTTTGCCATCCATTCTCAGATGGTGGAAAATGCTTTGGATTAAGTGACACAGAGGAAGAATTTAAAAGCACTGAGTAGGATTGACTTGTGAGGAGCAAAACTGAGGATGATGCAGAGTCACAAAATTCTCCTCTTTACTCCCAGTCATTCACAAGAAGATCTTCTTTAATGGGATTAAAATGAATGCTACAGACACAGGAATTGCTGTAGTGGACTGCTGAAGGTTAATTCATTGCACTGTCTCAATACAGTAGCAGGACAGGCTGCAGGAAGCCTCCTCCTAATCAATATGACCCTGTGGAGCTAAGCAGGCACACAGCCTTGTCAAAAACAGTGAGATTTTTTTCCCCAAATCTCTATTATCATAACTCAGGACAGTCCTGCCATGTCACAAATGTCCCTTCCTCCTCTGAGCACTGTTTGATACCTTGTTCTAATAACACTGTCGAGCAATGAGCTCAGTGTATTTCTCTTTTTTTTTTGCAAACAGTGGACCAGTTGCCTTTAAACCCTCTAGGGCAGCCTGGAGATATCCTGGGTGCCTCCAGGATATCCTCAAGATCCTATTTCATGGAGCTGAAGAGTTCAAAACATTTCTCATACTTTTTTTACTTTCATTGCTTTCTTCCACTGCAGGCCAAATATTCAAAACTCAAGGCAGTTTTCAGTCAATTAATTTTCAATCAGTTAATTAATTCATTTTAAGAAAGAATTTAGGAATTTTTTTGAAGCAACTGTTCTTATCATTAAGGCCTAGGTCTAAAACGTTTTCAGACCTTCTCTTCCCATGGGAAATTTTAGGAATTCCACCCCAAAATACCCTTAACAAAACTGATCTAGTTAGAAGCTTAAAAACCTTATGTATGTTTCAGTGATTAATGCTCACAACTTAATCATCCTCAGACTCCTGACTGGGAATGGCCCTTGACCAGTTCTAATAGCAAAGCTGAGCTTAGGAACATTTAGGGTCAGTCCCAGTTGACACAGGTCAAAACTGCCAGCAACTGTGCTAAACACAGCAGAAACCACTGAGTTCCTGTGCCTGCACCTCAGCCCTATAAAATGTACCAATATAGACCCTGAAACCAATGACATTTATGTTCCTCAGCCACCAAGATGCTTTGCAAAATTTCAGTCTGAATCAAAGCCGGAGTTGCTGCATCTGACCCAGGCCCTGTGGTCTCCTAGATGTAATTCAGGAAAGCGTTTGTCAAACCATTATTTCATCCTGTCCTTCTTGTGCAGAACTAAATCCTAGGTTATGATAATTCAGAAGAGAAATTGAGCAGAGGAAAATTATCCTTTTCTTCCTTCTGGGCTGCATCTAAGGAAGGATGGCCAGCAGACAAGGGAGGGGATTCTGCCCCTCTGCCCTGCTCTGGTGGGACCCCACTTGCAGAGCCACCTCCAGCCCTGGAGTCCAGCATCAGAAGGATGTGGAGCTGCTGAAGAGAGTCCAGAGGAGGCCACAGAGATGCTCCAAAGGCTGCAGAGAAGCTCCTCTGCTCTGGAGCCAGGCTGGGAGAGCTGGGGATGCTCTCCTGGAGAAGGGAAGGATGCAGGAAGGGAGAGCTCAGAGCCCCTTCCAGGGCCTAAAGGGGCTCCAGGAGAGCTGGAGAGGGACTGGGGACAAGGGATGGAGGGACAGGACACAGGGAATGGCTTCCCACTGCCAGAGGACAGGGATAGATGGGATACTGGGAAGGAATTCCTGGCTGTGAGGGTGGGGAGGCCCTGGCACAGGGCGCCCAGAGAAGCTGTGGCTGCCCCTGGATCCCTGGAAGTGTCCAAGGCCAGGCTGGATGGGGCTTGGAGCAACCTGGGATAGAGGAAAATGTCCCTGCCATGGCAGGGGGGTTGGAGTTGAATGGTCCCTAATGTTCCTTCTAACACAAACAATTCCATGGTTCCAATCATAAAAACCAGGCAAGACAAAAAGGCACCTGATGGAATGAGCAGACAGGAGTGTGAATCCTGACCTGTGCTCCCTCCCTGACTTTTCTGATCAGCCCACTGCCCATGGCTCAGACCCAACACTTCCTTTCTGCACCTGCTGGTCTCCTCATCTCTGTGGTGATGGAAACCTGTTGCAGTCTGTGGCACTGTGGACTTTATTTGGGTGCCAAAAAGGATGCCCCAGTGCCCTTGGAGACAGCCCAAGAATGGTTTCCAATGGCTTTCCTCAGCTCTGTGCTGTGCCACACCTGCACACCACATGTGGCTGTCCCAGACAGCCTGTGCCCCTTGGATGGTGCCAGATGCCCCCGTGTTGGCAAATGAAGCCAAACTCCTGGCTGACCAGCTGAGCCTGTCCCTGGCCTTGTCTGACTGCATCAATCTGGGGTTTAACCCTGGGGTGCAATCCCATCCCTTATTTCCTTTCTGCAGCTGTTCCCAGCCTGTTCTGCAGGAGCCTGGGATCAGCAGTGGCTCTTCCTGCACGGCACGGGCCAGGATTGAGTTACAGACACACACACACTGACAAGGACACAGGAGAAGAAATAACCTAGACACAGGGCTAAGCTTTGGGAAAACTTACAGCCTGTCTGCAGGGTCAAGGCCACTGTCTTAACTCTATTCTTCCCTTCATCCTCAGGTTGTGTATCCACACCTAGACCATGACAGAAGGCAAAAAACTCTAGTTCTTCCTAAATTTTGTCAAGTCTGCATCATTCCAGTGCTGGTGGGGCAGAGTATGAAGTGAATGTTATAAGCAGAAGATTGCAGGACGTGTTTCTTTGGCAGTAAGGTAGACATTTCCATAGGGAATATCAAATTTAAGTTGTTGATGTTTCCCTTGCTAATGAATACCCCAATGAACAAAGAGAAAGTGTGAAACAAACACAGGAATCCAGAGGTTGCTCCAATTAATATTCCTCCCAACACTGATCAATGAGAAGACAAAAGGGAATAAAACAAAAAGAAGAGAAAAAGAGGGAAAACCCCCTCCTAATCAAAACGTTTTTCAGAGAAAAATATGTCAAATCACTTGGACCCGATGATCTTGGAGGCCTTTTCTGACCTTAATGATCCAACAACTCTAGGTCTTGGAAAACCACATGTACATAGAAAGGGGCCTATGCACAGGGCTGGAAAAATGTTGCTTTTGTCCTGTTTGGAAGCTGCCCCGTGCCCTGCTGCTCGTGGTCTCTGGCAGCTGTCTCCTTGCTGAGGCTCCAGGTACAGCTGGAGGGCTCAGGGTGGCTCTGAAAAGCGATGCCTGAGTGACAACTGGCAGGTGACTTCCCTTCAATGGACAAAGGAGGGGTCTATCCTCCCTCTTACTTCTCCTTTTCACTATTATTAAAAAAAAAAAAAAAGAAAGTAAAAAAGAATATAAAGAAAAAGAGAGAGGGAAAACAGGAAAAAAGAAGCAGGGAGGACAGAGCTGTATGAAGGTGCCCCCACGCAGGGCAGTTGGAATGAGGCGATCTTTCAGTTCCCTCCCAACACAAACCATTCCATGACTCTATGGAGAATGCTGAGGTCTCCTAAGGAGGTGCCATGAGTGCTGCAGCACCCTGCTCTCCCTCTGAGCAGAGGTGAGCCCCCGTGCCCCCGTCTCACGTGTCCATTCCCGTTGCAGGTCCGGAGCGGCGGAGCCGAGCGTGCTGTGGCCCGGAGCCATGCTCTGCTCTGGCTGGTCAAACGGAACCAAGCCCAAATTCCTCGGAGGTTTGGTCCCCTTCAACCAGCTACAGCAGTGTGGAAAGCACCAAGCCAGCAAGGTTTGCCTCCCTCTGCCTCGGCTCAGCCACACCAGCCCTTCCTCCCGGATGGACCCGCGACCGCTCCGAACATCTCCAGAGGTGCACCTGGGGATGAGGCACCTGGAAAGGTTTGGGATAGGCTTTGGTTTTCATAGGAGGCGCTGCAAGCAGGGCCAATCTAGAGTTTCCTTCATCCCTGGAAGTGCTCCAGGCCAGGTTGGATGGCAGGGGAGTGACCTGGTCTAGTGGGAGGTGTCCCTGCCCACAGCAGGAGGGTTGGAACGAGGTGAGCTTTAAGGTCCCTTCCAACCCAAACTATTCCATCATTGCCAGAGACTCAGAATGCCACATACAAAGCTGTTGGCTCTGAAACATTCAGCAGATTTCTAAGTCAATGTGGATCTGCAGAGCCACAACCATCTTTATTTCCCTTCCCTATCAAACTTGCATCCACACCCTGCCTTTTGCTGAGCACTGCCAGTCCAAGTAATCTGTGATCAAATTATTTTTAAAAAATCATAAAGAACATGGGCAGCATGTTCTTGAAAACTCTCTGTGTTCAAGTGTCTTTCTTACTTATTTAATGCAAAAGGGAGCTATAAATAACCATAATCTGCACAGCAAAGGTTTTTGACATCAGTTATCCCACATTCACTGAGCCACAACACACACACACACCAGATCAAACATCTCGATGAGAGGCATCTTCTGAATCTTGCCACCCACACCACCCTGAAGATAATGAAGAAAACCAGCCAATCAACTTGAAAATGCCTTTGCTGACTTTTCTCTGAGCCAGGCAATGAATTCAGATGTCTGACTTCAGACATTCAGCTCAACTGGTTGTTCCCAATCTTCACCCCACCAAAAATAATTTCAAAACTGTTAATAAATAAATTTACAAATGTATATCAAAATGAGTTCTTTGTATGCATCATCCATGATGCTGTTATTTTTTGCTGGATAGATGGGGAGGAAAAAACATGGATGCATCAGGATGAGGAGTGGCATCAGTCTGTTCCAAAGCATTTTGGATCCCTGTCAAGGACAGAAAGTGCACATCTTCCCAGATGAAAGGGAACACAATTTCATTCTTTCCAGCAATGTCATTTGGAAAACCCACACACAAAAGGCTCCTGAGTCTAGAAAGTTTAGTAAATTCAGGTTGAAAGACCAAGGGTGGTGAGGCCCTGGCACAGGGTGCCCAGAGGAGCTGTGGCTGCCCGTGGATCCCTGGAAGTGTCCAAGGTAGGTTGCACAGGGATTGGGGAAATCTGGGATAGTGGAGCTGTCCCTGCCCATGGTAGGGGGTTGGAATGAGATGGGCTTTAAGGTCCCTTCCAATCCAAACCATTTCATTATTCTATTCCTTTTCACTCCAGACACACAATTAATTCATCCTGGGCAAGGCCTACGTCATCCCTGACATTCCATGGATCTTAACCCCCGAAATGCCCCATTTCACAGTCCCAAATCCCTGGGGATTTCTGAGCATTTGATGTGAACTGTTCTCAGTTTTACCTGGGAATGAGTCAAAAGGGGATTTTTAACACCTCATAGCTCCCTGCATGTCCTCTCAACACAACCTGGGCTTGCTCAGCACCACGTGAATGCAAAGGGCACCTGCAGGGCACAGAACTGGGCTGTGGATCCCCAGAGCCTCCCAAGGGTGGGCAGAGCAAGCTCCAAAACAAAAAGAAAACCCCGGAGAACCATAATTGGAAACAGTCATACAGCTTAAAAAGTAAGAGATTTCAACCAACTGTCCTGCCAAGTACCCCAGAGAAATCTTGTCAAAAATGTGAGTGGGAGAAAAGTACCTTTGTCTATTTGCTCAATAACATGAGGAAAATCAAATGTGAAAAACGGCAGAAATTAAAATTTAGTTTCTTGATGTGATGTTCTCTCTTGGTAAGTATCCTTTGCATTAGGGCAGCTTGGCAAAGGATATCCTCCCCATCTTCTGTTGCTCCTGAATTGCAGCAATTATTAAACCCATATATTCCAACCAGAGATTTCTTACACTGCCATAAAAGAGAAATATTAGAAAACACCACAATTATTAAAAGGAAAGGTCTTTTGAACACTTTAAGCTCATAATTACATTTGATGATGATCTGGAATGAACCATCATGCATCAATAAGGACCAAAAATCCAGTTTCGTTACCTGTTCAATTATCTTATAGAAAGAACAAAAAATATTTTGTTTTCTGGTGAATTTATGAACCATTTTGGTCCCCCAAAAATGTTCTGGAAAGCAAGAAATAGCACAGAATGTTGAAATTACCATGGCTCAGCTTTCTCTGCCATGGAATGAGCATAGAAGGACAATCCATTCCTTCCTCTGCCAAGCTCTGTAAGACAAGAGCATCCACAGGATTTAGTCCTGGCACAGCAGGAATGAAGGGGAATGTAGACAGCAGCATTTTCATATTCACACTCAGTGATTGTTTATCACCTTCACTCATTTCCCTTCATCACTGCTAACGTGATTTTTTCACTGATTAATTGAAAAAAACACACTCTTCCATTGAATTTGTTAGCCAGATAATTATGAGATAACTAGCATCAAAAACTATTAAATTCAGGCAAGAAATAATTCTTAGAAATGATCAAGTTCCTCTGTCTTCAGAAAGAACAAAAATTGATCCAATTTCTGTCTACTTGAGCCCTAAAGTCCAAACCACTTTGGAAACAGCCTTCAGCAATTCTGCACTGAGCAAAGCCCCTGCTCACAGTAAATAAAAACAAGAGTGCAAATCAAATCCACCTTCAGAACAATCTACAGAGTATTTATAGGTGTGAAATAAAGTGCAATTTTATTGGGCATTAATTACCACGACTGTCAGTTTTCAGGAGGCACTGCATTCATCCCAGAAGCCAGGTTTCCTCTTCTGAAATAAACACATATGCCTGTGTTTTTACACTGAAAAGATTCAAAATGGAAAACTTCTGTAAACTTGATATAATCCACTTCATTATTTCAGTCTTTCAAAAGCAGACACTGGCCACACAAGATATTTTGGGCATCATTATCAAGGAGGATTCCTGGGCATCCTAAGAGCAACACTGTTCTTCCCTCTCTCTTCATAATTATTTCCAGAGAGGACCAAGACCCACTTCTTGACCCACTACCATTTATCTGCTCTTCCACCAGCCATATCCAGGTTCTCTCAGGGTATGAGATCATTTAATCCAGTTTAAAACCTCACTTATCCTCCCCTGAAGGAACAAAGGTCTCCTGTAAACGTGCAGAAAGCCTCTGCCAGTCTTCCCTTTGCTGCAAACAAAGAAAGAAAATAGGACAGACAAGCATTCACCCTGATTAACATTCTGATTAGCATTCACCCCATCACCTGATTAACTTTGCCTGATACAATGGTAAAGCCCAGCTTGAATCCTTTGCAAACCAAGTTCAGGCTGGGATGATGGGACATCTGGGTACTTTGCCTTCCTTGTTTCTCAAGCTGCTTATCAGCCAGCAGATGCTGTGCACCACAGAAGCCCTGTGATATCTGGAATCTCCTCACTGCTGCTGTGCCAGGGGAACCACCTGGGCACCAGGGGAGGCAGCAGAGCTGAGGGCACTGGGGGTGTGTCTCTGGAGGGGTGGCACAAAGGTTTTTACAGGCTTTGGAAGCTGTAGGTGTGGGAAGCAGCATTATTGGGGTTCCCCACAATACCTCTGAGGGTCCAGCCAGCGGAGAAATGGCTTAATAAATAGCGAGACGGATTCTCAGGATATGCTTTGTAAAATAAAGGTTTTAATAACAGCAAAATAACAAATGTTACAAAATGAAAAGAGATAAGCTGAGCACAGCGTACCAAGCACAGTTACACTGGCTAAGGCATTCCCAAAAAGCCTCGTGCACCTCTGTGCAGGCTCTTTAATAACCTATGGTCTAGGTGGGCAATTTGGCTCTTTGCCCAATAAGATTGACTCTGGGCTTTGAGCTGCATTTCCAAAGCCCCATCACTGTGTCCATGCTGGTGCTGAGCCAATTGCAACCAGCAGGCCACAGAAAATTCTAGTTTAACTTCCTTATATAGAAACACCTGCTCGGGTACAGAAATGCACGACTACACAGCAAGAGGATTTTTCTGTGATGGAAGTGTAGGCACGTTTCATTTTAGCATTTCAGTCTTCACAGTAAAAAATCATAAAGGGAAATGTGAAAAAAAAAACAACAGAGAGTAAATTCAGCTGCTATAATAGAAGAGCTTCTAGCAATTCCTTAACTAATTAAAGGGAACACAGTTGATTGTAGTTGCACATGCAAGTCCTGTATATTTATACAAACTTCCCAATGCTCAGCACGGGGTGGCTTTCACAGGTAATGTGAAGAGCAATCAGAATATCACCCTCTCATCAGCCATAATTTTTCTTTTTTATTCTCCAAAAGCTCATTGCTCTGACCCCATTTGTCTTGTTCCCACTAATCACAGAATCACAGACTGGTTTGAGTTGGAAAAGACTCAAGATCATCCTGTTCCACTCCCTGCCATGGGCAGGGACAACTTCCACTATCCCAGATTTCTCCAAGCCCCATCCAACCTGGCCTTGGACGCTTCCAGGGATCCAGGGACAGCCACAGCTTCTCTGGGAAACCTGTGCCAGGGCCTCCCCACCCTCCCAGGAAAAAATCCTTCCTCATAGCCTTTCTCATATCCCAACTGCCCTCTGCCAGTTAAAATCATTTACCCTTTGTCCCATCCCTATCTGCCCATGTCAAAAGCTGCTCTCCCTTTTTCACAAGCCCCCCTTAGGGAACTCAAAGGTCACAATCATTCAGAATTGCACATTGGTTAAAAATAAGGACCACAATTCCTCTTCTAGCCCATCTGGGCTCAGCACAGCCAGTTCAGCCAGAAGAAAAAGAATCAGGGCTGGTCCATTCTGCCTGGCACACACCTATTCACTTTGCCCTTGTACCCATGGAATCAGCACAGAGGGATCAGGTCTGGTGAAGAGACACCTTTCAGGTTAAAATGGGACATGGGGCTTTTGTCAACCACTCGTGGTCCCCATCCCACCTTCACAGGGCCACATGTCTGAGGAGGGATCCTTCAGCAGTGCTTGTTCTCTGAAATCCCTCCCTGGGATGGTTCTGGAAACTTCATTGCTCCGTGGTCAGAATTTGCATATGATTGGAAAAGTGGTGAATTTCCATTAATTAAAAAAAAAAAAAAAAAAAACACACACACACACACACACAAAAAAAAACCCCAAACAAAAACAAACAAACAAACAAACAAAAACAACAAAAAACCCCCCAAAAAACAACAACAACAAGAAGTCAGATTGAACAGCAGCAAGGTGAAAAGGCTCGAAAATTAGGATCCTACTGGTGCTTTTAAAACTCTCACCAAAACCGCTCTGAGTCACTTATTCTGTAAAACTTTCTGATTCTGACACCTTCTTGCACACAAAATGTTGTGTCCAGCAGTGATTGCTCTGCAAGAAAAAAACAGAAAAATAGGAACTTCCCTGATTAAAAAGAAATGGTCCTGGAAACATCCAAGATCAGCTGATGTAGTGGGAGATGCTGCTCATTTCAGGGTTGGGCTAGATGACATTTAAAGGTTCTTTCCCACCCAAACTACACTGTGATTCTATGATTTTTTTTTCATTCCTCAATGAATGAACAAGATTTTCAGATTTTACCTGAAAGCAGGAAAATGGATACAGTGGAAATTAGTTTATTTCTGCAGGCTGCTCTCTCAGACCTGCCTGGCAACTCTGAGTTCAAGCTCTGGGATACAGGGATATATTGGTGAGAAAACAAGTTTTCTGAATTTAATTTGGTTTGAAAGTGGTGGGTGGTGGGACACAAAATAAGGGCTGGATTTTTGGCAAACAGCACAGACCTCTCAATGCTCCAGGAATGCCCCTTTCCTAAAATGTCACATTGCATTTTCTTCAAGCTGACTTTAGTGCAAAGGACATTTCAACCACTGGGAGTAACCACGGTTGATGTGTGACTGTGATCTCCACTAGATGTGCTTGGAAAATTCAGGCATGAAGTAGGAGATGATAATTTCTACTGCAGTGGCTGGGGAGGAAAAATGCAGGTGGTTAATAGAGGAAAAACATGACTTTAGCTCTTCTCCTGTGTCTCCTGTGTAAGAATCAAGGTGTGGGAGATTGTGCAGTGATTTCATAGAATCATGGAGTGCTTTGGGTTAGAAGGGACCTAAAAGCTCATTCAGTTCCACCCCCTTACATGGGCAGGGACACTTTCCACTATCCCAGATTGGTCCAAGCTCTATCCAGCCTGACCTTGGACATTTCCTGGGATCCAGGGGCAGCCACAGCTTCTCTGGGCACCCTGTGCCAGCACCTCCCCACCCTCAGAGGGAAAGATTCCTTCCCAGTGTCCCATCCATCCCTGCCCTGTGGCAGCAGGAAGCCATTCCCTGTGTCCTGTCCCTGCATTCCTTGTCTCAAGTCCCTCCCCAGCTCTCCTGGAGCCCCTTTAGGAACTGGAAGGGGCTCTAAAGTTTCTCCAGAGCCTTCTCTTCTCCAGGCTTGTGGTGGAAGGATCTTGGCTGGACACCCAGTGCTCTCCAAGCCACTCTATCACTCCCCCTTCCCAGCTGGACAGGGGAGAAAAACTCCTGTGTTGAGATAAGGGAGTTTACAATAACAAAAGCAAAAGTTTGTGCGCAAGCAAAGAGGGGGGAAAAAAAAGATAATTTTACTCAATGCTTCTCATCAGTGAGTGATATCTGGCCGCTTCCTGGAAAGCAGGGCTTCAGCACACAGAGCAGTTTTGCTGGAAGGCAAACATTATAAATAAAAAATGCATCATCTCCCTCCTTTTCTTAGCTTTTATCTGAGCTGACATTCTATGGTATGGAATATCCCTTTGGATAATTTGGGGCAGCTGTCCTGGTTGTGTCCCCTCCCAGGATCTTGGCCACTCCCATCCCCTGGATGAGGGAAATGGAGGGACGGAGATGATGCTGCACCAGCCCTGCCCCGCAGCAGCCAAACTCCTGGGATGCTCCCAATGCCTTTCCAGCTCCCAGTGCAAAGCCCAGCACTGGGAGAGCTGCTGTGGGAAAAGGAACTCCAGCTCAGCAAGACCCAGCACAGGGCTGAACACCCCCAGCTCTGCCAGCCTGGCCCCAAAGCAGAGGTGCTCCAGCCCTCAGAGGTGCTCCAGCCCTCCAAGCATTTTCCTGGATTTAATCAGTTTAAAGGGTATCTCTGAATGTTGTGACTCAACCATCCACTCACACATAATTTAAATCCAACTAAAATTAAACATCAGTTTAATTAAATTAAACATCCCTAAAATTAAACAATCAGACTGCTCAGAGCCTTGCTCCATCAAATTCTGAGTTTCTCACAGAGCACCACTGAACTCATGCTTAGTCTAACCCTAGAAATGCAGAGTTGGTCATGGAATACTCACATGGAGAAGGGAGAATGCTGCTGTGCTTACAGGGATTTATAATGTGTACTCAAAAGAAAGGAAATACATTCTTTACAGAAAAAAAGAAAAGTAAGTGTGTTCCTACTTGTAAATAAAAAACAATCTTATTTTGCAGAAATATAAACTTAAGTGATGGCAATTTAAAAAAAAAAAGAAAAAAAAAGTGCAAAGTTCTCTTTTAATTTACAGCAAGTTCTGTCAGGACTCCAGAGCTCCAGCACTTGGATGGTTCCTGTCCCCTGGATCCCTGGAAGTGTCCATGGCCAGGTTGGACAGGGCTTGGAGCACCCTGGGCTAGTGGAAGGTGTCCCTGACCAAGACAGAGGGTGGAACAGGAAGATCCTTAAGGTCCCCTCCAATGCAGACCCTTGGGTGACCTCTCCTTCCCCCTCCCAGAGGGAAGCAGGGACGCACAGAAGGCGAGGAGTTATTATTTTCTATATATTCTGTATTGTATCATTTTCTATAATTTAACATCATAACCAGATTACAGGGGGAGGGCTCCTGTGACCCCTACAACTTCAGTGAGGCCAAGGAGGAGATGCCACAGGGTGAGTCCCTGGGTTTGGTGACTCCTGGCTCCTTGAAGGTGCTGCTGGGTCTGCACGGCCATTCCAAGAAACTCTTTGAGAAGAGAAAGTGTCATCAAATGCCAACACTCAGATTTGGGCACCTGAAGAATCTCAGCCAGGTAAAGTATTAAAAAAAAGCAAATTACTCTCAAGAAAGCCTTCACCAAAGCCAAGAGAAGGGGTAGGTTTCATTTCAAAAGGCATTTGATAATCTTTAATTTATTGTTGTTGTTTCAGTAAGCCTTTTTTAGTGTCCCAGTTTCCAAATCTCTACCCAAGAAAAAGCCATGTGTCAGAATATGAAATCCTATGGCATAACTTCCAGTCTCATGCGGAAAATCATATTAATCTTTTTTTTTTTTTTTTTCACTTCAGCACATCAAGAATTACAAAATAATTATTTGAAACTTGGAAAAGTCTTGAAATCAGAAATTTCAACAGGCAAATTTTCTCCTCAGACCTTCACATCTTGCCTATGACAGCTGCCCACAAACGCGTTCATGCGTCGATATAAACCATGGAATTTTTTTCTTTTGCCATTGCAATGTTGTGGTGCATCAGCCATGTTCAAATGTTAAACTATTCACCTTTCTACTACCTAGATAGCCCAAACCACCGATGCATTTAAGATAGACAATTTAGGGTCAGGCAGGTTGAACTTGAACTTCCTCTGCCTCGTAAGCTTTCGAAAACGTCTTTTGCTTCTAAAATTGGCAATTTAGCTGACCCACTTTGAAAGGATATTTCAGTAAATGGCACTAGAGAAAACCCCTTCTGAGAGGACTGTTTCCTTTATCCTGTACACCTTTAGCTTAAAGAGGGAAACTGAAATATACATTTAATTTCTGAAACATGAGCATCTTTTTGACAAGCAGATGTAGGCCATGGGTATCCCAGAACCCGCAACCTCAATTCTACCCTTATTTGCATCCTGCTTTGGATGGCACAAGGTGAGTAAAATTTGGACTTAGGTATAAATATTAAGCAAGTATAAAACATCTGTACCTTCTCTGCATCATTTTTATTAAAAAATCCCCACTAAAATTTGACCTGGGAAAATTCTGATCAGCAGCTCAAGGCTGTTACACTGAGCGTCACTTCATGGGGCACACCTGAGCTACTCATAACCCACTGTCAGAGCAAAATATGAGAGTATTTCCTAAAAAAAAAGAAATATCAGAGAATAGACCAGATGTTATAGAATCCTAGAATCACAGCATGGTTTGAGTTGGAAGTGAGTTTGAATATAATCCAGTTCCAACCCCCTGCCGTGGGCAGGGACACCTTCCACCATCTCAGGTTGCTCCCAGCCCTGTCCAGCCTGGCCTTGGACACTTCCAGGGATCCAGGGGCAGCCACAGCTCCTCTGGGTAACCTGTGTCTGATGTCATTTTGCATCTCTCAGCCCTCACAAGCTTTTTCTGGAACCCCTCTGTCCACTCCCTAACTTAGGAACTGGAAGTTTAACTACATCCATCACACTTCCCAAACTCCTTTCCTTAGGAACAAAACACTGCCTCACAACACAAGAGAAGGAAAATGAAAGCAAAATGAAAAGGTGGCAATTCAAAACAAAGTTCAATCATTTTTTTCCCTATGTGGAGAGAGACTGACTTTTAGGAACTTGATATTACCAAGCATTCTGATCAACACTGAGATATCACACCTCAGGTTTAACAAAGTATAAAAATAGCCCAGTTCAGAGAAGAATTGAGCTTGAGCAGTGACATTGCTTCTCAGACATCAGGACAAATCACCCTGATGAATTTATAAAGGAATTACTCCTTTTAATCACCCATGGGAAGAATATGAGAGCAATTTGATGGTGGCCAGCTGTCCAACATCTGCCCAACCTGGGGTGAAAAGACATCAGAGCACCCAAGGGACAAACAGATCCAAACCTGTGCCAGTGGCATTTGGGTTTGATACCTATGGCATCCCAATTTAAAATTGAATACTATTGCACCCACAAATTTGCAACATTTGTGGTTTTGTCACCATTTGAGTGACATGGCTGAAGGAATGACATCATCTACAGAGCTAAGATATATCCTGTATTCCACCTGTGTTAATGGAATCTATATACATACACGTCTTAATTTAGGTTATGGTCAGAAACCACAGTTAAGGTTGGGGGAAAAAAACACCTACTCCAAATCATTTAGCACAGCCAAGAAACCCTTATAAAAGGTCCAGCAGCAGATGTGCCCAGACACCTTCAGCTCAGCAGAGCCCAGCACAAGCATCAGAAGCACTAAGAAGGAAGGAAGATGTCTCCAACTTTTTGCTCTTCTCTGGTAAGAACTTGAATTCTGAGTTTATTTTCTCTCAGTTTGACAGCGACGTACTTAAATTCTAATAGATGGAAAAGGGGCCTGCACCCACCTTTGAAATGCTTGTTTAAATCATTAGTAATTAAAAAGAATTAAAATGAGAGAATGCTCATGGGGCACCAATGAGACTGTACATGCACCCACAGCATTCTCTGAGGCAAGAAATACATTGAAAACTCAACCTTAGAGTGTCTTTCTTTTTGTTATACCCTTTCTGCTGTCTTCTGTATTGTACTATTTTCCATAATTTAACATTACAACCATATTACTTCTGGGTGTATTTATAACTGTTAGCACTGTTAGAATCATTTAATGGGAACAAAAGTGGATGTGGCATATGGCATATTTTTCAATAATTACTCCAACCTGCAGTAGGTGCTTTTACCACCAGTTAGGCAGGCTGTGGACGAATTTCACACCTAAAATTGTGTCACACACTAATTTGTGTCCTAAATGTTCCAATTCTCTCCAGCTCAGAGCCCTATTCCTGGTGCTGCTGGCCCTGCTGTCAGCCAGCAGTCCTGCCCACGGGAAGGTGATCAAGCCTGGGCTCAAGGCAGAGAATCTCTTCAAACAAGCGTCTGCTGGATGTCTGACCCAAAAAGACTCAAAGTTCCCCCAAACTGTGAGAGTCAACCTCAGCATCAGCAACACGAACCAGGACACCAGAGCCAGCCTGGATGTCAGCAGCCGCTCTCTGGCTCCGTGGGATTACAGGTATGATCCCTGTCCCTATGGCCTGGAAGAACACTGGATGCCCTGGCCAAGCAAATTGCTTTCATCTGTATTTTCAGTGCTTCAGGGTTGAGAGATTTTGGAAATATGAGGGTATCCACGTCCCTGTAATCCTCTTTGAAAGAGAACCAGTACAGAAAGCAGCACAAAAGAAACACGTGGCCTAGGCAATATACAGAAGACAAAGCAAACAACTTTTACAATTTAATTAATTAATTTGTATACTGGGGCAAGCCTTATCTTCTAAAGCATTCTTTACCTAAAACATAAAAAAAATACCTTAGAGGGTTAATATTGCACCAAATTCGACAGGGGTTTGAATGTGATTTCACGTTTTGGGGAGGAACTGAAGGTTTGGGGATCTGCTGGTTGAAGTGACACGTTGGAAAGCTCAAATGTTTTCTGAAAAGTCTTTCCAAGTCTGTGCCTGCTTGAAGCAAGTCCTTTGCAAATGCAGTTGCATGCAGCCAGATATTTAAAAATATCCAGTGTTTAGCTACTTACCTTTTATTTCTGAAAAACGTAGGGTTTTGGAGAATCTGCTGTCTTTCCCTAGGCAATAATTGCTGAGCAGGGAGCCTGTAATCATCCAGGCTGTCTTTTCCTTTGGTTTCAAACCTTCCCTCTCCTGCCACCCCCCAGGATCGACGAGGACCACGACCGCTTCCCGCGGCTGCTGGCGGTGGCCGAGTGCCGCCACTCGCGGTGCGTCACCCCGGAGGGACAGCTGGACCACGGCCTCAACTCCGTCCCCATCACACAGGAGGTCCTGGTGCTGCGCAGGGAGCAGAGGGGCTGCCAGCAATCCTACAGGCTGGAGAAGAAAATAATCACCGTGGGCTGCACGTGTGTCACCCCCTTGGTGCAGCACCAGGCATGAAGGGAGCTGGAGGTGCAAGGGCAAGGAGACACAGAGAACTTCGTGTGTGGAATGGGCCTGATCCAGCCTCCAAAAAGCTGAATCAAGCCATAAAAATTAGCTAGAATAAATAAGAATATATTGAGAATTAGGTGTTTCGGTTAAAAAAAAATGTAATGTTTTCCCCCAAAATCTTGAACTCCAAAAATTCAGAATCCAGGCGCCTTCATGTGCCGGGCTGAAAAGTAATGGGAATTTTACCCATCCTTAGTTTACACTTTGAAATGTCTATTTATGTAAATCTATTTATGCTGGTGGAAAATATTATAATAATGTACTATTCTAATATATTTTTTAAGTATTAAGGTAACATTTATTTATATTTGTGCAATAAAAATGTCAGTGAAAAATTCTTTGGTATACTCCTTTCTTTCTAAAGAAGTGTTCCTGATAAGACAAGAAATCACTCAATCATGACCATAAAAGAGATTTATGTGACGCTAAAACCTCAAATTGTCTCGATAACATCTACTTCTGAAGCAGTAGAACGTAAAGCAAAATTTTTATGAAAAAAAAAAAATATAGGGAGAACACCATTTTACCAGCAGAAATAAGATAAGATACCTGAAGGAGAATTATTTGTAAAGTGGTGTCAAAGAGATTCACATTAAAGAGAGAAGAAAAAAAAAAAAAAAAAAAACCTACTGTGCTATTACCCAGTTGTCCACCAAATTATCTGATTGCAAAAGGGTTTGTAAAGGTGGGTTCAACTCAACACTTTGAATACTTTTATGGGGGGAAAGAAACTCCCTCCCCTAAGACAGCGAGAGCATTTCCCTTGCTGAGCTTTAACTCCATCCAACATTATCTGTGAATCTCAGCCCAATTCCAGCCCATTTTCCGTGGAGCAGGGGCACCACGTGGGGAAGCTCACAAGAGGAGGTGGGTGCCTGAAGCAATTACCCACTGATTTGCAGTCATGATTGCACTCATGATTTTTCTCCATGCTCATGCCTTTCCAATGTTTTCAGCACCTCAAATGTGGAGCCTGACGCGGCGCTTCGGCTGCGGTTGGATGGCGCCTGCGTGGGTGGGTGTCTGGCACGGCAGGTGGGTTCATCTGAAGCTCACTTGGGTTAAAAGTGCTCCAGTGAACGTGTTCCACGTTTCAGAGGGCAAGGCTGGCTGGTGAAGGGGTGGATGTTTTGTTTGCTGCTGTCTCGGGGAGGTGTGGCCCTGCTGAGGCACTGGCAAACGCAACAGCAAATACAGAACTCGCAGAAATGCAGAGCTCAGGGCTGAGAGTCTCTAATGAGAGGGGAGCTCCTTTCAGGTTAAAAATCTTCTCCAGAACTTGTAGAGACACAGAGCTCAGGGCTGAGAGTCTCTAACAAGAGGGAAGGTCTTCTCAGGTGAAAGAATCTTCTCCAGATTCAGCTGTGATCATCCCAACATTTGCAACCAGGGATTATTCCCTCCAGCTGTTCCAGTGAGCCCAAACCCTCCCTTAACCTACTCCAGGTGGGTCAGTCTGTAACCTAAACCCACAGCACAGCCACAGCCTTCCCTGACCTGGCAGACAAACCCTGGACCAAGGAAACATTGATTAACTCAGGCTGACCACAGTACCTGCAATCACAGCAATGAACTCCTGTCCACACCTTTAGTTGCCTTCAAACACTGATATAACCTTGCCTAGACATAGGAATCTGGAAGTGTGCATGATCCTAACTTAGCTTCTGACCTTATCTCCAGTTATTCTTCCTTAAGGTCTCCTGCAGGTCCTGAAGTTTAATCCCGCTGACCATCCCGCAAATATTAAGCATGAATGGACATCAAACCGTCCCCCCACAAGGAACCTAAACCAAAAAACATCAAGGAACCCTCATGGTTCGAGGTTTTCAAAGATTTGTACAAATATCAGTCCAGGAAGATTGAAACAGAACTGATTTCCTTGTCATTTAGGTATTATCTTAATGTCTTACTACTCCTAGAAGGAATTTGGTCAAATTGTCTGCAATTAGCCCAAGTAAGAGTTAAAATCACAGTAAGTCCAACCCTTTCTTCCCTGGAAGTCATGTGCCACTAGCTGGAGTTGGCACATGTGTAGTGGGGACTGGAAAATGCTGAGAGAGCTGAGGTGGAAAAACTCAGAACCAGGTCACAAAGAGATGACAGCTGGAGCACTGAAAAGCCAACAGCTTTCTGCCTACAGACTTCACAGATCAGCATCATCATCATGGAATGGTTTGGGTTGGAAGGACCTTAAATGTCATTTAGTTCCAACCCCCCCTGGGCAGGGACACCTTCCACCACCCCACGTTGCTCCAAGCCCTGTCCAATCCCGCCTTAGTGAAGATACATAAATCTCCTTTCACCAGTATGATTTTTGTTGAACCATTTACCAACCCAGCTAAATCTGAGCCTTGGGACAGAACCATTTTTTATTTATTTGGACAGCTCTGTGCTCACACCTACAGGCTTCTTGGGTGTTCCACATGCTCCTGAAGAAGCATTTAATAGGTTAATTAATAAGCTGGATTCAGAGGGGCAGAGACTTTTCTTTCCCAGTGCAAGTCCTCTCCTAACTCCTGGCACCATGAGCCAAGAGATTTTCCTTCACCGATTTTTTCCTTGTTGTGTTCTGTTGGAAAGGTGCAGAATAATCTCAAACCAATGCATCCTAACAAGGATGCCCTCAGATTCCTTATTCTTCTACAGCCAATAATGATCACAGTGAGAGACCAAAGAGTGTAGAGCTCCTCTTTGACCCATGCACAGCTCCTATCAATTTGAGGTGCAACAGGTAAAGATTGTTCCTCCTTGTTTTCAAGAGTTCCAGTGCAAATTTCTGCTAATTTGATGCTCTTAAATGATACTGTCATTGGAGGAAGCAGGGTGGAATTGCTGCAAAACCCTCTCCAACATAAAAGTTTCCAGTCCAGCACTGCTCTCCATCTCAGTTTCATGTCAGTTTGCAAAATCTGAGCAGCAGTGTCTTGGCAGCCTGTGAGTAAAACCCACCAGAAAGGGAAGTTTGAGACTGGATTTTTGCAGATGATCATGCTCATCACTGCCACTTATCAAAGCAATCTGGACAGAAACTAGGTGCTTGTAAAAGGTGCTGCAGATTCAGCTGAAATAAACAGCCACCCTGAAAAATTGTGGGGTCGAGTTAAAGAGGAGATAAACCATCTCTATTCATTTACCAGAACTGTGAATGTCGATCATGATACAAATATATTGTGCTTACTAAGAATGCAGATAAAACAGAAACACGACAGTTTGTACTGGTTTTACTCACTCATAAAAAGCTGTGCCCAGAAAACAGTATTTTGTCAGTCTATGAGCCCCAAAGAGCATCAAACATATTTTTAATAGTTTGTTGAATTTGTAGAAAAAGGTACAAAAGCTGAGCCACTTTTCTGAAGGAAGAATAAATAAACAGTTACCCCAAAAGCAAGAAGGGATTTCTCTGAAGAGCTGAGGACCTGAACCTGCTGCCACTATCTAGCCCTGGAAGTATGGGGAACAGTTAGAAAATACAAAAAATGTTTTTAATCCTGGAATATCCTGAGTTGGAAGGGACCCAGAAGGACCACTGAAGTTCAGCTCTCGGAACTCCTCTTTGTGAGAAGCAAAGGCACAAAATGCAGCTTGTGTCTGGTGCTGAGCCTGGCTGGCATCCTCTCATCTCCTGACAGCCAGCACCAGGACATGTCCCACCCCCACCAGCAGCTCTGGCTCTGCCAGGTGGTACCAGACAATCACAGACATTTTGAGGAGGTTTGGGATTTTTTTTGTCACTGCCTTTCAACAGTGCTGTGGAAAATGCACAATCAGCCCACTCATTCTTCTTGAGCACAAGGTTAAAAATATATCAAAGAAGGAAAAGGGAGAAGGAGATGGAAAGAAAAGGAGATTGGGGTATTATAGAATGGTTTGGGATGGAAGGGACATCAAAGATCATCCAGTTCCAAACTCCTGCCACAGGCAGGGACACCTTCCACTATCGCAGGCTGCTCCAATCCCTGTCCAACCTGGCCTGGAACACTTCCAGGGATGGAACAGCCACAGCTTCTCTCTGCCACTGCCTCACCCCCCTCACAGGGAAGATCAAGAAAAGTCTCCTGGTTTGGAGGTGATGGTGACACAGGAGCAGGTGTCTGCTCTGGTCTCTCAATCCATCTCCAGAATCTGCAGCAGATACAGAAACTCATCCTATCATCCATACCCACCATGTTGGCACCATCCCACAGATCCTCATAGGACTGATCAGAAAATTGCTCTTCCAGAGAATTTCTGGACTGATCAGAAAATTACTCACTGTCTTAAAATTTTGTCTTTTATGTCAAACTCCCAATAAACCATGTCAGCTTTCCAGCCATTAACCCTCTGGCTTACCAAACAGATAAATTTTGGTTTTTTTCAATCTTCTAGCTTGCAGCCTTTGCATTCTTTACATATTTAATTTTGTAACACTTTCCAAAGCATTGATTTTGTGGAACATGTTACCTGCAGTCCCTTTGAGCACCCCCAGGAGCACCTCCCTGTGGTCAGGGCTCCAGAGAGGCCTGAGATGCTTTCTGGTTGAATGTTCACAGGTCACAGGGCTGGGAGGAGGCATCTCCCTGTGCTGGAGTCACTGCTGTGCCACCAGACCACGGTGATGTAGGGGGCTCTACACTCTGCTCTATCCAACATCCTGAAATATCCCCCCTGTAGCACCCAAAGTTCCTGTGCTAGCTCAAGTCCTAGAAGACTTTGGAAGAATATTTCAGGGACAAGGTAAAAGATTCCAAATGAGGTTCTAACCCTTAGATGTAGTCCAAGACCTTTATTCCAGATGGTTTCCAGGGGGGAAAGAGAGAGAATGAGGAAGAACAGAGCCTTATCTAGATTCCTGCTAAGGAAGAGATAGTTGGAACTCAGCCATCAGGGTCAGAAAGGGGAGGAAGGGTTAAACTACATGGTTACAGGCTCCAGGGGTCTCTGGCAGGGAAAAAAACATTTCCCAGAGAAATACAACAACATCCCATGGGAGCTGCTGCACCAGGATCAGCTGCCAGAACACACAGCCAAGGGGAGCAGTGAGCAAAAAACAAGGGTAGGAGGTTAGGGAGAGGAAATCAGAAGAGAAGAGGAATAAGAAGGGCCAGGAGGCTCAGATACCAACCTGTGACTGGAGGCTGCTTAGCCCAGCAGGTTTCAAGAAGATGCTGTGGCTTTGCTGCTACACCTCCAGCTGTGTCTTCTCCTGGTAAAACAACCCAGTCCCTGGAGGCTGCTCGAGGCCCCATTTCAGAGCCAGAGCTGCCCAGCTGGGCATCCAGCTGGGGTCTGGGTCCACTGCTGCAAAGGGAACAAACCAAGCAAAGCCTTTAGCAAAGGCTGTGAATTGCACTTGCTCTCGGTGCTGATATGACTGTGCTGTTTATAAGAAGCATAAATTTGTTTGCAGTGTTCTCTGATTCACAGAATCACAGGCTGGTTTATGTTGGAAGGGACCTTATGGATGGTCTAGCTCCAACCCCCACATTAATAGATTGCTGGCAGCTAAAAAAACAGCACCCCAAAAATAACCAGGCTGGTATTTACAAGCTGCTGCACTCTAAGAATGATGCCATTAGGAGGAAACAAACCCCATGTACAATGCAGCAGGGCTTTGTGAGAGGTGTGTGGTTTGCAGCTGAGAGCTCTGCCTGCAAAACCTCATGACCCACGGGTGAGACTTCCTTAATTAGCCACCTCTCTATTCTCCTAATTAGCTACTTCATTATCCATCCAGTTAGGACCTCTCTTGGGGTAAGCCTGGGGGGTGTTTAGGAGCATCACGATGATGCCGTGAACACAGTGTCACAGTGATTATGACTGAGAGGAGAGACACAGGGTAGTTTTCTCCCTGCAAAAAGCGGGGGCAGCCCCACAGGGCAGGTTTGTGGAGAGAAGTAGGTCAGGAGCAAGAAGCAGGTTGCGATTTCCTGGTCAGCGGTTACGGCAGAGGCGAGCAGGGGACGCCTCCCCGGGCTGGCCCTGTGCCACATGAAGAGCTGGGAGGTCATAATGAAACAGCTGCTGCCACAAAGGGATGCAGACTCCTGTAACTGTGTGAGAAGAGCACCCAGGGATTGCTGAAGTGACCCACGGGGCACAGGACACACCTGGCTCAACCAGAGGCACCAGAGGAGTCACAGAATCGTAGAACCACAGAATCACAGAGCCACGGAATGGTTTGGGTTGGAAGGGATCCCAAAGACCATCTCATTCCACCCCCTGCCATGGGCAGGGACATTTCCACTATCCCAGGTGGTCCAAAGCCCTGTCCAACCTTGCAGTGATTCCTTTAGACCCAACAACTCACCTGGCCCACCAGGGAGGAAACCCAGGGTCTACCAGTGCCGGTTGGATTAACTTAGAGTGGTTTCCGTGCAGTCAAAATGAAATATGAGAATGTTTGCACAGGTTTGTCCTGATTTCAATGAAAAAGGAAATACAGGCCTAAAACCTCCCCCAGCAGAAACCAAAGTCAGAGGTCTGAGAGTCTGGCTCAGCTCTGGATGAAAGAGGAGCAATTGTGAAAAAAAGCAACATTGCAGTAATTTAATAAAAGAGTAGACAGTTACAGAATCTGGAATGATTCAGGGACACACAGGGATCATCCAGTCCAGCTCCTGAACAGTGAGCTGTGCCAGGCTGTGCAGCTCAGGGAGGGAAAGGGCAATTCCTCCTTTCCTAAGGCAGGACACCTCGGCTCAGCAGGACACCACGCCCTGCAGGTACAATTCCAGTTCCTTGATGTGAGGAATCCTCATCCACCACTTTAATCCCAGCACCTGTGAATTACCTGGTTGAGGAGCAGTGAGATGGAGTCATCTGACATCTCCCTGCATTCCAATCGTTCAGCTGGGGGAGGAGAAGGCTGTTTATAGGGGTGAAAATTTGCCTGGAAGAGGATGGGACAGACATTTTCCAGCTCTAATGAACCATCCCAAATTCTGGCTGCAGCCCTGGAATGTGACATCTCCCATCTCTTTTCCCACCATATCCCTAGAGACCATCCCTGACCTTAAAAACCTCATTCCATTGCCACCACTGTTTGCAGAACCTCCCTTCACTCCTTTCAGCCTCTTCTTTGCATCTTTTCATCTTTTTAGGCTGCAAGTTCTCTTCTGCTGCCTCTTACTCATCTCACTGCACAGGAAAATGCCCGATCTGTGCCAAAATCTCTCAGTGCTACTGCAGCACAAACCCATTCTCTGTGTCTGTTGTCATTCTAAACTACCATGAAAAAGCATTTTTTTAATAAAATATCATTTTTATTCAGCAGATAAGTTATTGAATAAATACAGATTAAATTTATCTTTTTTTATACTCTGAGCACACACAGAGCCATAAATACAGCCATAAATAGAAGACATAAATAGAAATACAGATATCTGTTGGTTCTTTACCATTTCAGTACTCAACAAATGGAATCAATTACCTCCCAAAATGTTTTGCAATAAATCAATTGCAGCAATGACATAAACCCAGGCTGTGGTGACATCCAGGCTGGATGGCACCAATGTCTGACTCACACCAGTAATATCTCAGTGAGCAGGGATGGCCAGAGAAGGGAAATGGAGTAGGGATGAAGGAGGGAGTGAGAAGGTGCAGGATGAGGAATTTTTTGTGGCAGTGCTGGTGGGCACGGATTCAATTAGGGCAATTTACTGCCAAGGACAACTTTGGAAATTATGATTAATTTGGATCACCAAAGTGATATAAACCACAACGAAAAAAGAAATTTTTAAAAAGCACTGCTTTCCCCTCTCACTGCTTGGGGCCACAAACAAAACTCTTCCTCCCCTCCATCACCACTTAGTAATGATTCCCATCTTAAAATCCATAAATAAACACCAGCAAGGATCACGACTTTCAGGAGACAATCAGGTTTGGAAGGGGAGTGATGAGTTGAATTCCTGGGATGTGAGTTGGGCGGCAGTGGGTTTTCACTAGAGAGGTTTCTTTATGGAAAATACCGCTCCCAGTACTTCCCATAAAACACATAAATTATTTTTTTATCTCCCATAAAACACTGCCCCCCCTGGCAGCGCCGGCTGTCCCTAGTCCTGGTGCTGGATGACGGGGGTGACGCAGGTGCAGCCCACGGTGAGCAGCCGCTTCTCCAGGCGGTAGGAGGGCAGGCAGCCGCGCTGCTCCCGCCGCAGCACCAGCACCTCCTGCCGGATGGGCACCGAGTTGAGGCTCCGGTCCTCCTGGCCCAGGGCGCCCGCGCAGCCCGACAGGCGGCACCGCGCCTCCGCCAGCACCCGCGGGAAGCGCTCGGGGTCCTCGTCCAGCCTGGCGTGGGGACACAAAACTCATTTAATGCCCTCAGCAATCGCGGGTTGGCGGGGTCTGCTTGTTTATATCCCCTCATCCTATCTGCCTGTGCATCCTCACTGTGAGGCACTGTCTTGGGTTGAAAAATGTAACCAAAAATGTGTATTCTGTTTTCATCTGTTGAAGCTATTTGGGAGATATTGTTCTTTATCTCTTGTAACTCTAGAGGTGGAAAGAGGGCAGATGCCTTCTGTTAATGGACACCTGATAACACCAGATAAGGCAGGGCCTCCTTATCTCTGCCTCCACCCATCCTCCTCCCAGGGACATCCCCTGTGAATGGGCCATTGAAGGCTCTCACAGGACTGAGAACATCACCTCATCCCATTGGGAGATGCTGCACCCAGTGGGAGGAGCCAAAGCCTTTCCATGGGATAAAACAGCAATCCCAAACACCAAGGGAGCCGTTCCCACTGGATTCCCAGAGGAAGACTGGACCCTTTCTTGAGGATCATCTCTGCTCCAACAGAGCCACATCTGTCACTCTGGGAGGACTCACTGTGAGCTGCTTCCAACACCCTGCCCAACAGGGAGTCAGGTTTGCATTCTGACTCTGTCAGTGCTCCTTTGTACTACTGCATTTATTTTATTTTATTTTATTTTTACCTTTCTTGTTGTTTGTTCTCTCTCTATTAAATTGTATTTCTGACTTGGAGTCTCACTGGTTTTGCTTTCAAGCCAGTACAGACACATAGGGTTTCCTTACCCTCAGCGTTTTCACAATGATTTCCTAGAAATGGAATCGGCATTGGGAGGGTAATATTGCTCTATCACTCTTTAGGAGCTGAGGAATGGAGTGCAGCTGGGTTAAATAACACAGAACTCACAACTGGCCTATCAATTTTTGTTTGGTTTTAATTTCAGCATTTGGATGTTTCTTTCTGTTAGGAAAATGTGGAACGTCAGTATACTCACATCATTCTTTTCCTAGAGGAATAATAATTTTCATCATTACTTCAACCCCATGCAGCACTACAGGCTTGGGGCAGAGGGGTCGGAAAGCTGCTCAGAGGAGCTGGGGAAGGGTCTGGAGCCCCAGGAGCAGCTGAGGGAGCTGGGAAAGGGGCTCAGCCTGGAGAAAAGGAGGCTCAGGGGGAACCTTCTGCCTCTGCACAACTCCCTGACACGAGGGGACAGCCAGGGTTGGTCGGATTCTGCTCCCAGAGAACAAGGGACAAGTTTCTCCAGGGGAGGTTTAGACTGGATATGAAGAAAAATTTCTTCCCTGAAAGGTTTGTTAAGGCCTGGCACAGCTGCCTAGGGAGGTGGTGGAATCACCATCCCTGCAGGGATTTCAAAGTCATGTGGGTGTGGCACTTGGGGACATGGGTCAATGGTGGCCTTGGCAGTGCTGGGGGATAGGGCAGACTCAAAGACCTCAGAGGGCTTTTTCAACCTAAATGACTCTGTGATTGATAAGGACTGACAAGATGATTACAAACCATTCCAGTTGTATCCCCTTGCTCTGCAAACAGCTTCCCTTGAAAAAAATCTCACCCAACATCAGAATGTCAGGGTGTGTCAGGAAGTGTTTGCAGGGTTCATGGGATGGGAACATGCTGAGAGTGAACCACAGTCACCACAAAAAGCCAGTAGTGACACAGCCCTCACAATTCAGAGAACAACTGAAGAGTTACCTGTAATCCCAAGGAGCGAGAGACCGGTTCCTGACATCGTGGACCATCCCAAAGGCGCCATCTGAGTTGCTGATCCGAATGTCAACTTTCACTGTGGTGGGGAATTTAGGATCCTTTTGGTTCAGGCATCCTTCCCTCAGCTTTGCAGAGGCACCAGCCTTTCTGTGGGGTGAGCTCCTCACAATGAGGGCTAAAACCAGCAGCAGGACCAGTGATCTGAACTGGGAGAGAGAAAGGTGTCATTAGTTCTGCCCAGTCAGGAGAGAGAGAACACAGAGAGACAAGTCTTAGTTAGACTGGACCATCACTGGACCATCTTCATATTTATATTTGTGTGAAATAGGCAAATAGCAAAATGATGTTTAAAAAATCTTTATCATAACTGGTGTGCTAAACTCTGATTTAAATTCTGGTCCATAGATGATTTTGCACCAAGAAGAGCATCTGTCCAACAAGCTATGAAGAACCTACTCTGCAGTCACATAGCACCATCTTTTAATGTAAAAATTGGGGTAAGGACTCAGCTGAGCCTGTGCCTAAGCTTAAAACCTTGCCAGGCCACAGCTTTCTCAGGACAGTAAACACTGGCCACACACAGCCATCTGCTGGAAATACCCTTATTCCCAAGAAAATCTGGAATTCTTGGGCCATTTCCAGTAGGTAGAGTTTTAGTAAATAATAGAATCACAGAATATCCTAAACCAAAAGGGAACCACAAGGATCATTAAGTCCAGCTCCTAAAAAGAAGACAAAACAAATGCAGGGCTTTTAAGAAAATCACAGGAGCTGATGGTGCTGCAAATGCTACCCAGATTGAAATTTAAATGCATAGGTACCCACAGCAAAATTTCAGCAGTTTTAATAACATGTCTGCAAAAAGGGCTCTGCCAGTCCCACACCAGCAGTGCTGATGAGTAAGAGGGAAATAAATATGGGTAGTCCAGGACACCCTTGTCACTCAATCACCAAGCAGCTGCATCAGACACACCCAGCACCCCATTCAGCTCCCAGCCAGACCAAAAGGGTTTTCTGCACAAATCAGGGGATCTGCACTCCGCTTTCTCTCTAGCAGCAAATCTATCTTACCCTTTATTTTAAATATAAGTACTTACCCCAGAAGAGCTGGTGAGAGCCATGGTGACCTCCCTGCTGCTTTGGGGGGGTGTTAGAGTGACAGGACAAGAGATTTCTCCTTCTCTGAGACCCTTTCAACCCTGCTTGTGTCTCAAAGCCAGTTGTGCTGTCCATTTTATAGCAGAGCTGTGGCACTGCCACCCTTTCCATTGCGGCACAGCTGGCTAACCTGACCCGAGGTTAGGAGCTGATACTGCAATTTTTAGCCCACTTCCTCCCATCAACATCCCAAATCAGCCAATACCATTTATTCAGACAGATCAAGAGATAAGGAAGGAAAAAAAAAAAAAAACCAACCAAATTGTTCAGGCAGGTGGGTGTTTGTTTTTTGTTTGTTTTTTTTTTACTCCTTCCCACCCCCCTCTTTCTAATAATAGTGTTCCTTCTCCACACACACATGTGCATGCACCTCCACGTGCCTCAAAAACAAACCCAGCAGCAGAGCTGCAAAGTCAGGCACCCACCAGGGGTTTCAGAATGAGGGCAGGACGTGGCAGTTCAGCATTTAACCTCCCTCCAGCTGCACTCCCACCTTAGGGATGCCTTGTCCTGCAGGGACTGGGCAGGGGAAGAGGAAGCACCACTGGGAATTCCTGCTGGGGGATGTCAGGGCACTGGGAGCTGGGGTGCCTTCCCCACTGTGGTGACACATTGGGGCGATTTCACCAGAGGGATTTTTTCATGGTAAATACTTTCTCTTCCCAAAGTTGCCTGCCCTAATGGTTGCTCCTAGGACTGGACTAGGACTCATACATGCCCTGTTAGGGCCCTGACCACCTTCACTGGCCTTGTTGCCACCACCAGGAGCCCTGTTCTGGCTCAGCTTTGACTCCCAGCCCCTGCCTGAGCTGTGCTGTTGGAATATTGGTCCCCTGTCCTTTCTCTGGCCCTGTAAACTGGGTGGACCTTGGAGCAGCATTTCTCCTGGGTGGGCTGCTTGGACATCCACGGTGGCAAATGGAGCTGAGGAAGGGGCTGGAGCACCAGGAGAGGCCCAGACTTATGGAATAATCTGGAGCTAGTCCATCTTGGTATCTTTAGCACTCACACAATTTTCTTACTGATCCACCTTTATCCTTTCCTTTGCACACTTTGCTCCTGCACATCCCATAAGCCTTGCACAATCCCAAAACACTCCCATATGTCCCATGGCCCTGTAGCCAGCAGGGTGGTGTGAGGAAAGCCTCTCCTGGCTTGTCTGGTGGGACTCACATGGGATTTGGTGGGACTTGGGTTGATCATTGTCCTTGAACAGCCCTGAAAGAGCTGGGTCAGAAGCTCCATTTGAATTCCTCCACCTTGGTCCTGTTCCTTTGTGTTCATGGAAGTTTTAAGCCCTCTCAATCACACAATCCTCACTTAATAATTCATAGGGAAGAGAGAGGCATGAAAACAGAAGTGGAAACAGGATTCTGCATCCTGTCATCCAGAGAGGAGCAGCCACCAGTTGGAAAGACAAGAGCACGTGGTGTTTCCCTGGAGGAAACCTGTTCCCCAGCAGGTTTCCTTGGAAGTAAAAGCTATTTTTATGGAAGGAAAAAATAAACAAAACAAAACAAACAAACCAAAAAAAAAAAAAAAACCCACAAAAGATACAAACAAAAAAAAAATCAAAAAAACAAACAAACAAAAAAACCCACCAAAAAAACAAAAAAAAAAACCCACAAACCACCACATAAACAACTTTATGGAGCTTATTTGTGGAGAAAAGCCCTGAGAGAAACCTTTCCCAAAGCTATGTAGCCAAGCTGGAAGCAAAGCACTGAAGTGTAGGACTCTTACTCTTCACACAAATTCATCTTCAGTCATCCAGGAAATCAACAGATTCATGACAGTTTCAATCCTACTACAAAAAAAAAAAAATCAGAAATCTTTTACAAATTCACAGAACTTTCCAAGAAGGGACTAATGGTCCCTGCTCTGTCACCTCTTGAATCACACACCAGCAGAAATCTCCATTGATTGATGTTTTACATCACTGCAGGATGTTGTCATGACTTTGTGGTCTGGCTCAACCCACAGCTCAGAGCCCAGCAGCTCTCCTCATGTGCATCTGTCACATTTCAGGTTACCAAATCCACCTGAGGCCACACCAGGGCTGTGACACACGTTCCTATTCTGACTGTCCCCTAGATTCACCAGCGCATCTACTGAGATGCAGCGCAAAGCACGGAAGAACAGCAGAGGGTAGAATTACCAGAAATCCACTTTTTTTACCCCAGAAGCTGACCTCCTTTTTTTCCCCTGAATGCTCACCATGAAAGGAAAGGGCACTGCCATGAAAATGGGCTGGATTGTGCAGGAAAGGGGCTGAGTGGAAATGGTTACGTGCGATGAAGCGATGACGTTACCGCGCCAATACCGGGTTACAAACCCCCCCCCACCACTTTCCACTCACTTCTTGTGCCTTCAGCATCTTCAGGAATTCCCTCTTTGACCCAGAATATCCTACAAGTGAACTTGTCTTGAGTTGAAGTTCACTGAAAAAAAATTAATCAAAAAGACTCCACCAAACATGAATCATTGCAAGGGAGGAAAAATACTTTTATTCATTATGCAGAATGGCTCTGGTGGGAAGGGGCATTAAAGATCATAGAGTTCCTGCCATGGGCAGGGGCACCTTCCACAATCCCAGGTTGCTCCAAACCCTGGCCTTGGACACCACCGGGAATGAGGCTACCACAGCTTCTCTGGGCAAACTGTGCCAGGCCCTCCCCACCCTCACAGGGAAGATTTTTTTTTCTTTATATATAGGAATATAAATTTGTCTCAAAAAGCTTTTCCATCTCACACATCAAGGGCCTGGAGATAAAAGATTATTATTTTACTTCCACTTACAAGAACTCTTCTGCTCTTGAGTTCCTGCAAGGAAACAGCACTGTCTGCAGTGCAGGGTATGTTACACACTTAGGTTCAGGTTTTTCATGGATCATAGAATCACAGAATAGAATAGGTTGGAAAGAACCCTAAAGACCACCCAGTCCCACCCCCTGCCATGGGCAGGGACACCTTCCACTGGCCCAGGTGCTCAGAGGCCCTTCCACAGCCTGCAGCACCTAAAGGCTGAAATTGCAGCCCTTGGAATCTCCAGATGACAGGGTCAAATAAAAATTTTAAACAGGACATGGTTTGTACTTCCAGCAGCTCGCTCCTGCCTTTCTAGCCACCTCTGGCAGTTTTTTCCCTTGTCAACAAAGACCCCCTCTCCCCATTTCGAAGGATGTACCGAGGTGGCCCCCAGCACAGCGGGGATGTAATCACCCACAGCCTACAGCCCCGGGCTGCAGAATAGGGAAATAATCAGATTTCTCTACCCTGGGGCTCCTCCTGGCGTCCTCTCGAGGGAAATTCAGCGTTAAGTGTTCCCCAGCTGTAAGGGCGGGGAAAACACAAAATCATGGAATTGTGGAATGGGCAGGGACACCTTCCACTATTCCAAGTTGCTCTAAGTCCCACCCAACCTGACCTTGGACACTTCCAAGGATCCAGGGGCCTCCCGACCCTCACAGGAAAGAATTTCTTCCTAATATCCCATCTAACCCTGCCCTCTGGCAGTGGGAAGCCATTCCCTGTGTCCTGTCCCTCCATCCCTTGTCCCAAGTCCCTCTTCAGCTCTCTTGCAGTCCCTTTAAGCACTGGGAGAGGCTCTTCAGTCTCCAGAGCCTTCTCCAGGCTGAACAATCCCAGCTCTCCCATCCCATCTCCAAAGAAGAGGATCTGTGTTTAACTTTCACCAGTCTTTGCAGTTTTGACCCAGACCTGCCTGAATGTCCAAGGCTGCTCTGTGCCAGCACAATACACCCAGAGATCTTCAGGAGGCTGCAAACAGGCAAAATCTCTTCCAACCTTGCTGTCATGGCTGTGTTGGAGGAGAGAAGCTCCAAAATCTGGATTTTAGAGCTCACCAGGCATGTGAAGCCCTTCCACAGCAGCACAAATCCCACCTGTGTAACTGCAGGTGTATCCCAAAGTGGGAATTCTACATCCCCCCCAAACAGCCAGCCATGGGGTGAAGTATAGACATGAGTATAGACGTTTTTATAACCCAACTGAAGATTTATGGCACCCAGAAAGAAGAGAGCAGGAGATGTGCAAGTGTCTGGAGATGGGCAGTGACAACAGCATATCTGTTCAGGGATTTCTCCAAAGCTCAGACTCACCAGGACAAAAAAAAAAAAAAATACACCACAAAACTAAATTAAAGCAAAACCCAAGCCTTCAGCAGCTCTGGAACACAAGCAGCCAGAATTGGTCTGATTTTGTGTTCAGCTTTTCTTGAAAGTTTGCAATTACCAGGATGTGATCCCAGGCTAAAGGCAGGAGCAGGAGGAGATGGAATCCATCTGTGCCAGGGACATTTTCTGGGCAGCTCCAAGACTTTCCAAGGTCCTTCCCTGGGGACAAAAACCCCCATCAGGAGTGTGAAATCTGAAATTCAGGCTGACCCATGGGCAGCTGAACAGGTCAGACTGCACCTGGCCCTCCACTGTCAAGAATCATCCTCCACAAGATGGGTGGGAAGAGCAGAAACAACAGGACAGGCTTTGGGGACCTTTCCCTGTTGAGACAAGCAGATCTAAGCTACATATTAGGGGCAAAATGGAAAAAAAGAGGGGGAAATAAAAGCTTTACTAACAGTGGAGCTCTCATATTGCTTGCCATCACCACTACTGAATGCTGGATTCCTAAATCCGGATTTTTTTATTTAAAAGCTGTAACTCTTAACACCAAAGCTAAAAACAATACATTAAAAACACTGACAATTTCCTCCTAGGTTTTTCCTTTTGTTTCCTTGCAGAAGCTTCTTCCCAAACACTCCACTTTGAAGACAGTAAGATCTTCCAGAGCTCCTGGCTCTTTCTTTTTCAGTGCCAGCAATGCACAGCAAGGAAGTGCAGAGACTTGAGCTCCCCAAAATCCAGCTCAGCCACATGAAGCATTGAAACACAAAGAGTCTCCAGGCTGTGAGTCCATGCAAAACTTGGTCTCCTGCACCCAGAGGCTCAGATTAAGAAGATAATGTCATCAGACACCATGACCTGGTTGTCATCCTGCATGTGAGCCAGGGCCAGCTTCACCTCGGCCGCCGAGAAGGGCTCGGGGTTGTCGCGGTTGATGGATTCCATCACGCTCTTCAGCCCCACGGACTGGGCATGGGAAGCTTTGAACACCTCCAGGAGAGCAGCCTTGAACGCTTTCAACCTGGTCAGAGGAGAGGGAATCACCCACAAATCCTTCTCCATCGTTCCCAGCCCAGGGTGCCTCAGCCCTTCCCCACTGCAGCAGCAGCACGCAGCAGGAAAGCCAAAAATTGGAGCTGGGAGCATCACAGATGCATCTCCAGCATGGGACAACAGCCTGGAGCCACTGGGGGAGGTGGACACACAGGGACAGCCCCCACTCACCTTGGCTCAGCCAACTCCAGCTTCTTCCCTTCCCCAGTTCCTGAGGCTTCGGGCGTTTTTGGAGGGTGTGCCTGAACTGGAGCAGAAGGGAGAGTTACCTTCACCCTGTGCCTGGTGACCAAGTGCCCAGAGAGCAAAAGTACTGAGCTCAGGACTGGGGGTGATGCCAAACTGCCTCCCAATACTGTTATTTATGCTGTGGTTTGGAAGTGGATGGAAAAAAATTAATCAGCAATAGAATCACAAAATGGTTTGGGGGGGAAAGGAACTCAAAGATCATCCAGTTCCACCCTCTGCCATGGGCAGGGACCCCTTCCACTAGCTCAGGTTGCTCCAAGCCCCATCCAGCCTGGCCTTGGACACTTCCAGGGATCCAGGAGCAGCCACAGCTTCTCTGGGCACCCTGTGCCAGGGCCTCCCCACCCTCACAAGGAAGAATTCCTTCCCAATATCCCATCTAACCCTGTCCCATATGGATTTGTGGCTCTGAATGGTACTGTACCACGCCAGGGACTTTAAGTAACAGCATCACTGCTGCTTCCAGGCTGTGCAGACCCAGCAGCACCCTCAAGGAGCCAGGAGCCACCAAACCCAGGGACTCACCCTGTGGCATCTCCTCCTCGGCGTCACTGAAGTCGTAGGGATCGTAGGAGCCCTCCTCGCCTTCCGTGCGCGCCTTCTTCCTCCTGGGAGGGGGAAGGAGAGGTCACCCAAGGGTCTGGGCTGGAGGGGACCTTAAGGATTATCCTGTTCCACCCTCTGCCATGGGCAGGGACACCTTCCACTAGCCCAGGTTGCTCCAAGCCCTGTCCAACCTGGCCATGGACACTGTCAGGGATCCAGGGGCAGCCACAGGTTCTCTGGGCAGCCTGTGCCTGTGCTATCCAGCCAGTTCTGTATCCATGAAATTATGATGTGATTATGATCTACTACAAATGGGGTGGGACAAACCACCGCAAACCACCTGGCTGAGCAAAATGTGCAGTATTTCCCCAAGGACTGTGGCAACCTCAGAAGAGGCTGGTGCCCTTTGCACCCTGTCCCTCCCACTCCCTTGCTGTGCTCCTACCTCCTTGTCCTGCGCTCCTCCTTGTCCTGCGACTCCTGATCTTCCTCCTTCTCAGTCTCTGAGTCATCCTCCACCGGCTTCCTGCGCTTTTTCTCCTTCTCCAGCACCTGTGTGGCAAAGGCAGAACGGACTCAGATCTCATTTTCTCTCAAGCTGCTTTTAGGAACCAACCCTAAGCACCCAAAATCCCAAAGTGGTGGCTTGATCCCACCGTGTCCAGGAAAGTTCCCACCAGCAGCACGGGGTGCTCAGCTTGCATCAAGTCCAATCTTTCCAGTGACAATCTCAGGATCCCCTGGGAACAGACAGACACCTTCCCCCCACCTTTTTGAAGTAGGCGAACTGCACCAGCTCCAGAGCTGCCTCAGCATCCTGCATATCCACAGTCTTGCTCATCCTGGCCTTGGCGTGGGCCGTGGAGAGGCGGATCAGGGTCTCCAGGGTCCGGGCTGTGATGGGGGAGGTCTGGGGGGACACAGAGAGGTGTCTGTGTGACCCTCACCGAGAGGGTCACATCCAAGGTGGAAAACACCCATAAGAAGAGAGGCCCGTGCCTCAGTTTCCCTCCTGCTGGCCCAAGAGGGAGCTGCTCCCAGGGCTTACCCTGGCCACGTCCGAGTTGATCTGGCTCTGGCTGCGCAGGCGGGAATACTCCTCGGCGATGTAGCTGGCAGACTCCTCCGTCAGCACAGGCTTGATCATCTTTGCCACGTGGATGTACTTCCTCATGAACTCCATGCTCACAACCTTCTCCCTGCGGGAATGCACATACAGCCACATTATCCACAGTGGGGATGGGCTTCCCATCCATTTATACCCCTCCAGGGGTCTTGCCCAGATCGCAAAATCAACAACACGGAGGCAGAGGTCTGCAGTGAAAACCAGCAAAAAGGGACCCAGCCTGTTTATTTCTTTTCCTTTTATAATTTTGTGGGTCTGGTTGTGGATTGGCTTCTGGGGTTACTACCCCTTCACCCCACTGGCCAGACCAGCTGTCAACCAACATTATTTTCAGGCTAGAAATATGTAAGTAAAGAAAAGTGAACAAAAACAAGAAAGGTTGTTTATGTTCCAAAGTGTGAGAAAGTGAAAAACTGACCCTTAATATCGTACAGTAGCTAAAGAACTGACTCCATCTTTTAAGCAAATAGAAGGCTTTGAAAAATCTCAGAAAAACCAGTGCAACACAGGGGCATCCAGGTGTGTAGGGAATTCAGCTCCAGATGTTCCCCACCTGCCTGGCACATGAGATTCAAGCCAGGCTCCCTTAGCATCCTGCCCATGGATCAGCATTGCTGGCACTGTCTGGATCCTGTGGCCAGACCCATGACCAATGCTGGACACCCTCAGGGAGCTGCGGGGATGAAGGACTCACTTGCGGCGGTTGGGCCCATGCAGGAGGTCATCGTGCTTCTCATAGACCTGCAGCTCCTGCTCCTCCTCCTGCACAAAGTCAGGGTCATCCGTAGCCAGCATCTCCACAGCGCTGCCCAGGGGCATGGCTGGAAAGGGGAATGTGCAGGGAACAGGGTTTTACCCTCTGGAACCACTTCTAACAGTCCCCAGGAGCTGCCACCAAGGGGTGACACCGGGCTGAGGAGGGTTGGGGCTCACCATCCCCATCCTGCTCGTTGGGGTTGCGGTAGCGGTGCATGCGCAGGACGTGGTCCGAGATCTCCCTGTCCTGCTCGGGATCCATCTGGTCCAGCACGATGAAGAGCAGGTCAAAACGGGAGAGCAGAGAGTCCTGCAGGCCGATGTTCTCCATGGGCGTCTTGTACTGGTCATACTGGGGAAGGACAAAGGGAGGGGGTTACAGGGGACCCTCAGGGGCCAGTCCTGGCTGCCAGGGAGGCTGGGGGGACCTCCTAGAGCAAGACCTGAAAGGATGGATGGATGGATGTGGATGGATGGATGGATGGATGGATGTGGATGGATGGATGGATGGATGGATGTGGATGGATGGATGGATGGATGTGGATGGATGGATGTGGATGGATG